>OY735204.1:46435917-46438417 GCA_963457665.1 Thysanoteuthis rhombus | reverse complement strand
ATATCAGAGCATGCTTAAAACACAGAAAAATACTGAAGGAAATTACATATATTGCATTAATAGATCTTGGGGAATGGCTGAAGTAACACAAATGATCTTTTTGAAAAAAAGTTGTTAATGTCTTTTGCATTTGAGGCTGTAAAGCTTTTTAGATCATATCTATGTAAATATCACTGTGCGGTAGTTTCATCAAATTTATGGTTTTCGTTAATTATTTCTATCATTTACTTCATACCTTTTAGCGCTCTTTAAAACACATCGCAATAGTCAAATATCTTCTTTGAAAATCACATTTTTGGTTTTTACTAAAAGAAAATAGCAAAAGGTTAATCATAACAAAACAAAAAAACAAAAACAAACTCTTGCGTTCTCACAGAGGATTTCTGAGCTGATTGATGTCCTGTTCACGCTTTTGACCCAAAAATGTCGATGGTGCCATGATTGACGAATCTGTCATTACAAAAAAAAAGATGAAGTCTACTTTCCCCCTTATGTTGAGCTGTATTCATTCATCTATTTGAATATTTGCAATTTGGGAATGTGAAATTGTTTGCTCATCAGAAGATTAATGGTACAAGATTTGAGGATTTAGTGCATTTGCTGTCCCCTGGTGCCCCTAAATCTAAGGGATATATATATATATATATATATATATATATATATATATATATATATATATATATATATATATATATATATATATATATATATAACGAGAGAGGGAGTGATGAGGGAGAGATACAAATAGTAAAAGAGATCCGAGTCACTATGAAACCATACCACAAGATAATTATCATGTATTTTGTTATTGTTTCTGTCTTTATTAAAGGCTGTTTCAGAACTTGATTCGACACTTGTCTCAATACGTGTTCATTTTTCACTTAGATTATCCTGTTGCCCCCGGGTAGAAACCGGAAAATATAAAATATTCTTCGATCCAACTTGAAGGTACAGTCGGGGGGGGGGGGGCAGATCCCAATGCCAAGGCAAATAATTGAAAAACTCTCTAAGAGCATACCTCATGAAAGTAGCTTTGAATTCTTACATTTCTTTAAAAAGGTTAAAGAATAAGCTGTAACAGGGCTACTTAGTCACTCGATGAAAATCGTCACGTGACCAACGTCTCTTGACAGTATGCCATGTTTGGGGAGATTAGTTAAGAAATCGGAAAAAAAGAGGGTGATCAATGAATGAGTTATTTGTCTCACCTCTTGTTGGATGGTGATCACTAAAAGAAGTTTGAAATTTCAACTTACTTCGTGAATTGAACAGCAAACTGAAAATCTATTTTGAGGGACAATAAAAAAAACATTTTTCTTAATTATAAGCAGTAAATGGTCGAAGTTTCATCCCTCTAGCTTCATTGTTGCAGCCTGTTCACACGACACACACATACATAGGTAGCCAGCTGGCCAGAACAACTAAAGAACTGTAGAGACCTATGTTGATAATCTAGCTGTTAACAGTTTTGATCGAGGATTATAATACAAATGACCAAAATGTAAAGAATTTGAAAACATTATGCGATGGTGAATCAATAAGTCATTAAGTGAATTTTCAATATCCGTTGTATAATGTTCAATCTATTTCATCAATATTCCCCACTGAATTAAATGCATTGACAAGGAAGGAGATTATGTTGAAAAATAAATGTATTTGTCGTATAGTATAAATGCATTTTTCATCATTGGGGTGTGGACTTTTTGATGTAGCCACTCGGGTCTTCGATTTGAAAAATTAAATAAAGTCATTCTTTCATGTCAATACTTTCATTATTCAGAGGAAGTCTCTTATTGTGATCACTTCGGGACAGGTTCATTTGAATGATAATGATTGACTGTTTATAGGAAGCAATAGACGATTTATACTCATGGATACACGTTCATTGTTATCTGTTATAATTATAAACTGCTTCAAGTCAAACAAGAATTAATGTACAATTCATTGACTTTTTAAATAGATTTTTGATAAAGAATTTTGGATCAGTTATTATTTTAACATTATCCGGGACCAGGAGCGTAGCTAAAGATTTGAGGATGGGGGTTTGGCTCTTTGGGTTGACCCTCCCCCACATTTAGTGAGATTTGTTTCTGAATAACGTCAAGAAGAAGATGCAGTCGGTGAACTATTATTTATAAAGCTTTATTGGGTCCCCGTCCATTTTGGGCCCGGGCGTCTTAGCCTATGTCCGTGACTATAATAAACGGCTTCCTCTATATTTATTTAAACAGAGTACATACGAAATCTGTGACGCCGAAGTAGTACAACTACAGACTTGAAAACTTTTCCGAGGCTTTTTTTTAAAAAGCACAAGTTCATTTCCATATTTGGATATGCTGATCCAAAAGTACGCACAAATGAATTTAAACAACTGAATGCAGTCATTTTTATTGATCGCTTCTAACTATTGGCTTCTAACTGCTATGTTACAATTGCAAATGTTGGTAAATGAATAAATAACCTCGCGTTTCTACGTGAAATTTTCTTATAACTTTACTTT
>OY735204.1:46355917-46430917 GCA_963457665.1 Thysanoteuthis rhombus | reverse complement strand
AGAATTGTGTATGAGAGAGAGAGAGAGAGAGGGGGAGGTGGAATAGAGATATGATGTTTATCTTTTTACGATAGAGTGAAAAAGAGAGAGTGTGTTTATCTTTTTATGATAGAGTAAAAAAGTCAGGGAGAGAGGTGCTATTTATCTTTTTGCAATAGAAAGAGAGAAAGTGAGAAAGAAAGGATGGTTATTTTTTTTTTAGAATAACGAGAGTTGAATGAAGGATGCTTTGCTTTTTGTGAAAGTGGAAGAAAAAGATATATATATATATATAGAGAGAGAGAGAGAGAAGGGATGTTTATCTTTTTACAATAGCGAGAGATGGAAGGGGAATGTTTATCTTCTTACAAGAGAGAGAGAAATGATATTAATTTTTTGTACGATAGTGAGAGGAAGAGAAATAATGTTTATCTTGTTACAGTAGAGTGAGAGGAGAGCGGTGCAGGTTGTTAATCTTTTCATGATAGATAGAGAGATAGAGAGAGCGAGACATATTCATCTTATTACAATAGAGAATATTGGGAGAGGGTGTGTGTTTTCTTACAATAAAAGGATTTTATCTTTTTACGATAGAGAAGGTGACAGAGAGAGAATGTTCATCTTTTCACGAACGTGAGAGAAAGAGAAATGATAATCTTTTTGCGATAAAGATAGAGAGGTAGAGAGATCGAGAAAGGGTGTTTATCTTATTACGATAGAGAGAGGATTATTATCTTTATATGACATTTTTAAAAATCTTTCTATGTAGAGGGGGTAGAAAGAATATGTTTCTTTTATGATAGAGGGAAGAATGAGAGAGATAGTATGTTTACCCGTCCCTATTTTACCCACTTACAAAAAACAATATTTTGACCTTCCAACCCCCCGAATCCCAACCATTTTTCTCCATTGGTCTATGGGAAGATCAATTGCTTTTTTCGATACCAATTTTTAAATACTAGAATTTTATTTCATTGTAACTTGGACTTAAATTTCAACTTTGAAACATAACAAAACTTTGAAATGTTTGAACAGATTTAGAGCAATCATACAACCGCAACGTCTGTGAACCAATTTAATTTGATCCCCCACCTCCCCCTTTTAACTCCTTCAGACTTTAGTATTGAATCACCTTTTCAATATACCTGTATATCTATTTTAATAGTTTCCATCCGTCTATCTCTTTTATTAATTTTTTCTGCAATTTATCCTGCCCGTTGTACATATTTGAAGACGTTTGGATCAGCGGTTCTCGAGTAATCTGATATAAACAAATACCAAAAAATGACTTTTTATCTAAAATTATAGATACTTATTTGGATATGAAGTATCTAATTTGGCAATTGATATAGTAGTAGATAAGAAATATAGAAATTGGCGACACCGAGAGGAAGAAACCGAAATACTTCAAAGCTGTAGTTTCGCTCAACTGACGGTAAATCATTTTACATGACTATTGTAAAAATCCTATGATCAGACATGCCTTAGTCTATATGATACACCAATACCTTGTATAGTGTAGTTTCAATTGGTGCGGGCCAGTGGTGACACCCCCGAGCCCTCTAGAGCAGGCAGCCCTGCGTTTCCTCGCTTCTTTTTACACACCTCACTTTTGTCTCTACCTTGAATCAGTGCTTCTTTGAACGTAAAAAGATAAACTATTTCGTGGATGAATGAGATCACAGGGGTGAATAAGGTTTAATGACTCTATTTACTCAGATTTATATTTTTATATACTAAAAAAAAACATACAATAACATGTACAATGAGTGAACATCAATTCTAAAAAAAAAAATGATTCTAAGATTTGTTCACTAACTTTATTTAATGTTAACTGGGAAAGAATCTAAATATCTTTTTTTAAAAATTTTTTCGTCACTCCTAGTTTTCTCTACATATTGTTAGGATGTTTAAAAAACACTTAAGAAATGCTTTTACTCATGGTACAAAATGTGCAATGGTGAATTTATACACAAGGGAGAATAAGATGAAAACGATAAAAACCATAAAGAAATTTAAGTCACGGGCTATTGAAATTTTGCAAGAAAAACTTGAGAGTGAATGACACTGAAATATTTGGAAAAAAAAAAAAAAAAAAACCCAAACAAACACTGCCTTAAATTGTAGACTTGTCTGGATAGAGTCAGGAGTCGCCCACTGAGAACCGGCATGTTAATAACTAGTTTTATATCTGTTGAATTTGACATTAATATATACAGATAAGTAGAAGAGCAAGACTTTGAAAGAGGTCGCTTAAGAAAAAATGAGGTAGGAACGTGAAATTGGGGTTGCCAATTTAGCTATTTTTCAATCTTCTTTTTGATGCATTTAGCTGCTTTAAGTCTGCATCTAGCGACTAGTTCAGCTCCTTTTCAGTTTATCTAATTTTTTTAAAAAAGATACCGTCTTTTATTTGAGAAATATTTTATGAATATCAGATAAGTAATGAAATTTTGTGTTAAACCCTAAGTAGATTGATTATTTGCAAATCGAAGAAATTTTAGTCGTATTCTTCCGATGAAATTCTGTTTTTATCTGCAGTTTTCTTGACGAGTGGACGATAATATAGACAAAAATGTTGGGGCCCACGACCACCCGCCTTATATCGCAATAGCGTTATAACGAACCATGCTATAAAGATAGGCCAGGATTCAGCTCTTTTTTTTTTAGCTCCTTTTTCTTTAAAATCTAGCTTTATAATCTATATCCTAGTTGGCAACCCTACATGAAATACAACTCGGGTTGGGTAGTGTCTCGCATCTGCAATGAGGCGTCATGCATAACACGATCCCACATATTTGAAATTATTTGAAATAATATTCTGAAGATGCAGGAAATTCTGCGAAGAAACACGAATAAATAACCAACAGGATAAATGTAAAACAAAAACAAAAACAAAAAAAAAATGGAAAAGAAAACCAACGAAAGAAGAAAGAAACAAATATTCCTACCGATTGGATATCATTTAATTTACGCGAATGAAACGGGCCCTTAAGGGAAATCTAGTCAGAAAGCAATGCCGGATATAGGCTACAGCTTTGGGCCTTGCGATCCACAGGGAACACAAAAATGTTAAAGGCATATTTATTTTCAAGTTTTCTGAGACCTTCTGACGTAAGTTTTCCAACGAGGGCCTCCAAGCTTCATATTGCTCAGGGCCTCACCAAGTCTGAGCCCTGCACTCTTAGCAAGAAAAGACAATATCATGGTTTCATCATCATCATCATCATCAACAGCAGCAGCAGCAGCAGCAATAGTAAGCTTTTAGCGTCCGTTGTTGGATATAGACTTCCCCCAAGATCTGCCAAACCTCTCTACTGTCCGGGCATCACGGAGCCAGTATTTTCTGAACCTATCTAGTCATTTTATCTAGCCATTTTATTTTTTTTCGGCCCCGATTTCACATGTGATCTCTGGGGATCCACGTTGTGAGTCGAGATCACAACTATATCAAAAATTAAATTGTGAGGTCTTGTGTGGTCACTCAAGAGAAACCATCTCGTGACTCACGTCATTTGGCAGCATGCCGTATTGGAAATGATCGATTGAAAAATTGGGAAAATGGGTGATCAATTGATAAGTCCGGGCGTCTTTTGTAAGAGCACTAAAAAGTCCAATCTTCCCCCAAAATGGGGACCAATTTAGCATAATCTTACATTGTAAAACTTATTGGAGGAAATTTTGAGAAAACAATTTTTTTCTCTCTTCATAATAATAAAGGAATTTCAGTCCTTTGGCTCCACTTGTGCAGTCTGTATGCGCTAAGCATACAAAGATCGCCAGCCAGCCAGACCCACTTCAAAACTGGAGAAACCCAAGTTGACAGTTTTCGTAACAATTTTGGTTGACGTTTTCTAATAACAAAATGACAGACGTGTTTGTCCGATGAGCCCTCACTCTCAGTTATTAACGAGAAAGAAACAGTTTTTTCCCCTTTCCAGATAAGGTATATTTTACAAGTACCAATGATTGATTGTGTGAATAGATCGCATTATACCCTATTCATAATCAGCGGCAGTGATAGGTCCCACAGCGTCCCACCTGTGATTTTTTAAATATTATTTTTTTAGATCTTTTTTTCACATTATTTGTTTTAGATTTTTTTAAAAGATTATATTTCAGAATTTTTTAGATGATTCTTTTTAAGGTTACCCTGATGTTCGACTCCCATAGAGCTCCAGTTCCCCACCTGCAGTTGCGGAGTCAGTGCCCCTCATGCGCTGTTTCGGTTATAATGCATTTTCCTTTAGCTTCTGTTGTGTTGAAGTGTTTTGCTACTTCGAAATTCTAGAAAGGACCCAGTGGATTCTCTCTGTCTGTCTGTCTGTCTCTCTCTCTCTCTCTCTCTCTCTATATATATATATATATATATATATATATATATATATATATATTTATATATGTGTGTGTGTGTGTGTGTGCGTATGTGTTGCCCAGGAATTAAGAAATCAAGTACAACAACATAGAAAAGATGGTTTCATGAAATTAAATGAAATGACAGGCCTGCACACACTCCCTGATAAACTCGCAGGTCCGTCTAGCCCCTCCAGAAGCCTGGGATTGTTATTGTTTCTCAAAACTGAGAAGTCATGTCCTCACTTCATATGTCAGTAGTTCACACATCAAAGTGAACCATCGGATTGAAATAGTGTCGTTTTTTTTTTTGTAAAGTTTAGGGCTAGGATTAGGGTTAGGGCTCTTGCTTCAAGAAAAAGGTTGGGTTTTCCTTAGTAAAATTCTGCCAAAACTTTAAAAATTGTATTTCTCGAAACTGATAAATTTCCGAAAGGTTTGAAGGTCTATTAGAACAGAATTACATAAAATTTAAAGAAAAAAGAAATTAATTTTCTCCTCCAGAGTTTGAACTCGGCCCACTGATTCCATTTTCTGTGTTTTCAACCATTCTTATATTGGAGTTACTCCTCTTTTTATCTAATAAAGAATGAATCTTTAGATAGAAGCTCAATTGGGAGTAGTTCTTTTTTACCCTAAATTAACCTTTAGGGCCCTTGGGGTCAGCACCACTTATCCTATGTTATTCCTGTGTTAAATTATCCTCACAGGCAAATTTACCGTCCCTTAGAGAGCAGCTGTTTCGGAATTTACGAGAAGGATTCAAGCAAACAAAATAATAATTATTAGCCATTTTTATTGCAACAGATAAATCTAAATAAATATATCTGTATGGCACAAGCGATTGTCATGTGAATATACATTTAATTTTTGTAACATTACAAATTTATTTGACACCTGAATAAGTTTTGGTCTCATTCTTTAGAAGGAGGGTTTTATATAGAAATACGTCGCCTTATTGATATCAAAAAACAAATAAGGGACGTAGCTGACGCAGGGAGTTAAATCACCTACTAAACGAACTCATGGATCCCAGGCCTTCGAAAGATCTGTCCACGGGCCCCCCAGTAATACCTTAGAGTACCTTCGTTGATCCCTGGCCACGGTTGGGAACCTCAGCACAACTACCTCTTTCTTCCACCCTCAGCTACACTCCTGATCTTAGCACTGCACGATTACAAAAACAGGTGACTTGCAGACGGTTATATTTATAAAGGCTCCATTTGGGACAACGGTTTTAAAGCATATCGGAAGTATTGAAAGAGAGACTGAGATTACATTTTTCGAATGATTTATTTTAAAGAAGAAAGGCATATGACTTAATTTGAACGATAAACGCCCGAAAAAACAAATATGATTCCGTTCCTGACTTCGTCTATAAACTTTCACTATCTACAAGTAGGTCCATAGATACAACTACCTATATACATTTACATGCATTGCACTATATGTTTAAGATAAGAATGTATATACATATGGCTAAATACATCAGGCGGTGTGAAAGACTGAAGTAAATTTAGTGAATATTACTCTGTCTGTCTGACAATTCCTCTCTCTCTCTCTCTCATATCGGGCAGGTGCGTTTAGTGCTACCCTTGATACAAATAAGTTGAGTTTTTACGCACAAATCGATGACTTAAATTTTGTAGTAAATTTTGTAAAACTTTCATGAAATTTATGTCGTTTTGTAGAGAACTTTATTGTATGTAATTTCCGAGATGACAGGTGATTGGTAAAAACGTGATCATTGATTCCGCTCATGAAAAGAATGACTAAACAATTGCGTCACAAGAATGACAAAACACTTCTTAACAAGAAATTTTGTGACGTTGCTAATTCAGTTTGAAAACTGTGTTGACCGGCAAGGCTGGAATATCGCTTATGAAAGATTAAATCAAGTATTACGTTCACCGAGAAGAAAAACAAA
Organism: Thysanoteuthis rhombus; assembly: GCA_963457665.1. Taxonomy (NCBI): domain Eukaryota; kingdom Metazoa; phylum Mollusca; class Cephalopoda; order Oegopsida; family Thysanoteuthidae; genus Thysanoteuthis; species Thysanoteuthis major. The sequence goes on along the minus strand of OY735204.1, from coordinate 46,424,658 downwards.
TATATATACTTATCATTACCGTACTGCTAAAGAGATCATTGAAACATTTGATATATATATATACATATATTGTTGGCCCCGATTTTCCATACTGAACAGTATTTGACCTCGCTTGATAGCTAAATCACTTACTAACAAACAAAAATGACGTTGCTAGCACGCAACGTCAAAAATACATTATGTTATACTAGCATATACTCGTGAAAAATGACGGAGTTGTTAGTGTTTGGATCAGCACCAAGTTAATTATAAAGATAATTTGTAAGATAATTTATTTTTTAATGAATCCAGTGCAACTTTTGCTTTATCTTAATGTGACAACTCAACGCAAGCTGTGATATGGGGAGATCGAATATAAAGTCTTCAGACAAAATGTCATGTAAGAAAAAACATTACTGATATCATGCATTATGAAAAAAAGTCTTGAAGAAATCCATTCCATAAAAACATAACATTATATTACGAAATAAAATGGAATAATTTGGAAAAAAGTATGGCCAAATTTGACAATTTTTGAAAAGCATTTATAAGCTCTGTTTTTCGTTTGATTTAATTTTTTTCAAACGATCAGTTCTTCTGTGACGTGTTATTCATTGATATGTCACAACAGATCTCATTTTATTACAACCCTTTCATAGTTTTCAGCTATGTTAATCTATTGCACATGAACCAATTATCCATAACTTTGTGGTTATAACAGGACTCGAACATGTTATACAACCATATATTATAATAATAATAATAATAATAATAATAATAATAATAATAATAATAATAATAATAATAATAATGATAATTATTATTATTATTATTATTATTATTATTATTATTATTATTATTATTATTATTATTATTATCAAGACATTTTGCAGGAATTTATTTTGCTCCAATGTTGATCGGTAGTAAATCGTGCGGCCTTTGATCGATTTGTTACCAAGTGCCATCGGTGTTGAGCAAAATATTTCCCAACGAAAATGTCTTCATAATTATCATATTCTCTCGGATATGAATTGTTCATCTACTGAAACTTCAGTATTCAAAGTATCACCATACTTGAGGCCCCAAGTTATATAAAGCTTGAAAGTCCCTTGTTTAAAAATCATGCCAGAAAACGTCTTTTAATTTTGAAAAATAATGTACACCCTCTCACTTCTATGACGGTTTTGACGGCTTATTTTGTCACTAATTTGAACCAACTGTATTTACTCAGTGATTAAAATAGGATTATAATTCTTTACTTAGTATGTGTCACCCGATGAGGATCGAATTCACTAGTAATGATTTGTGAGACCAGCTTACGAGCCAATACCTCTTTAGCTCTCTTGATTCCGGTACAATGTCCTCTTCAGATTTCTTAGGGTGTACTATCCGAATGTGACGGTGATAAACCGGATGCTAATACCTTGTCTCCGTTGAGTAGCAGAGGCCACATTGTGTTATTTGATTATGCACTCAGTCAACGATGTTGCATGCTGCTTCTTACATTTTTCACGGGTTCCAACGACGTTTGCTGTCTTATAATCCGGACTTCTTCCAAGAGAGGGTAGTAATTGGCCTTTCTCGCTCCAGACGTGGTCTGTTCAACACCTTGGATAGTACCCCTGAAAAAGGTCGTTGAATGGGTCGGCCAAAATTTCGTGTTAATGATAAAGACTACAAGAAGGGGATGCAATCGTCCCAAAAGCTCTTTGAAACTGATTAACAGTTTGGAATAGGGCCTACAAATCCCATGTGGCCTGGGCCGGTTGCCAGTTTTGTACGATCCTGTATCAAAGGGATGTAATAACTGGTATTTGAAGGTAACCCTGGGTCACTAAGATATTTCTAAAGCAGGATTGCCATTTTGGCCATTTTATGAGCAAATTTGAAAAAAAATCTGGCCTTGGAAAGCATTTGGCCATTAACTTTCCAGTTAGTCACATTCTAATTTTTGGCCATTTTGACTTTGATACTGTACAGTATTATATTTGAGAAATGTTTCCGTGTTTAGTTCAGTATTGTTTTTTTAAAAGTCATTTTTTTCGGATACCAGTTAGTTTTCATAACTGCAGACGGTGACTGAAAAATCAGAGTGAAAGTGAATAGTAATATTGAATTTAAAGAAACATTTAACATTAATGAATTACAATACTTAACCTAATAACAGAATAATTTACTAAAAAAATTGGTTTTATGTACAGTTTTAGCATTTAGCCATTTTTGGACATTTTTTATGGCGTGCTTCTGGTCAGAATTGTCTTCAACTATCTTGCATCCCTGTCCTTTTATAGTTACACATATACCTCGGTTATTGCGATTAATCCGTTAATATTATTCAAAACTGCACTGATCAAGGTCTTGTTATAATTTGATGTAATTTCTTCCAGCTTATACAGTTACATTACTTTGCATAGTAATACTATAGCAGTACTTCATCGAAACCCACACTAACCAAAACCACGCTATTGAAAGTACTGCTGTATTTACCATTCACTGTAACTCAGTAGTTCACAGATATGGAGAAGTAGTCTTAAGAAGTAGTAAAGACGACTGAATATACTGTTCAAACATGTCTTGTTAGTCACTCAATAGAAACTGTCACGTGACCAACGTCTTTTGTTAGCATGCCGTGTTGGGGGTAATTAATTTAAAAATTGGGGAAAGGGCTGATCAATTAATGAGTTGCTTCTTTCGCCTTTTGTTGGGTAGTGATCACCAAAAAAATCTGAATTTTCAGAAAACAAGAGTGTTTGATACTAGGCTCGAATTAATTTATATGAGAAAACAAATTTTGCAGAGAGGATGCTCGCTGCCTCTCTACTGACTCGTAGGAAAACAAATTCTGAAAGTTATTTTTGCTTCCCGCCTTTTTTTTCGTAAAGTGAAAAATGGCTTCAGGCAAACTTTCAAAAGGCGGGGAATAACTGTATCCCTCAAAATATCACTTAGTTCAGCTGTGTGCGTTATCACTATGAACCGTTTGAGAAAGGGGGGATAAAGAAGGGGTACGCAAATTTTAAGGTAGTAGCGTCTTATATTGTGGGGCACAATAATAGTAGATAATATGTACGACGGTGTAGTAGTTGCTAAAAAAAGAGCCTATGTGTTGAATTTGCCGCCAAATGCGTGACATCACTAAGGAGTTAAAGAGGGTGGAAATCGATAGTCAGCCATGACAGTTTCAGATATAAACATCTGGTTGTGGCCATCTTGCTTTTGTTGTGAGCACATGGCAGTGAATTTAAATGTTGGACTCGAAGTGTCAAACAAAGAGTTAATACAATGAGGAATGAAAACAGTTATTGGGCTTTTAGACAAGCAATGAAACATACATTTAATGATTCGACAAATAAGACATTTGTAAAACAATACAGTTAAACCTGAAGAGGAGAGATGTATAAACATTTAATGAGCGATTGCTTTGAGGCTTGATAACTTAAAAGGAAATAAAATAGCGTTTTGAGAGAGATGTAATTTCAAGAATTGATGAAGTTGGTGGCTAGGTGAATCAGAAAAGAGATGTTACATATATAGTCATTGTCGCAAATTTATGCAGTGGAGATACTGAAATGCTATGTATTCACACTATTTAATTATTTCGAATATCAGAGCAATTATTGAAACATGGTTTCAGAGTTTTGCTGAGCGGTGAGTCTCTGAGACAATAGGGCCATATCATACATCCTAGTGGGCTGCTTTTTAACGTCGATAAATACAAATGACAGAAAGATATACAAGTAGTTGTGGATTTGACTGAAACAATAATATTTGTGACTTAAGTAAAAATATATTGCTAATTCATTCATACAGGACAGAGACGTGATGCACGTAAGGCAAGAGAAAGAGGACACTCTCGGTTATCAGCCGGGCTTACAAGACAAAACTCAACACCACTTGCAACAGTGATTGATCATTAAGAATCATACCAGCCGGTAGGCTGTGGCATTTACCGGTTCTCGCAAACCCGGGCTACATGGCAAGTTAACGATGATTAACGGAAGTTAGTGCTATTATAGGTAGGAGCTAATGGGTGCGTAGGCATTAAATATGTGGCCAGCTTTCAAGTTTCGTAGTCAAAGCTACATACTCATTCATATTTATTTTTGGACTTGATTTTCACTATAAATAAAATCGGTCACAACTTAATGTCCATTAAATCGAATGTTACATGAAAAAAAAAAAAAAGCATTTCTCCACCTCTTTATACTCTTTTCAAATTGAAATACTTAACTTCAATTCCTCTAAAAACCAAGCAAAAATGAAATAAAAATGATTGATAATACCCATTTTCATATTTTTCCAGTATTCTCAAAAACATATTATCATTGCTTCATTTTTGGATGTAAAACTTTGACATATTAATGTTTTTTGCGATAACAAAAGTAAACATAGGATTAGAAAACTGCTAATAAATAGATTTGTATCAAAATATATTATTACTTACTTTGTAGTTTTGTCATAAATTAATTGTCAGAGTTGAGCAGCTTGGATATTGAACGTCTTGATCTTCGTTTAAAAATACAAATCGGTGTCACTTTGGAAAAAATAACTCGAGTTGAATATATAGCTTAATCGACGATAATCTTATCAGATCGTAGTGCGACCTTACCTCAGCTTAAGCCCAAACAATGTGAGTGTTATTAATTTAGAATAAAATGCTAGTATCCAAACAGGAGCATCTAATTGAAAATTTAAGGCAAAAAATATCCAAAAATATTCAGAAATTTTTCGTTTACTGCGTATTATATCAAAATTTCAAAAAGACAACCCCCCCACCAAATCACCAAATTTAAATTTATGTCCACAAACAGTTATTTAAAAACAGAACTAAATATAATTCATGTAAGCCGGACCTCAGTAAAGATGACGGAAATTAAGTTCCCAGTTTAGCTCTGTGGTTAAATCGTTAATAGAACCCTCTTTGAGAAACCTTTAAAACCCTTTTTTTATGAAAATTAATGAATTTTCGAAAGATCACTTGGTTTAACGGATTCAGAACACTTGAGATTGAAAAAAAAATTCTCCCACAAGTATTTCGAGGTTCAAAAACGAATCTTAATCAACAATTTCAATCCTAACCATTACATTTGGCACAGATTTAAAAAAAAAATATTTTAGAAAAATATAGAAAATCTAAAATTGGTAATAAGCTTATGTTTATTCCGAAAAGGAGCGTTCTTTTTTTAAATGTAGAACAAAATTAGTTAAATGGGAAACATTAAATGGGGAATAAATATACCTGACATCAAATTATTAATAGACACGAATCAGTTTCCAGTTAGTAAGCCAAAGTAAAAGCATAATTGGTGCTGGAAAGTACACACAATCCATCTATCTATTGATATCTGTCTGTCTGTCTGTCTGTCTGTCTGTCTGTCTGTCTCTCTCTCTCTCTCTATATATATATATATGTGTGTGTGTGTGTGTGTGTGTGTGTATATATATATATATATGTATATATATGAGCTTGGTTTATTTGTTTATTCGTGCCTCTTCTTCACAAAAACTATAAGACATATATGACCTAATATTCTGCATGTAGACTGGTGAGAGGTCAATCCAACACATAAGCTATACGAGATTGATCTCAAGAGTCATTTGAGGTCACTAGAGGTCATTTCTTGGTCCTTTGTAGCCAATTTTCAGAGTTGTAGGCCACAATCTAGGAATTTACCATATGCGTACATTTTCTCACAGGAAAGATCGCAATCTATACGATGCTGATTTCTGAGGTCATTCAAGGTAACCAGAGCTCATTTCTGGTTATTTAAAACAATTTTCCAAGATTTTGAAATGGGACATAGAGGTACATCTTTCATGGTTATATTCAACGTTGAGTTGACGCTTGAGGTCATTTGAGGTCACCAGAGGTCATTTCTGGTAATTTTTGGACATTTCTGGCTAATTTTTGTGGGCTACATTTTTACACCAACAATGCTATAATTGAGCATATATGTACATCTTCTCCCATCAAAGGCAACAGGGTAAACAGGGTTGACTCTGGAGGTTATTCAAGGTCACCAGCGGTCAATTCTGGTCAATTCTACTCAATCATTCAAGTTTTGGGCAATGATATCGCACCTATTTAACTGGAATTTGGCACAGGTTTAAATCTCTTTCTGGTGAAGGACAATGGCAATGCAATATTGACCTCAGAATCCATTAGAGGTCACCTGAGCTCATTTTTGGTCAATTCTAGCCAATTTTGCAATTTTCTCCAAACGACGGAAGTTATAGGCAATGTGGGGTCACTCATGATCACCTAAGGTCAGTTCAGGAAATTTTAACAATGCACAAAAGACAATCTCTCAAAAGCACTCTATCTGAATTACCCATCTAGCGCAACGATTGAGAAGATTTCTAAAATGCAAAAAAAATATTCATAATCAGAGAAATATTATGAATCCCTTCGTTAACCTCTGAAGTTGGGGAGTTATATGTATGAGGTTGCGTCTTTCCGTCCGTCTGTTTTCACACACGATATCTCCAAAAGCACTGAATAGATTTCTATGAAATGTTTTGATCAATTTGTGTCTATGCACACATTATCTTCAAAGGATCTGAATTAAATTTTATGAAATTATGTGGTAGGGTGGATGATAATAGCTGAGGTATTGGCTCTCTGAGCACTCTCTAGTTTAACAAAGGTTTATAAAGTTAACATACCTCAATCGAGGTCTACAAGTCCATATAGTTAGATATAGGTTTATACGGGAGTCTGTTAGTCCATTTAATTCAATATAGGTTTTATGTTTCATTATAGATCTACAAAGCTCATCTAGTTTAATATAGATCTTTAGGGTTCAACATAGGTCTATATAGTTTATAGGGTGCGTGATTGACGTAGTCGGTAACTACTTGACCGATGGAATCGGCGACCCAAGTTTAGAATCTGGTTGGGGCTGGGTATGTTTCACATAACGGCTCAGTCGTAACACAGTTGACTTTTTGGACCCAAGCATTGGTAACGACTATATAGGTTTCCGAAGTTTAAAGTTTTAGTTCATTAGGTTTATATAGTTATAAGTTAATAAATATTCAGATGGGTTTGATGAATACGCGGTGGTATCAAGACGTTCCTACCTGCTGTGATGGTATGGTTCAACGGAAATACGCGTGCTGCTGACGCTCATTGTTATCAGGCATACTGAATCAGTTTGTTTACAGTCTAGCTGCTATCTACTCGTGTTCTCATATAACGTGAACTGTTGTGTCGTTGTGTGAGAGTATCTTTGCAATCTACATCAAATTTTGTGTTAAGTTCGGTAAATCTGCTATCGAGACACACAAAATGCTTCCTCGGGCTATTGGTGAACACTCTTTAGGTCGTACAAAGGTTTTTAAGTGACACACGCGATTCAAGGCTGGTTGAGTGTCAGTTCAAGATTACTATAATTTACCAAATGTTTTTTTTTGTCTGTCTGTCATCGCATAACTTAAGGACGGTTAGAACTATGGCCATCAAAGTTTTAGGGGTTACTGATGGGATTTTGCAGAGCATTTTTTTAGCATATCAATTTCTTAAAATTTCTTATTTTTTTCTTAATCTCGGAATTTTCTGATAGTTCCTCGTTTATCCGTAAAATCGTTATTTGCAGACAATCATGAACACCTACTTAGTTGCGAAGTGGCTGGATGGGGTTGTTTGAAAAAGTAAATTGTGCGATATACATTGTGCCTTTTAATTTCGTTCTTGAAAAACAGAGCTTGCAAGTTAAATGTAGGTTAGCGTCGAGCATATAAACGTTTTGGAAGAACATTCTTTCTAATCAGTTTGCTTGAACAAACTCACTAATAAAGGCTTACAGTGTTTCTTTACATCAATTGTAGATCACACAAAGGGTGAAGCGAGAAAGAAAATCCATAAATAACATGCCTAGCGGCTGCAGGGTCAAGCTTCACTCCTACTTCTATTTCGACTGAAAATAATTATTGCAACTTTTGTATTCTGTATATGATGAAAGAAAAAAAATCAAAATGTGTATTTTTTTGTATAAATGTGTTTATTCAATAGAAACAAAGTAGACCCTTGCATATTGGTAACATAAATATTCTATTGAAAAAATGGAACCAAAAGAGCAATTAATGATTAAGTTACTTCTTTCACCTCTTACTGGGTCACTAAAAAATATCTGAATCTAAAAACAAGACAAAGGTGAACACGAAATGAGAGGTCAATGTAACATAAACTTACATTGTAAATAGACCCCCACTAAAAAAACAATTTTTTCGACGGGGGGGGGGGGGCATTTTTTATTCTTGACCTAATGAGTAAATCTTTATTTTTTCTGCCCACAAGCTCTTTTTGTGAAGCCTGTATGTCCGATCTATAGATATATAAATTGTCAGTCAACCAGAATCACTTAAAAAATGTAGAAACCTATGTTGATAATTTCGGTGACGGTCTTGGTATTTTCTAATTAGAATAACACATTTCGAGCTGGAAAACCTGTTACTTCAATGTATTGAATCAAAGTACTCAACCTTTTCAGAACCCAAATAACCACAACAGTCAGTATTGATTTTATTGAATATTTGGCAAAGGTGGGAGATTACTAACAGATAAGCAGAATTATTATTTGAAAGAGAACTCTTCGATAATTTCGTTGGTGGGGGGAGGGGAGTTGGGTCAATGAAATGGGTAACTTCACCAGTTATTGTCTTGCATTCCCAGGCAAATGCAAGGTTTTTTTTTATATATACGTATATATATATATATATATATATATATATATATATATATATATATATATATATATATATATATATATATATATATTTTCCTTTTTTTGTAAGAAAAAAAAATAACGCATTCAGCAAAAACTTCACTGAGCTTAGAAATGTATTGGCATACAACTGTGCCAACTGAAAAACAGGATACGCTCTTAGAGAGGTCCACATGTTTGCCACGTCAATCTCATGTCGCAGTACGCCCACAGTTTTTTATTCACAAAACGCAAAGGCGGGTTCCACGAGGGAATGGAAGAAAATCCAGGCTTCAAATTCAGAAATGCATTCAATGCAAGCCGAGTCTCCACCAAGAAAAAAAAATAATAGCTACAATAAATAAATAAATAAATACGCAGAGAGAATTTTTTTTTCTCTTTAAAATAAAGGAGCATTCGAGAAAGTGCTAATCCTTACGTCCGAACCAACGGTGGAACAAAGACTAACGCAATAGTTTATTTTGTTGATCTCTCCCCACCGTCCCCTCTCCGCGTGAGGTTGTTGTCAAGAGGCTCATAACAGCCACACGGACGTGAGCACTCTCCATCCAAAATTTCTCATTCCTTTCTTTTTTTTTTCTTCTTCTTCTTTCTTTTTACAAGTACGCTTCAGGGTCTTCAATACGGAAAACACATCGGAATTATCCTGTCAACATCTACATAATATTCAAAGTCTAATTTTCTCAATATATTTGTAACCTCTGAGTTGACGGAACGGTGCATTATAATCAGCGCTATTGAATTAAAGTACTCCTATAATGCACCAACTTGGAGAATGTAAAAAAGACCAGGTGATTTGAAAATTAACGTTAATTGTATGGGGTTTGTATTCTTGCTCACTGTCTCAAAAAAAGAAAAAAAAAAAGAAAGATTTTCCAGGGAGATAACTATTAAATGCTAATTATTGAGTAGTCTCATTTATTCATCTAATCATTTATCTATCTATTTATTTATTTATTTGCAAATGCGTTAAAATCCTTGTGCTATACGAGCCTTTAAATTTGATGTGAATTTCGGATCATATCAGATTGCTCTATTTTACACTCAAAGGTTGACCTAACGGGTCACAGTTTTGTCTGGTAACCCCTATAATCCGACCATGTGACTGCGATCCTGCCGCAGACTATGTTTATATTCTCAGTTTAGATTGATTGCGTTCAAGGCCACCAAAATGGAGCATTCAGTCAGGAATCCAACCGAAGGCTAGAGGAGTAACTTATTCAGTGGTTACTCCTTCGAATTTTTGAATTGATCACCCCAACACGGCATGCCGCCTAAAGACATGACAGTATCTATTGAGCGACTGACCAAACCTGTTTTCTACTCGTTTCGTTTTGCATTTTGTAACAAATAGTGAACATAGAAACGAACACAAAAAACAAGATGGCAGCAAATACTGATCGTCTGATATCTGAAAGCGTGAAAGACTAGAATGTCTGCCCATCAGGCTCATCATCAAACTAACATCGTTTGTGTGAAATCGAGGGTTTTTCGAGTTGATAGAGACCCCAGTCACTATTTAACACCTGCATTCCCAATCTTCGCTTGAATACTGATCTTGCAAAGAAGCCAGATTCCCATAAGAATATGGCGAAGGCATATCTGAGGACGAAAACTGACCGATGTTAGGAATTCATTGTAATTAATTTCAATGATATCTCTGTTCTTCTTCCTCTTTTTCAGGAAACAAGATTGGATAAAAAAGATAAATATGTATGGAATTTGATTGAAGTTTGTGGATTTGGCAGATTCGAAACTGCACAAAAAGTTGTCCGACAGTGAAGATTCCTGGCGATGGCAGAGTTTAAACAGAGTGGATTAAATTGTTTTATTGAATAAGTAGCGAAAAAGAAAGGGATGGAATACTCAATCGTGTAAAGAAGTAGTTTTGCTATGATTGTGAGCGCTGAACCCGTCCTTCAATAAGCAATAAGTACATTGAAAGCAGGTCGTCGTAACAGGATTTTTTTTCTCTCTCTTAAAAATTGGTTCCTAGTACAAGCATATACGACCGTGAAAAAGGGTAAAGAAGAACGCTGATCGCCAATGTTAAGCTTTGTGAGAAGACAACAGCTGTGTGCAAGCAAGGGTAAGAAGATTTCTTTGGTGAATTTAGTTTTCAGAGCCAGGATCCACTGTTTGAATCGGGATGCCAAGAAAAAAAAAAAAAGAAAAAAAAAGATAAAAAAAAAGGAAAAAGAATAAAAAATCAAAACATCCCTGAAAATATTCGCATCTCCTTACAACTACTTCTGTGATGAAATTCGTATAAGAAAATGTCGTGATTCACTGTGTTGAAATGAAACTAAAAAAAAAAAGTAGCGGCTTTTTTTTTTTTCACAACGAAACCAGTTCAGAGAATGGATATGTATACTTCTGGGAATACAACAGATTTAAGCACTACTGGAATAACCATAGTCCGACTACTTCCCTTGATGAAAATTCTGAAGAAGTTCTGACTGAAACGGAAGTTAAAAAAATTAAAACAACCTGCACTTGCAAAATAAAAATAAAAAAAACTTGAAAGAATCTGAATTCCTACATTTCATTTACACAAGTCGTCAAAAATACCGGCTGTTTAAACATTTGGATATACATATTTCATTTTATATACGTGGATAATCAAGATTTTAATTGCAGTGAGCTTGGAGAGTAGCGTTTTTATTCTTATCACTTTTTATACATATTTTTTTATTCTTTAAATTCACCATTTTCACTACGTCATCAGAACATAACATTCTATTTTACTACCTCAGTCGCGTCCCTTAGCATCATATTCCTCTCCTTAGCATGGGATAATCCTGGTGATCGGCTAGATTTTACAAGCACTGAACGAACGTACATCCTTTGGGGAAATACATCTGAAAAATATAAAGAAAGGATGACAGTAACTCTGGAGAATATGCTATTAGCTAATCAATACTTTTGAGGTGCAGAGTAGCGTAACGATTACCGGAATGGGAAACGGAATCGGCGGACTGAGTTCGAGTTTCGCCCGAGACTCATTCTGTTTACTTAGCTTTGAAAGAGGCATGAATCTACTTCTGCCCCCCCCCCCTGCTACAAGTAAATAGCAGTGCAGTTGGAGCCTTTTAGCACTATAAGACAGTCCATCTGAGAGGAAGTTACTCTGAAAAAAATAAACAAAAAAAAAAAACTTACAGTTGCCATAGGTGGTCACAAGACCGGGTAAAAAGGAGGTTTGGGCGTGGGACAAGGAATTCCACCCTGTGAGACTCCTTGCCACTGATACCATAGCAGAATTCATGCGGCCCCATACTCCACGAGGAGTCTACAGGGGGGAAAATAAGTAAGAGTTCACACTATAACAAAGAGGAGCAGTTGAGTTCATTATTGTTTTAATATTCATTCGTATCATCATAATATTACTGGCAAAAAGATTCTGATTGCTGTTATGAGAGTACATACACGAATTACATCATACATATAATAGCCCGAATGTTGTTTGCATTAGTTCCTGACCATTGACCATCCCTTTCTTATGGGCTATCAAAGCACCATCTACAGATTAAGTACTGGAAAAAATAGGTTGTTAGAATTTTGAAATCCCCTCTTTGAACCCTGACATGAACGACTTTTTTGTACCCAAACCAACACGCCATCGAGAGTAAGTAACTGAAAATTCGTCGGGTCGGAATGGGTTGGGGGAAAATGTACTCTTTGTCCCCCCTACGCACGACTCTGAGGTCTATATTTTTCTTCATATTTCTTGCAGAGCACAGAAATTCTAGATTATCAAATTCTAAATTACAGTATGATAGTTCCTGTATTCGTTTATATTCTTCAAATACGATGGAAGTTCGGACATCTACTTACTTCCTAATGTATGCCTTAGGTGTTTCCTGACTCATCATATATGCAATCACTAGAATAAATGTAAGGCTTCACTGATTTGTTTACTAAATCCTACTCATGATAACACAGGTAACATTAAGTTATGATAATAAATGGAGTGTGCATAATGCCATCATCATCACAACCATGCGACTGTGTCCAGTGCCGAATTTAGACATGGGCAGGGTGGACTGCCGCCTCATGATTTAAAAAAGATTTTTTAGAAATATACCGTTGATTTTATTTCATTAGTAACCGTACAAATCAGGGGCGTATATTGAGATTTATGTTGTTAAGAGAAAAAAAAAATGTTATGCAAAAAAATACAAAATATATATTTAAGACAAATGTTGAATAGAATTGAACTATTTTTACAATAAGCACCCCAGAATTTTTGTGTAGAGATAATAGAAAATAAGAGTTGTTACATAATTATTCTTAAAAAAAAAAGATTTCCGAATATTTCTGTAATCCCTAATAATCTTTCCATGAACCACTGAGGCGTCTAGAGCCCTCCTTTGAAAGAGCTCAGGTCTAGTCCTAGACCTCCACTTGCTTTGACTCGGTACAAACTGTGTCAGTCGTTTTCCTTATTCAGTTTTTCTTCTTCTCCAACAACAACAACAACAACACTAATACTACAACTACTACTAATGATAATAATGATAATAATAATAATAATTATAATAAGTCCCTCACATGATATAAAGGATTATATACGTTTGTGAATATACGCACGAACTTTTACCGTCGTTAAGTTTGCTCCACAAATATAGAATCTTTCTTTTTTTTTGTCCAAGGAATATTTAATATTTTGTGATATATATATATATATATATATATATATATATATATATATATATATATATTAGAGAGTGAATCAATGAGTCCGTAACCCGATAAGTAGTTTTTAGCGGAATTGTGATCTGAATAATTCACTGTTTAATGTGCTTGATCTATGAGATTGATATGTAGCATTAAATTGGGCGTATCGACAACGAAGGATATTATGTTTATGTTGCAAAAAATGTTTTGTAAAACAAAAGCCTTTTTCATCATGACGCCGTGGATCTATCGATCGATCTATCTACGAACGTATCAGTAACAGAAATTATTGAAATAATCATACAAAATATAAACAACGATGCGTCACTCTTCCCTCTAAAAATTAACTCTGAAATACTAAAAAAATAAAGAATTACTACTTGCTTTCACTGCACAAGTCCCCTTCTACGACTATAAAGGAAACGTACACATCCAAAAAGATGGAGTATCCATGGGCTCAACCCTGGGTTCCATGTTCGCTAATTTCTACATAGCATACCTAGGGAATAACTATCTCCAGTGGCCGTCCTCTTCAACCTGTGTCTAAAACACAGTAAAGTCCCAGACGATTGGAATACTGCTATAATAATGCTATTATATAAAAAAGGAAACCCGAAAGACCTCAACAACTATAGGCCTATAAGCCTACTCAACTGTGTATATAAACTTTTCACAAAGATCATCACCAACCGAATCACAAAAACACTCGATGAAAACCAGCCACGTGAACAGGCTGGCTTTAGAAGAAGCTACTCGACCATGGACCACCTGCACTCGATAAATCAACTGAAAGAAAAAGCAGCAGAATATAGACTACCACTTGCCGTAGCATTTATCGACTTCAAAAAGGCGTTCGACTCAGTAGAAATCCCTAAGGTCATGGAGGCCATCAGTCGGCAAGGTGTAGATCCAGTATATGTTGAAGTGTTGAAACATATATACAATCACGGCAGCTCATTTATCAGGCTACATAAAGACTCGGACCCCTTCCAGCTCCAGAAAGGAGTAAGACAAGGTGATACCAGCTCACCTAAACTCTTCACAGCCTGCCTCGAGATGATCTTCAGAAGGCTAGACTGGGAGAGTAAAGGAATTAAAATAGACGGCGAGTATCTGAGCAACCTCAGATTCGCAGACGACATAGCCCTTTTTGCAGAGAACCTACACGACCTCCAACTAATGATAGATGAACTAAATGAGGAGAGCAAGAAAGTCGGCCTGCACATGAACTTCAGCAAGACGAAGATCATGTGCAACAACCACATTGGAGATAAGAACACTAAGATCGAAATCGAGGACACAGAACTCGAGAAAGTAGACCACTACATCTACCTAGGGCAACGAATCTCCATGAGACCCTCTAAAGAAGAAGAAATCAAGCGAAGAATCACACTAGGATGGCAAGCCTTTGGCAGAGCTAGCTCAACCTTCAAAAATAATAAGATCCCATTAATCCTAAAGAGAAGGGTGTATAACCAATGCATCCTCCCAATAGTCACTTATGGAGCTGAAACATGGAACTTAACCAAGAAACAGACCCGTAAGCTGAGAACCATGCAACGTGCACATGAAAGAATAATGCTGGGCCTCACATGGAGAGACCACAAAACAGCACAACACATCCGGGAAAAGACAAGAGTTAGAGACATCATAGAAGCCATAAAAAATCTCAAATGGCGGTGGGCTGGCCATGTTGCAAGAATGGCTGACAATCGATGGACATCACGACTCACAACATGGATTCCCCGAGACCATATGCGCAACCGAGGCCGGCAAAATATTAGATGGAGAGATGAACTAGACAGGTTCAGGAAGTACTGGCTCCGTGACGCCCATGATAGAGAAGTGTGGCAAATCCTGGGGAAGGTCTATGTCCAACGACGGACGCTAAAAGACTGATGATGATGATGATGATGATGATAAAATACTTAGGCTACATCGACAACATCCTGATATCACCTAAAACAAAAACGAAATCGATTAATTTAAACTAGCATTTTAAAACAATTCAGTACTCAATTTCACATGCGAAATAAAAAATAATAATAAAATTCCCGCTCTGGATGAACTAATTGATTCTAATAACAGTAGCTCAACCAACTCGTTGTATAAAAAAAAATTCTACTAGCGCAAACTCATGCTTTTTTAACTATAATAGCGAATTCCCCTGCAGCCATGAAAAAAAAATCTGTAATAAAAAAATCTAATTAACTGCGTAAAACTAACATCCTCAACTGAGAAGATATTCTCATCATCATAATCAGTCTTTTAACGTCCGTCGTTGGACATAGACATTCCCTAGGATCCACCACATTTCTCTATCATGGGCGTTGCGGAGCAAGTATTTTCTAAATTTGTCTAGACCATCTCTCCGTTTGTATTCCGTCGGCCTCGGTTTCGCATGTGATCTCTTGGGATCCATGTTGTGAGTCGTGATGTCCAACGGTTGTTTGCCATTCTTGCAACATGACCAGCCCATTGCCATTCAAATTTCTAATAGATTCTATGGTGTCTCAGACTACAGTTTTCTTCCCGATACACAGTGCTGTCTTGTGATCTCTTCATGTAAGGTTGAGCATGATTCTCTCATGTGCACGTTGCATGCTTTTAAATGTACTTCCATCAATAAAATGAACATCAGACCGATTCTCATCATCCAAAACAACGTATTCTTCTGTATATAAGAAGTCTAGCCTTCTTGCTCTTCAGTAGCTGCGGAACAAGCTTTCAAACCGAATCCATTCAATCGTCGGACCACTGTACGTCGGCTTAGATTTTGAAATTCCTGTTGCAATGTTGAAGAGATAATCAAAGACACGTCTTTCAATTATTCCGACCTTCCTAAAATTTGTCTTATGTGGCTGTGCGGCTCTTTTGGTGAAACAAAGATTTTGTTCCATTATACAAATTAAAAAATCTTGAAATTACACTCCTGGATATATTCAGCTTTCTTGACGCCATTCTCTTATTTTGGCTACTGTATTTTTTCAGATAAAAGTTTTCCTTACATATCTTTCCCCTCGATATTTTTTTTCAAGGATATCCATTTCTTAGATACAAGCCACTGTCAGTTGTTTTGTAATGGCGAAAATGTCTAGCCTCTTGTTCATATCTAGGAGTATAGACAATATACACCTTTCATATTTTGCATGAATAACCCCAAGAAATGTCAGCTTAAAATGGCATGATTTATACGTTGATTAGTAAAGTACCAAAACATTTTAGATTATAGCTATAATCAACAGTTGATTTTGTATCTGGTCAATGGGACCATCCCATTAGTAGGGATGTTTTTTGGATGCTTCAAGGGTCATCTCATCCACCAATTTATAAAGTATATATTGCAAATAAATAAATAAAATAATATAATAATAATAATATATAATAAATATATATAATAATATATATGAATAATATAATAATGATATAAAATAAATAAATAAAATAAAGCACACTATAGATAGAAAAAACAAGAAACCAAAAGTGTTGATTTAACAGCAAATAGCAAACAATTCATATTGTTTTCTAATTTTCATATACACCAAAACTGCATGTGAATATACACAGATATACACATGGATTATATAATTTTATATGTTCATATGAATCACACACACACACATATATATGTAAATAAATAAATAAATATATACATACATACATACATAGAGAGAGATAGCTTTACAGCTTTAAACACTAAACATGGAAAAACTTTTTAAAGGTTTTTTCATATTACCTCACTCACTTATTTCCCAATACCTATTAATGTAATTTAATGTAATTTTCTTCGTTTTTTTTTTCTATTTTAGATATACATTATTATTATGGATCTGTGTGTATATTTTCTCTTGTTGGAATCTTCAGTTGTTTACCATTAAAAACAAAACAGTTATACTAACATGGCAATCCAGTATATATGTATGTTATTAGGAAATGGATATATGATCGAACAGAATGATTATTGCGTTGTATTACATTGAAACCCTTATTTGAAATTATCTCCCATTATTTCACAGTGAATGTATCATTTAGCCTAGACAACATAAATAGAATAAAAGATCAAACAGAATGGGATTGCTGCAGGAATCGAACCTGCGATCGATAGGGCAGCGGCTTCGGCGTAATGTTGCTCTTACCATTATATGTTGATAGATATACGTGTGTGCGTATGTTTCTGCGTAGAGAGAGGTAGAATTATATATATATATATATATATATATATATATATATATATATGTGTGTGTGTGTGTGTGTGTGTGTACATGTGTTTGTATGTGTTTTTGCACGCGCACGCGCGTGTTCCTATTCATGCAATTAATGGGATTCTAAATGACATTTTGTGGCCAATTCCAAACACATGGATTACAGGGTTTTTGTTTGGGACGATTTTCTGTTTATCTCTGAATATGTTCCGAATGAAAGAATAAAAACCCGTGATCTCTGCGCTCATCAGCTACGTTCAGTTGTATTTTGTCTCAAGCGAATACAAGTGCTCACACGCATGCACATACATGCACAAAGGCACAGACATATACACGCACAGCCTAACACATAGACACACAACAACGCATACGCATGCAACTAGAGAATCATACACACACAATCTCGCACGTACAGACACCCAGCCATTAATTTCATAGTTATATATATATACGCACATCGAGTAACAAAACACACACACGCACGCTTAAACAGGCAGATATAAAGAAACTCACACACGCACACGTAATCAAACAACATATACACGCTTACACACAAATTAACAGAGAGAGAGAGAGAGAGAGAGAGAGAGAGAGAGAGAGAGAGAGAGAGAGAGAGAGAGAGAGAACAAGCATACAAAACAAAAAATCTGCAGGCACACGCACTGAGCATAACCAACCACAATCACCCACTCACGCACCCTCACATACGCACGCACACAAGCATACGCAACCGAATGCATACACACAGACACATAACCACATGTATACCCACAGCTCAGGCATACTCACACAACCAAACACGTACACATAAAAACGCGCACACACACATAACCAAACACATACACACAACCAAATGCATGCACGCACCCAATAACACCCACACCTACACCCACACGAGCACATATCAACCTAACACGCGCACATATGCGTACACACGCCCTCGTGTAGGTTCAGAGAAAAACTATACCACCCATGTCTACTTCACCCAGCCATATCAATATCACGTTTCTGACCCACCCCCTTCTTCTTCCACAGCAATTTACAATCCGAATGAAATCGTCAAATGATTATTTGTTATCATTCCAAATATTTGCTGCAAGCGAGTGAGACAGAACAAAGGGGACGTCACTCTTTTCGGTGATGGCCACAGTCGATTCAACAACAGTTTTCATACTTTACGTTGAAAATTGCTTCCGGACGAAATGCTTGAATAATCCGATGGAAATGTTTTCTTCTATTGAACTTCCATTCCAATTTTAACCACTGAAAACAATAATAGATCCTTAAAGATATGGTTACTCTCCTTTTGAAGAGGGCATTTATCGTCCCGAGTTCATATTTGGTGAAATCATGTAAAATTTACGATGTATTATGACGGAACCCTGCGATGCAGATGATTTAGCAAAACGGGTTCATTCATTAGTTCAGTTGTTTGCAAACTTTTCACATCAATTATTTGTGGCTTGGCCATTGGTCAACAAAAGGACTCTCCGCTTCAGTAGAATCTTCTCAGTGAAATACGCCATCTTGGTTGAGTAAAAGTGTCCACGGGTAATAACTAGTATACTATCGCATCTAACATCATATCTTAACGTATGAGAATTACTATTTTATGTAATATGTCATATCATTATACGGATTATTTATAGTACAACCACGATAAAAGAAACGAAACAGGTCTGTAAAAACTATCACATGATCGACGTCATTTGGCAGCATGCTTTGTTGGGTACTATCAATTAAAAGTTGGGAAAAGGGGTGACCAATGGACAAGTTACTTCTCTCGCCTTTTGTTGGATCACTAGAAAGTCCGATTTCCCACCAAACAAGCGAGGACATTGCCGGAGACAAACCAAAGGATCAATTTATCATAAACTTACCTTACAAATTTAAGCCGCCTAAAATGGGACGAGGAAACCTATATTGACAGTTTTGGTTTATGATTCCTGAAGAAACTTACACATTACGGATTTATTGTACAAATCCTACCGGAAATGCCACATTCTTTAAGAGATCTCCAAATTGTATGTCTGGAGACGAGTTTCCCTTCAAAGGAATTAAAATTCTTTAACTAAGAAGTGACCGATTCCAGTCAGTAGGAAGCATTTCAGTCAGTTTTCTCTCATCTCTCGAATCGAAAACCCCTATTTTGACTTGGAGAATCCATATTCTCTCTTTGAGCGAGGCCAGTCTCAGACGAATTTGACGAAAGGAATTACGAATCGTTGTAATTAAAGCAATTGGATTGATCAAAAGGACTTCCCTTCTCAAATCAGACGAGGAATCGTTTTCTAGGGTTTGCATAACGACACAAAGAAAGAGAAAGCCAAGCGAAATTGTTTTGATTGATTGGTTTGAAAAATCCTTCCCGTCCATAGCAGGGGGATAGATTTATGCTTTTTCTAAGGGCATTCATGCTAAGTGAACGTAAACAGCTTCGGCTGTAGTTTGATCTTGGCTTACCAATTCCATTGTCGACGCCGTTGATAGTTACATCAACCTCCATCATTTTGAAACAGAGACGATTAACTCTTAAATTCATAAACAGCTTGAATTTGCTCCTTGATATATATATATATATATATTTTCTTTTTTTTTGTGAATTTCAAATCTGAGAAATGAAGGAACTCCTCTGCAAATCAAAAAGGAAAAAAAAATTGAAACTTGACTCTAAAACAGCAAGGGATTGACTTCGATCAGAAGTTATCTCCATTGATTTAATTTTCACCTTTTATATGAATTTAAGAGTTAAATTCAAAAGAAGCACTGACAAAAAACAAAACAAGTTCGTTTGGGGAAATCATTCTTTTATTTAGACTGTTTGCCTGCCGTGGCCACTTGACAGCTGCTCGATGTGTGTTAATAGTTAATTAACGTCAAAATATTGTGTCGTATCTTGTTAATGGTTGATGCCTCAGTGGGGTGGATTCCTCTTTCTTTTTTCTTTTTTTTTTTGTTCTATATTTGTCATTCTAGGTTTCAGGTTAGACAAACAAAAGAAAATAAACGAAGCCATCCATCATCTGGAAAAGCTCTCCTCAGGAAATGCCAGAACTGTAGCTAATTAAATAAAAAAAAAGAAATAAAATAAAATGAAATTTTTAAAAAAGCTGGGAAAAAAGTAACGAAGTTCTTTCGCCGAAACTTCGCTACTCTACTATATCCGGAATGCAATGGCAATTCGAGTGAATCGCCTGATGGCGGCAAGTGGTAGCCACCGCTCGCGTCTCGAATCAGATCCCTGGACGGCGTGACTCCTGCGGCGCCCGAGGAATACAACTTGCGAATATCTGGAAACTTTTTTTTTCTCCCCAACATGGAACTCTCGCAGAGGACGCAGCCTATCAAGGTTTATCATAATCGATTGACAGCTCTGCTGGGCACTTCATAAATTGTAGGTAGACAACATTGGCATCGTCAAAGGTCGCTTTTTATGGCTATCAGATAGATGTTACGTGTAATGGAGATTTTCGCTGCCTTCGCTCCTTGGGAATATGCACCAAGGCACGTACATGCGTGTATACAATGCACACGAGCTGCAACCGAAAAGTTTGGGAAAGTTGAATACATCAAGCGTATTTCCTCATCTTGTCAAACATTTCACATTTCTCTCTAAATCATTCTACCATGAAATAAAGAACTTACTTTTCTATATTTCTTTTCTATCCATTAAGAGAGCTTTTCACGCCTAGTGTTCCCAGATGTTTTGGATAACACATCACATATCTATCTATCTATCCATCTATCTATCTATCTACCACTTGTTTTGCTTTTTGCAGCACTCCTTGTCTGGTCAGCTATTCCAACAAGTTCAAGATGTGGAGATTTTTTTAAAAATCGGAAGATTAATTGCATGACAACTGGAATCGTTCTTTTAGTGTGGAATGCACACTTCATCTGAAAGTTGACACCAAGCTATAGAAAGCCAGGGAAAATACTTTGATAAATGATTTGTGATGCTCTGAATCTATATGAATGATAGATTTTGTAAAAAAAAAACTATTTGAAAGCTCTGCATCAACTCTGAAATTCCAGAAGGTTATCAAACTGGGTTAAGCCGAGGCACAACGGTCGAAATGTGGTAAAAACAACAATGAAGCTCAATGAATAAATAATGAAAAGACAGAAATAAATAGATAATCACATCATTTCGAAACTGAGAGGACCAACAATGACCAAAGGTGTGGCTGGGAAATTTGGAACCCAGAAGGTCTTGGCTCCTTGAGGGACTCCTCAAGCATTTAGTGGAATTCGTCAAGAGAAATATGGTAGATGAATTACTATTATGAAGATTTTTGGCCCCCTCCATTGGCGTCTTGAGGCGTTTTCAAATAGACCCCCTTCCCCATCTATGCCTCTGGAGTCGATTTCAAATTATTGAATTACGAGCGAGCTGGGAGATCTCATTCATATAAATTGCACAATATAGTTTAAACATATGACATGCTTTTGTATTGTTTGAATAAACATATATTATACTGGTAGGCTTGGTAACTGTAAAAACTAATATAAACAAAATATCTGTATAGCTACATTATATAATTTGAACTGAAATATATTTTTCATGACTTTATATTCGATCAATAACAGAGCTTCGTTGAATCTTTGTTTCGAAAAGACTTTTTTTTCAATTTCAAATCAAATGCACTCTTCAAGCAAGAAGTTACCTTTGAAGTCAATATCAAATGACTTCTATCTACATCAGTATATATCTATACATTTATGTGTGTGTGTGTGACTGGAATATTTGTCAATGTAACTATATATATATATATATATATATATATATATATATATATATATATATATATATATGTATATATATATATATATATATATATATATATATATATATTAACAAACATATGAAAATGATGTTATAACATGAGTATGTGACTCCGTTAATTAAAATAACCCTACTGAAATATTGCAAGTTGCCCACATACATTCTGTTGTGTTCGATTTTTGGGACTGGGATATTGGTCGAGGTATATATATATATATATATATATATATATATATATATATATATGTATATATATATATATATATATATATATATATATATATATATATATATATATATATATATATTACGTTATATTACGTTGAAACTCTTATTTGAAATGATCTCCCGTCATTGTACGGTCAATATATCACTTGGCCTGGACAACGTATATAGAATAAGCAAGCAAAGAAAATTAAACTGCAGGAATCGAACCAGTGGTCGATAGTGTAGCCACTTTAACGTAGTGTTGCTCTTACCATTGAGCTAAACGGTCACCGGTAATGCAAAGACCCAGATAACTGTCTCAACTCAACTCCAAAATAAACCGTGTAATAACGGGGGAATCTTTCGAATAAGAGTTTCTATGGAATAAAACGCAATTTATAATCATTCTTTCGGATCATATATCAATTTCTTAACACGTATACACATATATATTATGAAATAAACCAATCACACATCGGATATTGGATTACATTATATGGTATTCCTGATTTGTACTTTGTGTGTGTGTGTACATCTATCTCTCTCTCTCTCTCTCTCTCTCTCTCTCTCTATATATATATATATATATATATATATATTATTGTGTCATCCACAGACAGCTGTTTCGTTGTATTACAACTCTTCAGTGTTGCTATAGACTATCCATTATCCCATCCAGTATCACGAGGCAGGATTTAAACCTTCGCTTGGGGTGTAAACTTTGCGTCCTTTGTGTAGCATGTCGTATTAGGCGTACTCAATTGTTGAGGGTTATTCACTAAAAATTATCAAATTTTCAAAAAGACAAGCATGAATGCTGCTGGGCATAAAATAAGATAACAAATTAGCACAAATTTAAATTACAAATTGAATCCCAACTAAAGATGAAAAAAAAGTATTTATCTAGACATGATATGGAATAAATGTCAAAGATATTGGTCCTCCTGTGTCCATTGGTACGGTTTGGACAGATGATATATAAATAGTCCGACAGTCAGCCAGACCCATTTAAAAACTGAAAATACCCATGCTTGCAGATTTGGTGACGGTTCTTGTTGACCTTTCCAAATTATATAATAATTGCTGCGGGTATATACAAGAATTGAAGCGAAAAAACTCAACTTCATAAACGATGCAAAGACGATAAAGTTTAAAAAAGGAGTGATACTAGAGGATAAAAAAATTGTTTTTAAGGCGATCCTTGAAAGCACTTTCCGGGAAACTTACAGGGAAAATTGGAGGTAAACATAGACAGAGAAAATTTCACCATTTACGATTTGCTGATGACATGGCAATGATATCTGATGAATTTCAAAACTTTTTTTAATGATCTGAATAAAGGGAGGCCTCATAGTACGGGTTGAAGATGAACAGAACTAAGATGAAAGTGATGTTTAACAACGAAGTCCCGAAAAAGAATGGACGGTAAAGATTGAGAAGAGTTGAAGAAATTACTCAGATCAGTTGATACGGTTAGAGAGAGACCACGAAACGACATAAAACGACGTATAACCATTGGCTGGAAAGCATTTAGTAAACATAGAGACATATTGGAAATCACATAAAGTATACAAAGAATGTATAAAAGTAGGTATGACGTTCAGATTTTGAACATGGAAACTAGCTTAACCATCTGAAAGCAAACTCAGACTCACACAGTGAGCAGCGGAAAGAGCAATGTTAGGGATAACACTTGGAGATAGGAAAAGATCATCATGTATCGGAGAACAGATCGAAGTGAAATATATCATGGAAACAATAGGGAAACAAAAGTGGAGATGGGCTGGACACATAGCAAAAACAAAGTATAACACATGATGCATGACTAGAAATAGAAAATAGAGTTGGAGAAGATGAGACATAAGACGGAGAGATGAAATAGAATTGCCCGGTAAGACATGACAAAGGGTAGCATGGGCACAGTCAACATCGAAGGAACTGGGAAAGGCCTTTGTCCTGCGATGGATTGATGATGATGTTGATATGTGAGTGCATCTGCCAGAAATAACAGTCAAGGATAACAATATACGTTTGAACAGATTTAAAATTAGTACACACACACACACATGGGGAATTGTGCGTGAATAAATATATCGCTTAAATTCAACAAGAGGTAAAATGCCGGCCTCTGGGTCTGAAGCGAAGTTTTCAATCCTACCTCGTGGTACTAATTGAGAAAATGGATAGTCTATAGCCAAACAGAAGAGTTGTAATTCAACGAAACAACTGTCTGTGGATGACTCAATTATTTAATCAATATATATATATTTAGAGAGAGAGAGAGAGAGAGAGAGAGAGAGAGAGAGAGAGAGAGAGAGAGAGAGAGAGAGAGAGAGAGATTGATGTGAACAGACTGAGATAAGACTAAGATTTGAACTCAAAATATTGAATCAGTAAATGGAGGGGATTCTAGATTGCATGAGGGAGAATGTATCTTTGCCTGGCATCTCATATATATATATATATATATATATATATATATATATATATATATATATAGATAGATAGATAGATAGATAGATAGATAGATAGATATGAATTGACTGAGATAGATATGACTCAGATTTGAACTCAAAATATTGAACCAATAAATAGAAAGGATCCTAGATTGCATGCAGGAGAAGGTATATTTATCTGGCACATCAGTCAACAGAAGCACACCCAATAAAAATATCGAGTGTCTTTTCAAATTTAACAGAACAACAAACGCAGAAATAACGACAATCAGCCCATATTAGAAAAAAAAAGATGAAGGAAAACCAATATCATTAGAAGCATACATGAATATATTAGTCGTGAGTATGAAACGCACGCACTCAGTTCTCTGAAAAGGCACGTGGATGTATTCACTGACTGACTGACTCCTGTCCTTAATCAGAACAAGCAGGAAGTCTTAGATACATACTGGCACTTGTTTATTCATTCTAGCAGGCGTACGGAAGAAGATAACGCATTCATGTAGTTAGTTATCCATCAGCAAATCTCGCGCTCCTAGCTCTGACTTTCTGTGTGCTCATCTAAACACGGTTGCCAGACGGTTGGGAACGTTTCTAGCCAAAAACATTCAAAAACTGGCCAAAAACTGCCAAACACCAGAATTGTTATACAAGCAAAATTTATTATCTATTTCTAAAACGAAATATAGTAAGTCTATTTTTCATATCATTATATACCTTCATTTATTCTTTAAGTTACTTTTTTGATATTTTTAAAATTATAACTCAACAATGGATAGCCTGAACGAAGTTGCGACAAAAAGCAAGTGAAAAATTGAAATGAAGTAGTTGATTTTAAAAAAATCAATGATAATTATAGTCAATAAAAATAAATAGATAATGCAGTTCTCACTTTAAAAAAAATATTAATTCATCAAAAATACTGTTTCAATTGAGTCGGAATAGTCAAAAAATTGAATATGGTAGAACCAAAAAGTTAATGGCCAAATGCTTTTGAAAAGGGTCAGATTTGTCAAATTCAGCCACACAGTGGCCAAAAATAGCAACCTTACATCTGGACTGGCCTTTCTTTGAACGGCGTACGTTCGGCAACTGCATCTTCAGATATGTAGTGCAACGAAATGCCACTGTTTATAAATCCTGTATAAAAGGCCCGCACTCGTGACAAAGCAGAGACAAGAAAGAATATCTTGTTATTGATTTCTGCTCTGGCGACAAGACGCTCACACTGACGCTTCCAGTTACAAAATTACGTTTTGCCTTTGGGATTTGCTTATGTTCAAAGGTGTTTCCGACGTCTTACTGTCATAATACAGGCAAGCAGTACAAGTTGTATGAATCTCTCGTTTAGACGGCGTAATATAACGTTATTTATTTATAGCTTCTTCGGTGGTGCAGACCTGGTGAAATCGTGAATATCGAAATCTCCCTCGGGGTGGGGGGGGGGTTGGGTCCTAAAATAAAGATAATTAAAGGCGAATGCTGAGCAGAAGAGGCACCCCAAGATGTCGACTTCCGGGTGTGCTCCAAGCTTCAGCGTCTATAGATCAGTTTGCTGTCTGTAGACATCTGTCAATATCGGAGTGACAGAGGTAGACGGAGGATGGTCAGGTGAGAGGAATAAAGTGGAATAGTGTTAAAGAAAGAGAGAGAGAGAGAGAGAGAGAGAGAGAGAGAGAGAGAGAGAGAGCGAGAGAGCGAGAGAGGTTGGGGTGGGTGGGAGATTACCGGACTCTCTCGAATAATATTATTTTTATCTATTTGTAGCAGGAATACCCGACGTTGCCATCCCAAAACTTATAATGCAACAATACAGGAAAGCGAATGATATTTTACAGGGGCACATTCCCCCTCCCGGACGGGTCTGCACACAATTCCGGGCAGACTCGCACACTCTCAGGTAGATCAGAGAGAGAGAGAGAGAGAGAGAGAGGGGGGGGGAGGGAAGAGAGAAAGAGAAGGAATGAAATTGGTCGGCATGAAAGACTGTGGAGATATCTAGTGATATCGAGAGATACAGATAAAAACACAGAGACAGACACAGAGTGAAAGATTAGAGAAGAAGAATATGTCGACTACGTTGCGTCATGATCAAGATTAGGTGGGCTTTGTGGGATAGTTGTATATCTACCATTGGAACCAGTGGTCAGCATTCGAGCACCTAAGAAAACTAGGAAGCACCCAGAGAATGCCTTCCTCTGCCACCACCATTGCATATGGATACATCTAAAAAATGAATCGCTTCTTTCGTAGCCTATTGCCCACCCTTCCATGAAATTTCATTGAAATTCATTTTGTAGACATCATATAGACAGACATGAGTATATACATGAATGTATGGGAAAAAAGGGAAAAATATATCTAAATCAGGTGAATATTCCTGGATCCACCCCAAATTCAACCGATTTTCCCTTGCCAATTGCTCATTCTTTCACAAAATTCCATTAGTTACTTGTGGAGATATCGTATTGACGGACAGAAAGACGGAAACAGGGCACAATACACTTACCTCTCTGACTTCGTTGGAAGAGGTAAACCAGGGCTTTAAATGATTACTGTAAAGAAGGCAGG
Organism: Thysanoteuthis rhombus; assembly: GCA_963457665.1. Lineage (NCBI taxonomy): Eukaryota > Metazoa > Mollusca > Cephalopoda > Oegopsida > Thysanoteuthidae > Thysanoteuthis > Thysanoteuthis major. Next base: position 46,397,051 of record OY735204.1, on the reverse strand, counting down.
TCCTCTCAACTTGAAGGACTGGAGCAACACAATCTACTTTCCTCACCCCTACATCGATTTCGCCTCATACTGTACTATGGAAAGCTTAGTATTGGGTAGCGTGAAAATCTCATTTGGTTGATCAAATGAGAATAAAAGACATTTCTTTTTTTCAATTTCCAACATAAACTTTATTAAACAATAAATTTACTGTTTTGTTCAGCAATCTTCTGCCATATTTCAAGCAATTTCATGATCCCATCTTGCAAGAATTTAGAAAAAAATCTCACAAAGCAAAGATCTGATCTAAGAAGCCACACATCAAAGAGGCAAACATAATCAAGCTAAGGAAAATACTTTTTCAACATTCGATTCGGGTATTTTGAGTAATAACTATCTTCCGTGAGGATCGAAAATAAAAAAAAATCCTCGGTAAGACTTGAAATCCCTATCTTGAAAAAAGTGCACAATATTCGAAGCTTTCATATCTTAAAATGCAATTAATTCGTAGAAGATTTCAATTTTTAAGAATCTTAAACTGCAGATCCATAAATGATGAGCTTCAAACTACGTTTTAAATCATTTATTAGACGTGTGCAAAAATTTATTTTTCACTTCTAGAGGTTAAAATCGAGGGGAAGTTTTTTTTTCACTTTAAGAGGTCAAAATTGAAGAAAGAATTATGTTTCATCATATTTAGAGATTAAACTTGAGAAGGAAATTCCTTTTTAGGAGTGAAAATCCCTTTTTCATCTTCAGGGGTCGAAGTCAGAGAGGAGGTTTCTTTCCATTTTTAAGAGTCAAAATAGTATAGGAACCTTTTCTCACATATGAGGTCGAAATCGAAAAGAGACCTCTAAAAATCGATGGGAACTTTTTTTTTTCACTTTTAGGGTTCAAAATCAAGCAGGAGAGTTTTTACTCACTCTTAAGGGTCAAAATCAACGGGGAACTTTTTTGGCGAGGATCAAAATCGAGTCCGAAATTTTCTCTCAATTTGGTGTATTTTTTGTTTTATCACAGAACGTATTTTTCTTGTTTTGATATAACTAGTTTTTCCCCGGTGATGCTGCTCGTAAATATAAACTCGAGACATCATATGGTTATTGACATATGGATCGGCACAAATGAGCCTTACACTATTTTATTGGCTGATTTATTCATTAATGATTCAGGTATTCTATTATTGAGTTTTCAAGTCCAAACTCAACCTAGGCTGTTTTGATATGTGATCAGACGTACAGTCTCAAGAGTTTGCATGACGTAATCTACGACATAATTGTCATGTCATAATAGGAGAGTGAATTGACAAATAAGATGTGTCAGTGACCAACAAACAGTGAAAAAAAAACTCACATATATGCTCATCATATATTTATCAATCTATTGGTCGTATATATATAGATATAATGTCATCCACAGACAGCTGTTACGTCGTATTACGACTCTTCAGTGTAGCTTTAGACTCGATATCGACTTAGTGGTACAAGGCGAGATTGAAACTTTTGCTCCGGGAGTCCGGTGATCAACCCCTGCCCTACGCAGAACTTGGCAGTCAGAGAACCAAATTTAGCAATATCTTATTTCCGCATAATTCGCCAACTACCGGAGTGCTCAACTCAAGAGTTAGAAGAGCGTTACATACTTGCTTTTTACAGACGGCTGCCCCACTTTGTGGTTAACCATATATACATGCATAATATATACATATATATATATATATAGAGAGAGAGAGAGAGAGAGGGAGAGAGAGAGAGGGGTGAGGGAGAGAGAGAAAGAGAGATAATATAATCACGACCAATAGATTAATAAAATAGTATTGATTATCTGATATCAACTAATGGATTGTGCATTCAATTTCTGATAGAATGCAAAGATTAAACTATTGCATGTAGTAAAATCGTCCATGTGATTGTAACCATTTATAATAACTAAAGAAGTGTGGATAGGATGGGTGACTGCTGTCAGTGACAGAACCAAATAAACAAACAAACAAAAAAAAACAGTAGTTTTTGGACTGTTCGGATGAATAATTGAATCGAATTGAATGGGCCTTTAAATTTGAGAACCTGATATTATATTACGCTCAGGTTAATTTGTAATAACTAAAATTTGAATAGAATTTCTGCAAGGAGTAAGGATGGGAAAAATGGGAGATTATTTTTGAGTGCATATTGTAATATATTCAGAAACTTGGCTTGATCAGAGAGGTTTAACGGCGATGTAAAGGGACAAGTCTCTCGCAAGTAGTAACCAAGGTGGTAGAATAAGGTCAACGAGCGTAATCTGGTCACGTGACTGAGGTACACGTTAAGATTACGCGGTAACAGATATAGGGCGACCAGTAATCCACAGCGTGAGAGAAGTGTGTTGAAACATCCACGCGTGCAGGGAGTCACAATATCCTTTCTTTGTTAAGCCCACTGTAATCAAGACGCTTCGGGTGAGGCGTCACAACACAACCGTTGGAGGTAGAGAACTTGAAATAAATGGAGGCTTAATCTCTATTTCAATATCGCAACCACATCTGCAAAAGTCCATATTGTATTTTTTTTTCTACATCCTCGCAACGAGACGGGGAATCGCCAGCCCCGGAAAACCATTTTTTTGGTTACATTCGGAACCATTAACCAGAACTGTGAGCACAAGATCCTCAATTTCGAAAGTGAATCTGGCTGGTTATGAATGTACGTGTCGTGTGTACAGGCTACCTCAACGGAGCTAAATATCTACTCCTTATCATGTCTAGAAAAAAAACAAACGATTTTTGTTTTTTGAACCCCTCATCCCCTCATTTTCTTTTAGATAAGGCTTAGTTTACAAAGTAAGTTTATGCTAAATTGGTCACTCAGTCTCTGCTCATGTCTTTTTTTTTAATGATTCAGACTTCATGATCACAGCTCTCTAAAAAGCAAGAGAAGTAACCTTTTTTCTAATTTTTCAATTGATCAGCCCAACACTACATACCGGTAAAAAAAAATGTTGGTCGTGTGGCGCTTTTTATTGGATGAATAAACCAGACCTGTTGAAATATTTATTGTATATTTATTTGCACTTGCATTGCAAATTGAATTTCGCCATAGAATCCATTTCGGTGGTGAAATTTGAAAAAAAAACCTTAATTTTTCCCAAACATAACTCTCCATTGGTGTGGCTTATGTAGTGACACTTCCAGGGAGAGATAGATAATTGGCCAGCCAGAATTACTTAAAAACTGAAGAAACCTATGTTGATTATGTTGACTGTTTTGATTTCCAATAATGATTCAGATAATTATGGCTGCAGGGAGGGAATGAATAAAAATGTCGAATGTGTTTGAATTCGGTATAGGGCTGCAAGTTTTAGGCTTTTCTGATCGCTGCCCACTGACTTCACCTCTACTCTGTTACTCTACATCTTCACCCCTTAAATTTGATAATTTTCTACAATAAATAATATTTGCAGAAGTTCGGAGAACATTGGATGATATATATATATATATATATATATATATATATATATATATATATATATATATATATATAACTTTTATAAAATTCGCTTTACGCCACTTCTTTCGCCTTTACGAAAAAAGGGAAAAAAGAGCGAAAATAGCGTTCACCGTTTGTTTTGCAGCTAGTCGTTATAGAGACTATACTCCACCCTTTTTTCTCTCTCCTACCCACCCGTCTTCTGTACCTACCACCACACCAACCTCTGACTCCCATCATCAACAATTTTCTTTTGGTGGGGGGTCCACAAATGCTGGAAGATTATCTCTATATAGATTAATGGCAATTGCTCCCTCGCTTCGCGCCATTCCGACCCACGAAACGTTTTATGGGAATATTCTATTCTATTACTGCGGGGGAAACCTGTAGATGAAATTTTTCAATTTAGAAAAAAGTCCGAAATGTTTTAGCCCGTTTCGACACACAGTCTTCCAGCTGTGTTTTGTGAACAAGTATTCGGTAATGGTCTGTAATTAAGCCAACCATTACTTGAAGAATAGAGCTATGATAAGTATCATGTAAATTCAATGCTTATGATTTTGATATGGACATGCAATTCAGATTACTTATAGAGATGAAAGTGATAATCAAGAAGAAAGTGATTGTCGGTAGTCAGGATTCAAAAGGGCAATCATAAATATTACGCTCTAACACCATTATATATCACCAGTATTATATTTCACTTATCAGAGTAAATTCTATGCATAAAGCGTTGGTCTGAAAATTTTCTCAAAAAGCGAGAAAACAAAAAAAAAAAAAAGAAGAGAAATATGAAGAGACGAATTTAGCCGTTGATATCTATAGGAAAAAATACATTTTTTCTACTTGCACTAGCTGTTATAGCAGCAATCGCCGCCATTGGCTGACGTACTAAATCTTACTTAGGTTCCTTGTCCAGCGTTGCTAATTTAGATGTATTTCATCTAAATTTAGATGTTTTGGTGTGCGTCTGGATGTCAAAAATTGCTATCTAAATGGCTTTTAATAAGGTAAGTAATATCTTTATTTAGATATAGTAATAAAATAGATAAAAAATTCCAATAAATTAGGTAATATTCTAATAAAATAGACGGTGAGTATTCAAGTCACATTCAATTTACAAATATATAACGTATTTCTTAAATTTTAGGTATGTATCTGAGGAATCTAGAAGTGTCTAGATCTTCAAGATGCTTTTTGACTCAAATTCAGTTGTAAACCTGCCAATAAAGTTGGCAACACTGCCCTTGCTAGACCTTCACACGAAAAGAACAGGAGCATCTATGGTCTGAGTTTCAGGCTTGTTAATCTCTCAACAATTTTAGGAACGTTCCATACATTAGTATTCACATTTCGAAGGGAAAAAAAAGGGCAGGCATGAAAAAAATCTTGTCTGATTGACTTAACAGACATTGTTTAGTGGTATTTCACAGCTTGATAAAATTACAAAGCATCGTCAGGCGATTACGTAAGGTCGGACCCGACGGCATATCCTATATCAGGAACAGAAGGGGAAAGTAACAACTCGAAACGTTAACTCTGTGGGAAGCGAATACATAAGCAAATTTGATAAGAATTTATTTCTCGTTGCATAAACAAATTTTGTCTTCTTTTGATTTTTTTTTCCTTTTTTTTGTAAATTCCACGTTGTACTCTGATTTGCAAGTGGAATGTCTCCTCTGTGTCGGTGCCTTTGATAAAAACAGATTGTGCCTGCCTCGTGGCTGAAATAGTTGCTCATTTGCCAGCGCTTTCGAAAGTTAATGTTAGAGCCCAAGGATTCCGAATTCTGATTTTTAAGGTAGACGAACACTCCTCATTTGGAAGACTATCGCAAAGCTATCTTCCTACCGGCGTTCCAATCGATTCATAGGCATCAAATGTCCAATATGTATGTATGTGTATGTGTTAATGTGTGTGTTAGAGAGTGTGTTAATGTGTATGTGTGTGTGTGTGTGTGTGTTCGTACGTCTCTCTGTATATTCTAAGATGTAGACCGGAGTTTTCCTCCTGGAAAACTGAAATTTGATACAGAGGTAATCTTTTGATTGCAAAGGTATTGGACTATATGAGGTCGACATGTCACCGGGGTCATTTATGGTCATACTTAGCCAATTTAAGCAATTGTGGGTTACGATTTCTGAATCTAGGAAACTGGAATTCGGCAATCGAATACATCTTTTCACAGCAGAGGTCCTATGCTATGCGAGGTCGATATCAAAGGTCATTCAAAGGTCACCAGGGGTCATTTATGGTCACTTCTGATTTCTATCCAAGCTAGCGAGTGAAATGGAGCGGAGCTTCGGTATCGAGATAGACCTAAACTTTTCTATAAGAAAATGGTGTCCGTTGCACGTCGATGGACAGCTTATCCGTAAAATTGAAATTTTGAAATCAATATTCGTGCAAATAAAACACATTCCAATGAATGTTATAGGCTAAAAAACAAAACAAACCAAGCAAAACAAAACAATAAAAAAAATGCCCCACTATTTTGTTAAAAAAAGATAGTTTGAATATTAAACACCGAATTGATTTGCCGACCCTTGCAGTTTCAGTAGGTAAAATCATTATCTGAGAACACCTGTTATTTGTGAATGAGAAATTCGATGCGATGCATAAAAATAACATTAACAATGGAGTTTCTTTGCTTAAAGAAATAATTGTCAACATACGCGAAAAAGAAAAAAAACGTCCGAAACTTGTAATCTATCAATTCCATCGAAATAATCTGTTATTAACGAGAAGACGCATCGCAGAAATCAAGGCTTGTTTATAATTGCGAATCGGTGAAACATGAGAATTTGCTCCAAGAAAAGTTATCCCATGGATCCCGTGGATCAGTTCAAATTTTGATCAATACTGCATACTTTTATTACTCGGAAGAAGTTTTAAACTCGACTTGATAACTTTTGTTTTGTGTCCTTATAACTTTTACCCATCGTCAAAATCGACTACGGATGTACAAAAAAGCAAAAATATTTCTGTGTCTGTGAAAAGCAATCGACAGTAACAGCTATTAAAAATACAGAATACGATCATATGCTGTATATGATAAATATTGATACATAAATAAATGGATATAAATAAATGATTGATCGCATAGAAATATTGAATGATTATTGAATAAAAAAGATGGTAAAAAAATATCAAATACTACAAATTGAATTAAATAAACTAGACCAAATTCTTGACGACCGCAGAAAATATCGCAACAGAAATTAAACGAAAAAGCTACAGCGAAATCGTAAACTGACCCGTCCCCTCTGCTAAAAAAAAAAGACATATTTTGACGGCTGATTTTCAAAAAAACTAATTTGCGATAAATGGATATTCAAATTAAATTACGCTATTTTTCCTAAGATCTCGTAAATTTGCCGCTTCAAGATTTAAACAAACAACTCTGGTTAGTCACTCAAGAGAAACCGTCACACGAACAGTCTTTGGGCAGTGTTGAGTGTGAGCAATTGATAAATTGGGATCTCGGAATAAAAAAACATCTCCCTTTTTCTTTCAGTCCATCTCTAAACAAATCACTCTTTTCCTCTCACCATCCTCTTTAAAAATAGTACGAAGTACCTGCTCGATCTAGAAATAAGCTTTTTTCGAGCAACACTCAAGCGGCCGCTTTAAGAATCTAGACAGAGAAAATGTGTCCAATTTAGCATGAATGTAAATTGACATTCTCTCTCTCTCTCTCTCTCTCTCTACAAAGAAACAAAAAAAAATAACATTATTTTGTCTTGCTAAAACCTGCCTCAGGATCCCTGTTATGCACTCAGAAAATTTCATACAGCGTGGTTTTTGCGATAGACAAGTGCATACAGATGGACAGACGGATATTTAATGAATCCTTACATAATTGATACTTGCTTCCTTTGTTTACTCATTTGCAATCAACTCTGTTTCCTTTTGTGCATCCGTAGTCAATTTTGATAATGGTTAAAAGTTATGCAGACATAGAACAAAATGATACTTTTTCAACAGATGATATTTATTCATACTGAAGCTATAAGGTAATAATTTAGATAAGTATCTCGAGTCAGTTTTCTTTTTTTTTTTTAATTCGGATGAAGGGATGAAGCCAAAAATCTTATTAAAATGTTTTTGCTCCCCTTATCCGAATCTTTGACATTTCTTCTTGTCTTGTTTTGTTTTAGAACAAATCTTGTAGCTCTGAAGATTGAAACAAACTGTTCAAGTATTCGTTTCAAACAGATATGATTGATACCAACTTTTTTTTCGGACTATTCCAACTATTCTTCTACCCTCTGACGTAGTCACAACGTTTTTGGCGATTCAATCTACGTCATAGTTATAAAGTTATAGACAAAATATGATTGAGTTTAGGTACGAGCAGGTCATTTGCTACCTCATCAAATATATGTTCACGACAAACCGAGCAGTCTTGCGTTGAATGTACTCAGTAACGCAATTGTATCAGATGCTCCAGAGGGCAGGGGGTATGTCAGAAAATATTTGTAAACTAGCTGGGCGACACTTGGGATATGCAGTTGTTCAATTATAAGTCTACTCTATTAAGTGAAATAAAGGCCACAATTTTGCACCCGTGAAGAATAATTTTGGCATAAGGGTAGAACTTTTCACAACAAAGGTCATGCAACGTAAAAAGTTGTCCGAAGATATCATTCAAGGCTATCAGAGGTCATCAGTGATTTTTTTAAAAACAAATGGAGGCCACGATTTTGCACCTAAACTTGGGCATAAGAGAAAATCAATTCACAAAGGTCATAAAAGGTTGACATTTGAGTTCATTCAATGTCACCAGAGGTCATTTATAGTCATTGTAGATAATCGAATAGTGGGTCACAATTTTGCACCTTGCTAAACTGCGATTTGGCATAAGGGTACGTCTTTTCATAGTATAGGTCATTAGTTATGAACGGTTGACCTTAAGCACATACATATACACATAACCGATAATACCAACAAGAAAAGAGTGTACCATAATATCAAATTATGTGTAAAACATACCAACCTAGGGAAAAATTACATAAATTATATAAACAGATATTGGGAAATAATTGACTGAAATGACATAAACATTTGGAAAAAGTTTTTTTTATATAATATCTAGTGTTTAAAGCTGTAAAGCTTTCTAATATATATATATATATATATATATATATATGCAATGCTCTTCCATAGGAATAGAGCACTCTAGTAGATGGGGAATTTATCCGAAAATAAATATATGGCTTAAATTCTGCCTTACTGACCGTCCAGTTCTGTATCTCAGAGGTAGGATATCGGCCTCCAGGTCTGAAGCTAAGGTTTTAATCCTACCTCGTGGTACTGGATGGATGATGGAAAGTCTATAGCCACACTGAAGAGATGTAATACATCGAAACGGCTGTCTGTGGATGACACAATAACCGTATATATATATATATATATATATATATATATATACATACATACATATATATATGAAAAATTACAAGACTATATATATATATATATATATATATATATATATATATATATATATATATATATATATATAGTCTAGTAATTTTTCATCAGACAAAGTTTACATAGTCCTGGAGTATTTCCTTGTAACTATTCTTTAAAATGAATTTCAAAATCCTGGTGCATATCATTAACTTTTATTTTCTTTCTTAATTCAATTTTTAGTTTTTGGGTACATCGGCTATTTTACCATGGTCCTGTTCAAATAGTTTTTATATTAATGCTTCGTTGTTCAACAAGGTTTACACGTAAAAAGATTATATCTGAAGCAGAAGTTTTTGAACACGTCTTTTCTATGACGTTTATATGTAGACAGATTATATTTAAAGGAAAATTTTTTTCCCTTGCCTTTATCGACAATCTGATAAGTATCTGAAAAGTGATACGTTTAATTATCTGGTGCACGAGTATTCCCCCGTTTGCCTCGCCCACATATCTACCCTAACGACTGCCTTGACCACCGACTCACGTATAAGTAGATAGATACGCGCACATACTTACATTGATATGTAAGTGCGTTTTGCCCAAACTGCTACGTTGGTCAGTATCGTTACTCTTGTGTATATACAGCTCCTGCACGTATGCTCATGTATACATAGTCCCACACACCTATGCATGGGTTCGTCTGTACACTCATTGAATGAATAGACGTATGCTATGCTTAATTAATCTGATTGACACTGGCTCATGATCACATCCTTATGTTCACACACTTTCAGATAACTAAATAAACATGTAATCTCTATTTATTATTACTGTTGAGACATTTTTGTTATAGAATTTTTGTAATTATTTCTTTCGTATCGAAATGTTTGAATGCGTCCAGGTTTCCCTCTCTCTCTCTCTCTTTATATATATATATATATATATATATATATATATATATATATATATATATATATATATATAAAGCTGTACTCTAATACTCTAACGACTTAATGCTGAATGTATCGAGCACTTTATAGAATAAACCCATCACATATCGGATATTGCATTATATTACATTCCTGATTTTTACTTAGTATATATATATATATATATATATATATATATATATATATATATATATATATGTATATATATTGAATTGCGTTATATTATATCTAAAATCTATTTAAAATCAGTTCTTGTTATTACACGGTGAATGTATCATTCAACCTAGACAACATGAATAGAATCAACAATGGAATAAATTAGGGCTGCTGTAGGAATCAAATCTGCGGCTGCTTATTTTTTTTCCATTTTGTTTATCAAATTTGCAATTTTTTCTATAAAAGTCCTTCGTCTGCCGTGTAATTCTTACTATTCTCTAATATTCCGACAGTATCGTACTATAAAATATGGTATTGGGAAACATTACCGCTTTGCGCGGCATTCGAATTATATGGAATGGGAACACAACATGTTTGTCGAACAGTTTATGAATATATATCCCACTTTCAATTCTTATATCCAAGTCAAAAAACGGCGCACGGATTATTTTACGTTTGAGATTCTATTCAAAGTCTTTCGGATATATTTCTATATGCGCGCACACACATAAACATGCATTTATATATCTATATCTATATCTATATATGTAGTCAATTATTTATTTATATCATGGATCCGACCGCAAATGTCTGTTTCACACCTTTTCTGTGATTTCAAGTGGGTTTTCTTTTGATAGTTCATTCCATTAAATATATAGTTATTTGCGTCATTACGTTATAATTTTTGGTTATATTTCTGAGGTCTTGGGTGTTTGGATTGTCTTGTTCGTCTACGTGGATTTTGAATTTTGGTGGTTGCATTTTTCTGTTTATTTATTCCCGATGTTTAGCATTTTTTTTTTTTACTAATTTGCTTGTCATTGTAGTTGTCGTTCTGATTTAAAAAGTTTTTTCAACAAATATTTATTCTCGTGTCCACATTTCGATATTATTTCAGTTCTTTTATTCAATAATTTGACATTTTATTTGAAAGATATCATTTTCTCTTTTAAGCAGGACGTACATTTTTTTGCATGCAGACTGATTGACTATATATATATATATATATATATATATATATATATATATATATATGTATGTATGTATATAGGCTCTATTCTTGTAATTCTCTTAATATTGAACACTCCAAGAATAACATGACAAAAAAGGATAATAAAAACAAAGTATATATATATATATATATATATATATATATATATATATATATATATATAGAGAGAGAGAGAGAGAGAGAGAAAGAGAGAGATAGATATAGATAGATATAGATATAGATATATATATGAGATGAATCTATCCAGAAAACATCCAGCCATTTTATTCATGCACCGAAATCTCAGAAATCGTAGGGAGTAAAGTCTGGGGTCTAGGAGAGAAGAAAAACCCCAGTGATGCGATATTTTCTCAAAAAAAAAAAAAAAAAAAGCGGGTACGAAACGGCAAGAATGATTTGCTCAGTCATTCAGAATTCGATGGTCACACAGTGCACAAACTAACTAAAATGGCGTCCCACTATCGGCTGAGTAACCCCAATGAAGAATATCTATCTACTCAAATATATCTTGATACTGGGCCTCTAGATTGATTGATTTAAGAGGAAGTTTTAAAGGATGTTCAGATATTTTTTTTCTTTAAAGTTATTGAACAAATCTCAAAGTCCCATAATTTCTGAAAAGGGTCATTTCAAGGAAGAATTCCCAGGTAATAGTCTTCTGAAAGTTAACACAAAAATGAAAGCAGCAGAAACGGGCTCTTCAAAGTATCTACCTTACTGCTGAAGCCTATGAGGAGAAAAAAGTTGTTATTTCTTCAATCTCAAATCAATAACCCTTCTTTATTATCTATTTTTATATATGAAGTATTGTAAGCCATTACTTCAAATATCAGACTACTATTTTCATCCAGCTTAAGGAAAATTAATGGTACCGGTTGCTACCCCTTATTCGAAATGTCTGGGTGCAGAAGTGTTTTGGATTTTAGATTGTTTTCAATTTTGGAATACACTTAAACTGCTCTCCAATAGCTTGACTTTCTGTGCCATACATAGACATTAAGGCTTTCTTTTCTTCTTCTTGCTGTTATTCACAGAGATTTCTGATGTCTTATTTGACATTTTCAGCAATATCTTTGTACTGATGAGGGAATAAGAAAAAATACAGTGAACATTGCATGTAGGTGACAATAATTTATTTTGATTTGGACTTATTTCGTCTTTCATCGTTGGTGATATAGATATATTTGTTTTGTATCTCAACTGCTACACAAAGTTAACCGAGATTTTAATGTAGTCAGAATGAGTTGAATGCTCTGGAAACCAGTCTCGTCTTTCCTTTTTGAATCATACTGCAGTGAGGTCAGGTGTGGAATTTTCCAGCCGTGACGTCATGTTTACTTTTAAAAGGTTTTCGATATTGGAACATTTCGGGTTTCAGAGTTTCTGAAAAGAGGCACTTACCATGTGATGGTTAACAATACTTCATCTAATAAAAATATATGATAATAAAAGATAATTTCCTCATTGATACTTCTACGGAAACAAAAACATGTGTTACCTATGAAATCTGGATAGAGAGTACATTTCATTTCCATTTCTTAAATTTATTATTATTATTATTATTATTATAATTATTATTATTATTATTATTATTATTATTATTATTATTATTATTTGGAATCTCACACCGGTTGCCTGGTGGTAACCGCTGGAGTTTGAGTGACAGCAAGTCTCCTCAAGTCTCCAGCCCTCCTCTCCTAGTACTCATAGGTCGCAGTAATTCTGCGATTTATAGTTTCACACCGGTTGCCCAGTGGTTATCGCTGAGGGCTGAGTAACAATAAGTCTCCTCAGGTCTTCAGCTAACGTCTCCTCTCTCTTTCGCCAATCATGACAGAGCTACAATTCGTTGCAGTACTTATATCTCTTGCACCTTCCCCAGTATCCGTGCAGTTCACAGTAGTGCTGTGGTCTGTACGGTCTCTATCCTTCCCCTAATCCCGATCTCCTCCAGTCTCACCCTCTATTATTATTATTATTATTATTATTATTATTATTATTATTATTATTATTATTATTATTATTATTGTTGTTATGACCGTAAACCTCAGCACTGCTGTGGACAGTGAGAGTGTGAAGAAGAGGGCTGGAAACTTGAGGAGACTTGCTGTCACTCAGCTTCAAGCTGCGACCAACAGGCAACTGGTGCGAAAAAAAGGAAGGCCTGCCAAATAGTAGACGTTGCTGTGCCTGCAGACCATAGAGTAAAAAAGAAGGAGGGTGAAAAAAAGGGAAAAATACCAGGACTTAGCAAGGGAGTTAAGGAAAATGTGGAACATGAAAACCAGGGTAGCACTGGTCATAGTAAGCGCACTAGGAACTGTCCCAAAAACGCTGAGGGTGAGACTAGAGGAGATCGGGATTAGGAAAAGGATTGAGACAGTACAGACCACAGCACTACTAGGAACTGCACGGATACTGAGGAAGGTGCTAGAGTTATAAGTACTGCAACGAATTGTAGCTCTGTCATGATTGGCGAAAGAGAGAGGAGACGTTAGCTGAAGACCTGAGGAGACTTATTGTTACTCAGCCCTCAGCGATAACCACTGGGCAACCGGTGTGAAACTGTAAATTGCAGAATTACTGCGACCTATGAGTACTAGGAGAGGAGGGCTGGAGACTTGAGGAGACTTGCTGTCACTCAAACTCCAGCGGTTACCACCAGGCAACCGGTGTGAGATTCCAAATAATAATAATAATAATAATGATAATAATAAAAAAAGTACAAAAAATATCCGATGAATTTCGAAAGGTTCATTTTAATATCCTTATTAAAGCTTCAAAATTAACAGAATTTGCGCATAAGATTAGAATATATTTTTAAAAATATTGAATATTGAAAAGTTATGTACGAAATTTGAAAAAAAACCCACATTTGGTCCAAATTCTATCATTTTTGGAAATGTATTAGTATGTTAAAATAAACATTTTGAAATGTATCGGTTACTTTGCTGCACTCACTGTAACTTCGAGTTCAGTTGAGAAAGTGCAACATTCTGCATGCTAATCACATTTGGTCAAAAAAGCACCAAGAAACCCGTACAATGCAGCTGTAGAGAAAAGGCAGGCAAAGGTTATGATAAATAGCGAGCATCAGGCCCGCCTTATAGTCGGAGATATTTTTGGCTAAAAAAAAAACAAAAAACCGCCAGAAAGGGCCAAATGCCAACATCGTTTTAGAACATTGCCATGTTACATTGCACATTAAAGACGAGAAATTTATTTGATATGCTATTGAAACAAATTCAATCCGATATGAAGCAAAGGTCCCCGAAATTCTTAGACCATTGACCCCTTCATGCAATCTTTGGCCCAAACGCATATACATCAACAACAATAACAGCAGCAGCAGCAATAATGCAACGACATTATTGATAATGATGATGATGATAATAATAATAATAATAATAATAATAATAATAATAATAATAATAATAATAATAATAATAATGATGATGATGATGATGATGCTTTTTCGAGAAGGCGAGATTTGTCATTTTTGGCCATAAAATGGCTAGAATGGCAACCTTTGCGAGCATGCGCATTTCCCTCCACCGAACTTTTTTTCCGCTGCGTCCATCCACCCATTACAATAACTATTCAAGTGACAGGAAGTCTCGATATCTCGCCATGTAGGGCCGGCGGCCATGAGCGTTGACGCTTGCCTTTGCTCAGAGACATTCCATATATAACTATTTGATTTTGCATGTCTATTTAATTGTAACATCACGACAGATGTTCAAACTGGGCAGAATGGCGAAGGGGAACGGCGACAACTTGGTGACATACAACTGGTAAATAAAATCGGTGATTATTTCGTTCGTGTTTTAAAATGAAAAAGGAATCAATCATAAGGGAGAAAAAAACAACATTTTTCTACGTTTTTTTTCCCTCTCTCTAGTCGTATGCTTTATTATTTATCCATCTGATGATTACACTGGAAGAAATTTGTCCACTCAAACGTTTTTTTTTTATCTTTATTATGCTTGACAAATGTAATCACTTATCCACCATTGTGCGGTAATTTTACAAACTTTGCTGTGTGTGTAGACCTCAGAAAATTTATATATAAAGTAGGATGTTTATTAGACTTTGTACGGGCGACCACAGTAGTCAGGGAGAGATCCAGGATTTCCTTGAGGGTGGGATCCAAATGGAAAATGTTTTTTTCAGAAATAAATTGGTGTAAAAAAAAAGGGCAAATTTCAAGCGTCAAAAACAAGAAAGTGTTGTGTAATCTTTTCACTTACATTTGAGACTTTTGTTTTTCAATACAAGAAGTGACGAAAGAGCCAAAGAATGAAGATGATTATGGAGATTTACCACAGAATCAATAAAAAAACATGAGTTAAAAAGAATAAGACGGAATCCATCTTAATTAAATTCAATGAAAAAAAAAGTTTTTAAGATTAAACTATGATTAATTGGTGTTTTTTTTTAAAAATAAGGTTTCTTTATTCATTTCAAAGAAATAAAATTTTGCTTTGATCGAGCAGGTTGAGTCCAGTCCCCAGATTCCCTGGATCTGCACCTGACAATGCAGTGATTACTGGGCTGATATCACAAACCAGTCATGGTGAGTTTGTTCCTCTCTAGATACCCAAAGAATTGAATTATCATTCTCTTTGCTTAGCTTAGTTTGAGCACCATGCCACAAGCATGAATCGAACTCACTATCAGCAATAGAGCGATCCCAGCTTGCTTATATGACCAGGTGCCAATATATAACATTGAGTTGGCTCTGTCTAACAAGAAACTGATCGATTTTAAATCAATATCTTTTGTGATTTGCATTTGAGAATTGAAAAAAGCTATTGAAATCAAAGACCAAAAGAAAAGGATTACTTCAACATCCTCCCTCCTTTGTTTAAAAGATAAGTATATTAAAGCCATCCCTTTTAGGGGTGGAATGTTTAAAGCGTTCCCTTGAAACATTCAAGGTATCGAACAAAACCATCAAACATACACTGGATTTTGTAGACATATTGGCGGAATGCATTCGCAGACTGTTGAATATTGAAACAAGCAAAAGTCCAGAATGAAGGAGCTGCGCCGCCATAAGCGTGACTTCCTAAAGGAATACCGACAAGAATTTACGTGACATGACTGAATTGGCGATAATGCATTTAAAAATGCCTGTATCCATATCTTGTTAGAACTCTATCCTCATTTTATCGCTGCAAAGTGATTTTATACTCAACACCAAATAAGATATACCGACCGTGGAGCATTAATTAGCGGGTTTGTCTCGTCAGAAATTACTTGTTGAGCTCTTAAATTAAAAAAACATACGTAGTGATTAAGCCCTGATGAATATGTCGAAATTTCAGATAAAAAATAATTCTGGGCAATTGCTACCTTTTTTTGTCCTTGTAGCCGACCTGAACACAGGTGGTCTAATCTCAATGCCGGCTACAAAGTAAGGGACCAGTTAGGCATGAACTTACATCGTAAACTGAATCCACACTTGTCTAGACAGAATCTATTTTTTTTTTTTTAAATCTCAATTTTGATATTTGTCAGGTTTTGAGTGCAGTACTTTTTTTTTTCGTTTAAATTTTCCACTCAACGACCCTTCATTTATTCTTCACTTCAATATGCCCTCATGCCAGACTCTGGTAAATCAATAGCAAATATATAAACGAAAACCATTGTTATTTCGATCTCACTAGTTTCTCCACTAATGTAGTCTTGCCCCAGACTAGACTGAGTAGGTAAATATCTACATAATTTTATTCATATAAACGCCTGCAATGAATCGATTGGAAAACATATGGTTGCTAGTCGTTGAGTGATAGCTAGCAAACTCATCTTAAAATATACGTATATAACGAACAATTTGATTTTTCTTGTCTCCGTGTACGTGACCATGGACTTTTCCATTAAAAAGTAAGAATTTTGCCGATAAAAATATCTCCTACTTACCAATTGGGGGAAAAAAACGGACTCTCAAATTGAATAGACTTTGGTAATTTTTTAAAAATGATTTATTCAATCAGGCTTCCTTATGCCAAAAGGGACGTGGGTTCGAGGCTCACTTGAATCTTGTTTTTTTTTCTTATATCACTGCCGTAGATCGACGGCCTGGATTAAGTTGTGATACAAAAAATTGAGACGAAAGAAAATAATTGACAATTATTAGTACTGATGGTTCAGTAGTAGTAGAAATTTAAAGATGTATCCGTGAATTTTATTTTCACGGTAATCCACTGGTACCTACATCACTGTATCCTAATGACCGCCAGCAAAGAATCGATGGTCAACATATGAATGATTGTCATTGAAGGATAACGAACACATCTCGAAAATTGGACCCACTCTAGATCCTCCCCTGATATGATCTTGTACCAAACTGAGCTAAGCTCCAAAAATATCTACTTGGATTTTCACAGATGCATAACGCTGGTTCATGGTCAGCAAGCTAGTCTCGCAAAACATTTCTTGTCAATTTGATCCTCACTTGGTATTCTGCAAATTTGACCTTGTAGCAGACTAATCTATGCTCAGCAAATATCTATATACGTACGACCATAATGGATTCCTGCAAGCTCATCTTGAAAACCATCGTTAGTTCGTCTTTGTATATTATATACAACCCGTTATTCTTTTGTTGTGTAGATGTTATTATGTAGTGAAAGTTTCAATTAACTGTTCTTGGCGTGGACTGGACACCACTTGTTTTCCGTAAAATATCCTTATCCGATTTATACTATTTCTATTGATATTCGGACCATCCTGATCTTTGTTATTTTTCCTACAACGTTTGGACTCATAGCGCAGTGGTTACAGCATCAGACAAATTACTGTTAAGTAATCTGGTTCGATCCTAGTGTGAGACAGTATAACAATACTACTAACGCTAAAGAGGGGAGTACGGTCAATATACCCCGTCGGATGAATAGAGGGTTCGGTTCGTTACTTCCCAAATTCACCAGATGATACCTGACGAAGGCCGTAGAGTGCAACGGTCGAAACGTTGTATGAAAAACAACGAAGATGAGGATGGTCCAAATATCAATAGAAATAATAATAATAATACCTCATCTCAAAAATTCCGAGATTTACTAACCGATTTATACTGTTGAGAAAACTGACCTCTGCTCGGTTAAACTCCGTTTCTACTTCTATCCTTGCTGTAGATGATCACTGCAACCTTTGTATTGTTTATAAAATAGATAAAAAATAATATAAAATTTTTTTTTTAGTATAAATGTACTTATCTATTTGGATGAAATAAGCCCTATAGTAAAACCTAGAGTATTTGTAAGATAGAGTTTCATAAACATGTAAGACTTGTTAGTTTGGTTCAGTCGGTAAGAGAGCAGTCTACCAATCAATTGTTAGTGATTTCAGATCTCGGTGGGGAAATTTCAGTCTTATACATCGGTTTGGTTTAAAGTGATTGGACAGACAAATGATAAAGCTTTGCCTCAACTAAATTAGGTGAGGATTATCCCTGTTCTTGTTGTCCCCGGGAGCGGAACAAAGACACCTCCAGCGTCTGGCTTGGATTAGAGTTTGATTACGCAAATCGAGCTCTACTTAGTAGATTACTACTCTTTGCCACTGACGTCACTCAGCTGCCTACTATTTGTACACCGTGGTCCAACCGAATAGAAGTGGTAGGCGTTGACATCATAGCAGTAGTGAGAGTAGTCTTGATTCAACTATACAACACCTGCACTTGATGTTGTACAAACTTGGCCTTGAACTGGACTCGGCTGAGTTTCTAAGAACATACATACTTATAACGATATAGACACCTGTCGTTGAGCTCTATTAAACAAGCAAGATTTATAAACCATTATTAGCTCGACCTCCTCTAGATGCTCTACATGTTTGACTTTGAACCAGATTAGGCTGAGTTATTAACTGTTTACATTCTTATAACCATGTAGACAGTTGTCATTGAGCTATGCTTAAGTATTTTTAGTTGGAAATCCACTGAATGCCCTTTTCAAAGAGCCAAGCGCCGAACCAAACCCAGTTAACCCTTCTAAACATGGTACATTATAACAGGAATTCCTGCTGGGACAAATAAACCAGAATTCAAAGGTGTTTTCCTTTCAATAATTGTCTTTATGGCATTTGTAAAATCCCCTGTTAAAAATAATGGCACCAGCTCGCATCAAGACAAGGCGACCTCGTCTGAGAAAGAAATCTTCCAGCTTTTTCTTCTCACCACCTAGCTTTTCATGTACTTGTCAAATCTTACAATCCCAAACGGCAAAACGTCTACAGGGAATAATAACTGTCTTTTTCACAGCCTCGGGTCACTGTGGAGCTCTTTAGCGCCAGAGTCTGAAAAGTAGCAGATAGCACCGACCGCCATTTCCTTCCGGCATTTTTTTTCTTTCTGTTTCTCGCTATGGCAATGCATCATTGGTCGTAGAAATAACAACAGCAGGAGCAGCATTAACAACAACGTTTGCCTCTAAATCAATCAAATCACAAGATCTCACAGTCATACCGCGCAGTCATAATCCGGGATTTTGGAGAGCGGCGGGAGAGTTACAAATAGGAACATCTTGGCTGCTTCTCATTGTCTGTAGGGCGAGTAAATAATGGAGAAGGGCTTTGTAAGGAAGCCGAGAAATATTGAAAATGTGATTACTTTTCGGTATCACAATGTTCTTGTGTTTTCCAGCTGCATTCATCAGAAATTCGCTCCAAGGTTTGTTTCGGTGAGATTAATGTAAGTTGTGTCGGCAGTTAACTGCAACAATGAGGTGCGGTGACAATGACAATTTCAGCCGCTATTTAAACCTCTTGTGCATCACGTATTTTGTTAAAATAGTAAATACAGGTCTGTACAGTGATTCAATCTAAACCACCGTCGTGACCGACGTCCTTTGACAGCATGTCATGTCGGGAGGTGATCAGTTAGAAGGAATTAGAAAAAGAGGTGATCGATAAATAAGTCACTTCTCTCGTCTCTAGTTGATCATTGAAAAGTGTGAATACCACAGACATACCAGAAAAAGACTAGGGGGCAAAATCAGCGTGAACTTGTCAATCGACCACACACTAAAAAAACATTTTAGGAGAGAGAATTCAATATATATATATATATATATATATATATATATATATATATATATATATTAGACATAATAAGGAGTAAATGTCAAAATTTTCAGCCCTCTAGCTCCATTTGTGTGGCCTGCACGCTTGATACATACATATATGCATACATACATGAGTAGTCAGCCAGACAGAACCTCTTACAGACTGTAGAAACCTAGATTGACAGTTTTGGTTGACGGTTTCCAATAACATCGAGAAAAAAAAAGCACTTAGCCGTGTTCGAGATTCATTAATTTTATCTTATAACAACATATGCTAATGAGCGCTACAGGTTTGGTACCTATATGCATACAATCTCTTATTGGAAATCCTTTGGACTGGACACTTTTCAGAATTCGGAATGTTTTGGATTTTGGAATAGAAATACTGGTACCATAAATAGCATAGACAGTCAAGTCGATTGTTAAGGAATGTCAATTTCTCCGCAGTAAAACTTATGAATATTCATAATGAGTTGGGTAAATAAAGACTATGGATGATATTACTGTTTATTTGTACAGTGGTAAATGGAATGAGGGTAAAAATGAAATTAATAGCAAGCTTTCTATTTTCACCAAAAAGAAAAAGTATTGCATCATTTAAAGGGAGAAAAAAAAAAGCTCCGGAAACCAAAAAAATTTTCGGGGCTTTCCGGTTTTAAGAATTTCGGATAATGGATTGTGCACCTGTTTTTTGATAATAATCTGGTACTTGAATTTGCAATCATATTCTCTAACCAGGAAGAAAGCACGTACTTGCACAACGTGTTGATATCTTATTATGATTCGTCAAAAGTCTGCCTGTCGGTAGTACTTGTATATACTTGCCGAACATACGTTTACCACAAAAAACTACTCGATATAAATCCATGATACTTTCTTTGGGTATGGATTTGATCCCGGGGAGTGTTTTTTACAAATCAGTCTTTGAGAACCACTCGATCCTCGGAGAAAAACATGTGACGTAGACTACGTTCTTTATTCAGACAGAAGTTTTTAATAAACATTTTTCAAGACATCACCGATCTTGATATTCATTGGCTGTACATGGAATGCTTGGGTAGCTGTGTTTTGAATTGTGCATGGTTTGATGTATTACGGTTAAGGTAAATTTTTCCACAGCACGAAAGTTGGGATCAGAACTCATGTTGATCATATGGAAGAAACTTTTATTTTTCACTTGTGGGGGTCAAAATCAATAAGGGACATTGGATTTCCACTTCTAGGGCTCAATATCTTAGGGAAAGTTTCATTTTCCATTTCTTTTTTAAGGGTCGAAAGGTTGAAGAGGGAGATTTTTTTTCTTTTTCTCTTTTTTGTTTTTCTCTTTTCTCGTTTTCCTTTTTCCGAGGGTAGGAATTTTCCCTTTTAGGGGGCAAAATGCAAGGGTAATTTTTTTTGCTTTTTGGGTCGAAATGCAAGGGAATTATTTTTTTTTCGTTTAGGGGTCATAATCAAGGGGGAGATTTTTTTTCACTTTTAGAGGTCAAAATCGAGCTGTAATCACTTTCCATTTTCAGGGGTCAAAATCCAGGAAATGTATGGTAAATAACTGATGATCCCAACAAGACAAATCTGCACCTGTAGCATAATATGACATTCTGCATGGACCCCCCCCCCCCAAAAACCCCACTGAATTTAATCGCATAAATTACATTAACTGATATTAAGAAATAATTGATTGAAATGACATGAATTTTGCAGATTTTTTTTTACTTATATATTTAGTGTTTAAAGCTGTAAAATTTTCCAGACTATATATATATATATATATATATATATATATATATATATTCTAGAAAGCGAGAGAGAATGAGTGTGTGTGTATGTGTGTGTGTGTGTGTGTGTGTGTGTGTGTGTGTGTGTGTGTGTGTGAGTGTGTGAGTGAGTGTTTAAGCTTTTGTGGATAAAAGCAATACTTAATCTATTATACTTCACTTTGCGTTAAATATTCTATTAAATACTTTGTTTTTTCTTCATCTGTCTAATATTCTATTTTCCTTACAACGTTCAGAAATATTCTTTCTATCTCACCTAACCAAACCCTAATAATTCTGAATGTATCTTTAATCACACAGAACCACTGATATATGACTTGGTAACACCAATAAGTGATTTATTGTGTCTTGCTGACCGTAAAAACGAAGATAACCGTAGGAACATTCAAAGAATCCAAAAGTCTTTAACATCATACTGCACAATCCGGCCTCAATAAAATGAAACCAACGATATAACCACTAGTTGATCTGTTAAAAAAGTTGACCAAAACTGTCAATATGGGTTTCATCAGTTTTTAAGTTGGTCTTGTAGGCTATCTTGTAGATGTTGCGTATGCAGTCCGTACCAATGAGAACAGAGGACTGAAAATTCAAACATTTACTGCTTATTATGTTTAGAAGAAAAATTTTCTTTGAAAACTATTCCAAAATCACCCTCAAAATAGATTTTGAGTGTGGAGGTCAGTTTAAAATGCAAGTTCATGCTAAATCAACCCTTATGTTTTTTTGTTTTAAAATTCGGAATTTTTAGTGATCCAACAAAAGGTAAGAGAAGTAACCTTCTCATTGATCATCCGTTTTTTCAATTGATCACCCTCAACACGACCGGCTATAAATAGACGTTTATCTCTTGACAGTTTATAGAGGTTGACTGTTTGCGTTTACGCTTGAGAAGCGTTCTAATACTCAAATTTGTGACATTCAGAGCATCTCAATATAAGAAACCTTTTTTTTTTTCAATTTATTCTAATTCGTATTGCTTTAAATAAAGTATCTACCAAACTTTGACTCCGGACATCAAGAATTGTAGGAAAATTAGAATTTCGTACAAAAAGTTGTATCATATATCTTTAGTATTTTCCTGATTATTTCCATGCAACCTTAAGAAGAAACAAGTTGGTAAAAAATATATCTTATGGAAATTTCTTATTTTGTATAAACTGACTGTCCAATACTGAAAAAATGTGCAAAATTGCAGGTGATATATTAGAAAAGATACGATAAAAGAAACAAACAATATTCTCCTAGTGCAAATTGTGCATTCATTTTTTCGGCGAGTGGAACTGGGAGTCGGGTGATGACGTCACTTTTTGCTTCTCTATTAACATTACGGTAACATAAACTCAGAACATATATTTTACATATGAACATGTCTTTTTATAAATATATAAGCCGTCAGATTTACCAGAAAAAATAAGATGATGGTAATAAAAATTAACAGCAAAGCAAATGAAATAAAACCAATTGTCTAGTCTTTGTTTTTTGGATTCAAAGAAAAAGATATGACTCAGCTTTACTTCACTTGGAGAAGATTTCTGATCATTGTTTCCAATGCTCAACAAATAATTACGTCTGGGAAACAAAGTTTAAGCATGGTCTATTGCGAATATTTACTATAAAGTGATTCAGCTATATCGAAAAAGAATCAGAGAAAACTATCAGGTAAGTTACTTTCACAAATCTTAACTAGCTGAAGTACACATCTACACCGGGTTTAATATTTGAGGAAGTAAATGAAAGCACCAAAGCTTTCAGACTTATTAAAAAGTTCCCCTTCACTTTTGACCCCTTAAAGGTGTAAAAAGCATTTCCCACAACTTTTAATCACTCAAGGGGGGGGGGAGATTTCCCTTCCACTTTTCACCTTTTGACCTTTGTAAGGGGTTTCCTTTCAGTTTTGACCCTTATTGAATGGAAAACAAGGCTCCAATTTAGCACCATAGTTACATTGTAGATTCAAATCTACATCAAACCCTTCAAGATATTTCTTCAAATTTTTCATTTCAAAACCAGGTCCATTGAGTATGCATGACAAACTTGGTTGGGCTGCGCCCATGTTTAGGTGGTTGCTATAGCGTGGCAGACGAACAGACAGACAGTCAGGGAGCGTAATAATTTCCTCTTATATATACAGATTTGAGTATGTTAAATTCTCTTTTGAATGATTTCACATGATTTGAACATAGAATATTTCTTAGGCATTTTACTTCTACAGATTGATCATATTGATAGTTTGTGATCCACATTTAAAAACGAAATCAAGAGGTTTTCTAAAAATGTTGATGAACGTTTACGAATTCAAACTTTCTTTGACTTCATTCTTTCAGAAATGGTATTCGCTGGGGGGAATAATGCTATGACAAAAGCAGTGACATGATTCGACGAAGGTTTGATAAATAACACTTTTAATTAAGTCCAGTGGAAAGAACAGCGTTCATTTGTCAGATCATGTGTTAAAACGAAAGGAATTGGCCTCGAAAAGCGAACCAAACTTTGCTGTGATGTTTTTTTCAGTTAGATTGTATGTACGCATGTATGTATGCTGATTATGAATTGCTTCTTTTAATATTGAAACCCTGTTTGAAATGAACCCCCATAATTACACGGTGAATGCATCATTTGACCGCGACAACGTAAATAGAATAAACAATTAAAAAAAAGATTTCAATAATCTTAATTGCTTCAACCATAAATTTTCTATTTGTTTATTCACGTTTGGAATTGAAGCAGTCAGTTGGGCCTTGGTATTACCGGCGGCTCAGTGGTAAGAGCAACGCTACGTTAAAGCGACTACCCTATCGGTCGCAGGTTCGATTCCGACTGCAGCCCTATTTTCTTTTTGTTTGTTCTATTTTCGTTGTCTAAACCAAATGATACATTCACAGTTTAAAAATGGAAGATTATTTCAAACAAAGTTTCAGTATAATATAACGCAATTTATAATCTTTCTGTCAGATCATATATTCATTTCTTATCAATTTATGTATGCATAATCGTTCTCAATTCTGACCTCCAACGGAATTAAGTACACGCAGGTAAGGCAGTGAGACCAACTTCCGGCTTGCCAGGCCTGTCGAAGTTTCGTTCTGCCTATGGCACCTGGTCACCTATCTAGGTATTGATCAGGCTCAATATCGCTCAACCCAGAGATCTGGTACGCCCAGCGTGATCTGTTGGGAAAACCCTTAGCCTTTGGAAGAGGTCCCTCAAGCCTAGCACTTCTGCTCAACAAAGAAGCATTGAGTACCATTTTTTTAAAAGTCTTGGCGATGGATTGAATCACTGCCTACCGAATCGGGCCACGGTGATCGGTTTCAGTGAGATTAGGATTTCTTAATTTGCATGTAGAGTGATAAATTTCGATAGAGCTAATCCTATTCAAATGTCAATTAGTGCAAATTATGAAAGAAAATCTACCTCAGCCACATACCAAGCTCATCTCCTGAGACATTTTAAAGGAAACGATTTAATCATTGATTCAATTTAATTCATTGATCTATGAAGTGAATTCAGTCTTAGAATTTAATCCTTATAAACACGCACCAGAGATACGATTTGAACGATCGCTTGTCTTCATTTTGTGCGATCCAAATAGACATGACGACTGTTTTCCACATCGATTATCGCCCAATTTAAATGTAACGCTTGTCTACAGAATATCCGTAGACATTCTACTTTGAAACTAATTGGCAACGTCTGCGTTGATCCGATTAAAAGTGTTGCAATTAAAATCCAAATTCGACCATTTTGTCTTGTTATTTAAGTTATAATTAAACGTATCTAATTAGTAACGTCAAAAAAAAAATCAAAACGAAAAACAAAACAAAACTTATTAACTTCACCGATATCTTGCGATATATTCTATCGAAACTATCGTTTGGCTGTAGCTTCTTATAAGAAAGATGGAATATCATTTGATTTGGAAACCTTCCAATATTTTTAGTTATTTGGAACTGAAGTAGACACATAACTGAATTTATGGAGCTTGGATATAGTGTTATGATGGCATAACTAGAAGAAATTCTTTCAACTAAAATATATAAATATCAGAGAGAAGTAGGTAAGCATTAATTATTAACTTGCCATAGACATTAATATACACGGTCGAATCGTGTTGGATATACCAGTTCTCGTAGGATCAGCAACGTTAAGCCAAATCATTATCCAGATGGGTAACCGTCTGGGAAAACCAGTAGCTGTATGCAGCAACGCTCTGTTACCGTTCAATAGAGCATCTTGCCAAGCTGGGACCCGGTTCTCTCTCAAGCATACCCTCTCCTAAAAAATCAAGAAGCTTGGTTGATCATGTCGAGGTTTTCAAGTATCAAGTGGCAGTGATCAGACCAAAGCCATTAATTCTTGAAAAGCTGGAATGTTGGAAGTTCCACGGGTATTGGCAACTAAGATATCATTGCCCTCGCATATATATTTCTGCGATCAAAGTATATATTTTCGTTAAAATGATTTATTACGTATAGAATATATCTGTTGACTATAATATCATCCAAACGTAAATGGAACTAACATATCTGTTGTTATAATTTTTATTGATTACTTTTGCTATTTGTCAGTATTCATGTGGTCAATTACAACTACAAAGATACCAATAGTGTAAATGCTTAATCTAAAAAGCAACACTAAAAGGCCTGGTTGGTTACTCAAATGTTGAAGGGGAGGGTGATCCATTGAAAGAATGAAAAAAATGGGTGATCAATGAATAAGTAATTTCTCTCGCCTTATGTTGGCTCAGTAATTCAAGAAAAATAATAAGCGCGAACATTGCCGGACACAAGCTGAAGGACCATTTTAGCATGAACTTATACTGCTAATTGACCCCCACACACAACAAGCTTTCATTGTAAACCGAACCTCTTCAAAAAAGAAACAAAAAAAACAACAAAATAAAAAACTTCTG
The DNA here is from genome assembly GCA_963457665.1 of Thysanoteuthis rhombus. NCBI lineage: Eukaryota > Metazoa > Mollusca > Cephalopoda > Oegopsida > Thysanoteuthidae > Thysanoteuthis > Thysanoteuthis major. Next base: position 46,370,308 of record OY735204.1, on the reverse strand, counting down.
TCTAGACATAGTAAAATGTATGTGTTTAAATTTTTAGTCCCGCTAGCTCCTTTAGGGTGGTCCGTATACGTATAATCTTTAAGAGAACGTTCCTTTTAAGAAATAATCATATAAATGCCCGAATGTCCCGCGCTAAACACTTGCGAACCATCAATTCCGAATCGGTGACTCAGCGCTTGCTCTTTATACTATAATACTATACTGCCTTCAGTTTTTATGGAGGGCTAGGTGTCTGAGGTCGGCGGTTTTAGACAACTATCACCTTTAATTGGCGCTGTCATGTTGACACAGTAATCGATGCGAGTGTGTTATCAATGCGATGCATATACGACACATAAATACGATGGTATTTGAAACTGAAGTCATTGCCGCTGCAAGAAATCAAAACGAAAACGAAGTGATACTTTTACTGAAATGTTAGACATATTTGTAATATTATCTGGCTCTAAAGCAAATGAAATAAAAATGAATACTTTTGTAAGCAAGTAAAAGATATGTGTGTCTTAATATTTATATGCATTCTTGTCTATATTCTTTAGGATCCTTCAACAGGAGTCCGACACATCGTAGAATCTATCGGGAAACTAAACATGGCAATGGACTGGTCATGTTGTAAGAAAGTCAGACAGCTGCTGGACTTCATGACTGACAGCGTGGATCCCTAAAGATCACATGCGAAAGGCGGGCAGAATACAAGATGGCGGGACGAACTAGACAAGTTCAGAAAGTACTGGCGACACAACACCCATCATAGAGAGGTCTGATGAATCATGGGGTGGGGGGTAAAAGACTGCTCTTGTTGATAATGGTGATATATGCCCTAAGCCCTGCACTTGCTTAACCAGGCATAGGCCGAGACAATGTTTCGAGGCTGTGAATAAACATGGAAATCTCGACACGATCAACCACAATTCTTGATTCTTAATTGAATGTCGTCTGCTAAGAAGCAATGTCGGATTAACTACAAAGCAAGGAAGCACGTGCGACAGGCCCCGCGCCGGCTTAATCCAGCCCTGCCAAGAAGCGGAGTCACTTTCATTCATTATTCACAGGTTGTAATTACGGGCAATAAAATATGCATTTCCGTCAATTTGTGGAAAAGGAAATTAGAAAAAAAAACAAAAAACAAGAAGTTCCCATCAAAGTCGATAATTCAACAACCATAGCTTTGAAATTTGAAGTCATGTGAAAAAAAAAACAAACAAACATAAAAAACATCGAAGAATAAATATGGTCGGAATAAATTCTGTATATGACGTCACTGGCGTTTTTCACAGGGAAACATCGAAAATAGAGTGAAAAAAAAAACAAAAACAAAACAAACAAAAACACCAACAGATATCTAAATTCTGGAAAATCTATTTGTTGTTAAACTTGTCGAAATAAAGGTTTAAAAAAGCCAAAAAAGATTTTTAAAAAAATCAAAGACACCATTTTTAGAAACGGGCCTAGTGGAGTGCTGATGCAAGTTTTCAAGTCTGTCGACAAAACGTTATGGCCAAGAGCGCTGGAGCACTCAAACGCATAAACAAACGCATGAACACACGCACGTATGAAAATGGATAGAAACCTTAGCCATATTTGATGGCTACGGTTTATCAGTGTGAAAAGTGAAAAGTGAGCAGACGATGTAATCGCTACAGATGTTATTTTTTTAATTTTGACTAACAATAAAGCTAAGGTACTTCTGCTACTACTACTACTACTACTACTACTACTACTACAAGGACGACGACGACGACAACTTATGGTAATAATAGTAAGAGTAATAATTAGTAAGACCCGTGTAAATTCCCGAGGTGTAGACAACTAATATTATCTTCTCATTCTCTTTCTTACCTCAACCCATGTTCATTGCCTGTCAATTATATTTTCTAATTGTTATACAAACAGGGATCAGTTTCATATGCAGAAATATCCAAACCCCTCAATACTAACTCTTTTTCTGTCCTCTCTTCCCTTCATTAAACTACCTAACTCTTTTTTCTGCTCCTCTTTTTCCTACCCTCACCGTTAACTGATAGACTTTACGTTTCCCATTTCTCTTCCCACTCTCCCAGGCACTAATTAAACAACCTATCTCCTCCTCCTCCCCTTCTCTATCTACCCCTTTCAGCAAACTACCGAACAACCCTTCCTACCTCCACCTAACTTGTTCAAAGCGAAAAAAAAAAAATATAAAATAAGTAATTTTTGATCATTCAGTATATAGTACAAAAAGATAAGTACAATTTCATGAAAACAATCTCTCTGTTTTGGTGAATCGAATCTCTACCTTTTTATTTGTGATTTCTAATATGAAGAAATGAACCTTATCCTGATTCATATCAATCTATCGACTCAGATTCCAACCCGATGCATATTTGGGGGCTTGGAGAGAGACCAATTCAGAATCTTGATGGGCCTAATCCCCCGGATAAGTTAGGGGAGGATGTCTAATTCAAACTCCATTCATAGCCGACCCCTTTTCAACTCTGACCCTTATTTCTATACTATCTTTTATGAACCTGACCCTGAACTATGCTTATATTTAGAGCAGGTGTTGTAATTTTTTGCTACTATTTACCTCCATTTGAATTTTTGTAACTTTTTATTGTTACCGCTGAGCTGCAGAAATCAGAGGAAAGTCCGATTCTAAATCAAGTACTTAAACTCATCTCCTATCCCAATCTCTTCTACGCCACGGTAATCCAATTTATTTCTTGCTTCATTTTTATAAGATTGTAAATCATTAACAATTTATTGCTGCTATTTACCTTCATCTTAATTTCTGTTGTTTCTCATTGCAACTAAACTCAGTGTGGTTTCCCTTCGGCAGTGATTGATTGAATTATCATCACAGATTAGAATAAAGAATAATTTCTGGGAGACGATCGAACTCAAGACACTTAGCAAAAAGGTGACTCAAATATGCCCAACTGATCTTGCCTCTGAGCAACAGTAATCAGTGCCAGCCCATGTCCATTTTTGTTATTTATTTATCGATATAATATTCTTCACTCTATTCCTCCCTTCGATACATATTGATCTTCCCCTATCTCTTAAAGTTATTCCTTGCATTGTCCTTGCCATGGCTCTCAGTTTACTTTGATAATTTCCATGTTTTTCATCTGTAAGTAATAGCTGGTATTAAGTATTCATTGTATATTTCACGCATATTCGCAATGTGCTCTTCAATATGTCTCAATCCATATGGAATGATTTCCAGCCGATCGGTCTTTCTTTATTATCTGTCCTAAGTAAATCAATCCCCCGATCTCTTGTAGAACCCCACCCTCTATCCCGAGGGACTCTATCTTAGAACATTATTTCTATCTTTGTACTGTTAATCTTTAAACTTGCTTTCTTCCAATTTATCTCGTTTAGATCAGACAAACACAGAACCATCATTGGCAAATTGGCAAAGAGGTTCAAATATTCTCCGTCTATGTTTATTTCCTTTCTCTCCCTATCAGTTATCTGAAAGATGCTTTCAAGGCTCACTGTAAGTAGATTTATTGATTCGTGAGTTCGATTCTCAACGGGAACTTATTCTTTATTCCGATCCGTGCTATTAATTTATCCACTGACTGCATGAAAAGGAACCGGAAGTTGTGGCACAAAAAGGAACAAAAATCAGGGATGAACGTAAACAGAAGAAAAACATTATTGATATTAATTGACAATGGCAATACTTCGTCTGATAAAATAAATAAATGAATTGGATTACCGATACAGAACTAATAGTTGATAACAAACATGCCACAGAAAGGTTCGGTGTAGGGAATGAGTTTTTGATTTGGACTCACGTTCTCTAAGCATAATAAGGAGTAAATGTTTAAATTTTCAGCCCTCTATGGCCATTGCTTCGGCTTGTACGCATGACACATAGATAAATAGATAGCTGGTCAACCGTTCAGAATCACTTAAAAACTGGAGAAAAATACGTTGACAGTTTTGGTGTTAGTTCATTTTTGACGGTATCTGAGTCTCGTAAGAATCTGAAAGCAATTGTGCAAAGTGACGGGCATTATTTGATCAGTCTTGAAAAAATGACAGGAAATATATAAGTAACAAATGATATTTGAAACCTACCAAATAACGTCACCACAATAAGCAAAATACTGAGATGAGCGTTCAAGTATTGATGTGACATTGAAGATACTTTCTGATACTTGACCTCCAGCGAAAATCACTACACCTTTTCAACTTTGACTTCAGAAATTTCAAGAATGACTTCAGAAATGTTCAGAAAAGTTATATGTCGATCTCAACTGAGAAATACGTTTCAACCCAAAGTAAAAGTTTCTCCAGAGTTTTGTAGAATATTGTTTACAATTACTTAGTAAGCAGTGAATCAGCTTACTTAAACCAGTATTTCTCAATGTGTATCACAATTAAAAGGTTTTAAAGTCTTTTAAATGAAATTTCATTAAAATAATTATTTTATAAAAAAAAAATGGTATTGCCCGTTTTAAAAATGATAAGTTATGCGACGTGAAATGTGTATCAGACTTTTTCTAAGTATGTTTGCACAAAAACTGCAATATTGCAACAGACTGGACGCCACACCAGATATGCGAATTCCAATATAAAACCAAATTTTCAGACGATAGGGTTTGAATATGAAAATGAAAGTCTACACATAGGAACGATAAAACATCTGTTGCGATATACTTTGTTGAATCACCGAATTCTTGACGAAATGACATCGACGAACCCAACTATTGATAGAGAACGGGTTGTAGGGGTGTGGAGAAGAGGGGAGAGACTTGGAGACACTCAGCCAACACTTGAGCGTCAAACACAGAACTGTAACACGCAGGTGCGTAGTGTCGAAACAACGAAAGAGCCTCATTGAGGTGCGAGAAGAAGAATGTGATGAAAAAAAAACAAACAAACAAAAAAAAACGAGAGTAACTATTGTGTGCATGGATTTGAGAAGATTCCTTGTTAACACAGAAGCAACTTTCGAATTAGGTCAAGAGCAAGTTTCAAATCCAGGTGTTCGAAGTAACAGTCCACAATCATCTGCAAGCGCAATTCATTACATTAAAGAGGACCAATCTTGTCTGCAATGAATTCTGGTAGGAACAAACAATTTGCAACGTCAATACGTAGGACAAGTCTCCAAAATATATACAACAACGAAAGCTTTTAATTTGGATCGACGAAACAAATTACAATTTTGTTGAAGAACTCGAGGTTGCGCGCGCAAAAAAAAAAAAAAAGAAGGGCGACGGGCGTTGATATTGCCTGGGAGTGAAGGTCCATATATACATGCGATATTGGCCATGTCAAAGTCATTAGTGCGACCCGTCGAAGTGGAGCCTCAAATCTGAAACTGCGAATGGATGGGTATTTGAAATGGTGCTTTCTTATTGAAGATACTGAGGTATCAGTTTTCCTTGTGTGCGATAATGCTCTTTGTCATAATTAGTTATATGGATGTGCAATCCACCATCCTAGGTTTATCGTTCATTAACTCACCCTTTATTCTCCTCCTTAATTCTGTCGAAATACTGTGGTAAAAAATGAAAAGATTTGTGAAGCGAAACATTGCCAGTCAATTTGCCTGTCGTTGGAGAGCAAAGATTGACTTCTCCAGAGTCCAATACTGACCAAGCTTTTGCTGAGATCAGATTTCTGGATTTTGTCATAAACATTCTACTACGTTCTTCCCTGCTTTTCTGAATGGTGAGAAATTGAAATCCAAAATATGATTGATTTGTAACGAACGTCATCTCAAAAAGACGTTCATGAATCTTGGAGATCTTTTTTTAATAGAATCTATCGTATTGTTTAAGTTTTTTAAACAATGTTATAAACCAAGATATAGTCGTTCTTTGATTGTAATTGTTATTTTATCTTAATAGAATTCAATGGTTCAGATTCTTTTATTTTTACTAGTATGATTCTTTGTGTAAGAGTGCTACTGTCATATCTGATTCAGAATATATGAATAAGAATAGTGGATAAACAATTTAGAAAGTAAAAAGAATTTATTTAGTAATTATCATCATGAATGTTTCAAAACAATTCCAGTAACCGAATACTTGAAAGGAAAATAAGATCGTGATATACCAAATAGACGAAGTCAAATTCAAAAGTTCTGAAGACAAATTTACAAGTATTGAATGCAAAGTTAAAAACTTTGAGGGTAAAAGTAAAAGTTTTGAACTCAAAGTTAAAAGGATGCTTCGTTTTGTGGTTGAAGCAATTTTTGTTCTTAATCTGAGGGAAGAGTAGAATTTATTTTAATCCAATTTTCAGTAATCAACTCAATGAATCGGGTGCCCCGCTGTTATCAAACATATATATATATATATATATATATATATATATATATATATATATATATTCGCCTGATTAGCACTCTATGAAATGAATCCATTACATATCAGAAATAGCTTTATATTATTAATATATAATTATTATATTATGTTATACTGCAAGCCTGATTTGTACCACATGCTATATATATATATATATATATATATATATATATATATATATATATATATATATGCTTATTTCTACTCTGTTTGCACTCAAATGGAGGGTCTCATTGGTTAATTTACTTTCAAATTATGATGTAACAATGAAGATTTCGTCATTGAAAGACATGAAAACAGTTTAAGTTTTGTTAGGAGTTGAATAAAAAACTCAAAATAAGGATATCTGGATTATAAAAAATGAATTACGTAATGAAGTAGTACTTGGCTCCTTAGGGCTGATCCATACATAAATAACCTCCTTATTTTTCAAACATACATAACTCACACACACACATATATATATGTATGTAATGTATGTATGTATGTATGTATGTATGTATGTGTGTGTGTATAAGAATTTGCTTAATCAAAGTAGTGGAATAATCTCAAAATGCCGTCATATTGAAATTTAAGATTAAAATCAATGGTATAGAATATAGGCATTATGGAATAACCACTGATTTTATTTATGTATCTATATAATCATTTTATTTTTCAAATATTGATAATATCAATATAAGACAAACTTTAAATATTAGTAATAATATTCGTTTTGTGGATCTTTCTATTACTTTATTCAATACCGAAATGATATCATTGCATGATAATCTCTATTCTTTATTGTAGAACTTTATTCAATATAAACATAGAGTTAACATCTACTTATCTATTTGTCCATAATAAAAAATATATATAAATTTTGATCTTGATTAAAATTGAAAACAAATGCATAGTATCAACTTTATCTTCAACAAGTGATTTAGGTTCGACAGTAAGAACTTGAGAACTACATCATGAAAATGACAAAATAATGTTTTTTCTCAAACTGAATTAAGACCGTCAGATTCCTTGCTAAGAATTAGTTTGTCATTCTTGAGACAATATCGGTCAGCCATTCTTTCCACGGGCGAAATCAGAGTGATAAAATCGATTTCGGTTAATTTTAAATACTGCGCTCTAACGGAATTGAAAAAAAAAGTAATTAGATTAAAACTGAAAATAATCAACCACTCTTGATAAATGGATCCAGCATGAAACACGTGTCGGGTATCTTCTCTCCTTAATCTCAAATATATATATATATATATATATATATATATATATATATATATATATATGTATATATATATATATATATATATGTGTGTGTGTGTGTGTATATATATATATATATATATATATGCATATATATATATGTATATATATATATATGTACATATATATATATGTATATATATATATATACATATATATATGTATATATATATAAACATATGCATATATATATATATATATATATATATATATATATATGTATATATATATGTATATATATATATCAGCACACAGTTATAATAATATACAATTTGCTTTATTCTAAAAGCCTCAGCCTTTAACAATACTCAGCAAACAAATTTGGCAATACTATTATAGCATTAGGAGAGGAAAAAGTAGATTAACTGTTTAACGAGCAGCTGCTAAAGATCAAGAAAATGTAAGTCAAAGTGATAGTCTGCGAAATCTAAGTAATTTTTTGTCCTGTTTTGGAGGTTTTTGCAGTATTTCTGGTGCTGAGCTGTTGTTCCTCTTATTTTTTTCTCATTTTCTGTTGATGTAGTCATAGTTTAGGTGATGTAGGTGATGCACTTCTTTCTGTCTGTTCCGTCACAGTGGCTATCACTACTTATAGTTACAACTCAGCTCTTCTGTTCATACAAAACAAACCACCGTATCAGCTTCAAGAAACCTGTGTACCAGAGAAATTTCCCTGGAAACGCTGTTTGTTTAGAACAGAAGATGGAAAAGCTTTCATGAACTTGGTACCTATATAAAGTTTTTGTGTCTGTATTTCCTCAGATCTGGTTGAACTCAATAAATAAGCAAATAATATTTGAACATCGCAGAAGATTTTTAGAACTAATCATTTAAATCTCAACACTACTCAGTTCTGAGCCACATAACACTTTTTGCTCTTCTTGCTTGAATTCCAAATGAGCCCCCCGAATATTCAAAATGCCGTATCGTGGGGCGTGCGACCCACCTTAAGATCACTGGTCTGAACTGAGTTAGTATTGAACCTGATTTTGTTTTGTCAATGATTTTGCGGGAAAATATTGAAAATTTCAGTAATTAATAATAATAATAATAATAATAATAATAATAATAGTAATAATGATAATAATATTATAATAATAATAATCATAATAATAATTATATTAATAACTCAACCAACATAATAAACGAAAGTGAAAAACGGAAACAAATTCAAACAAAAGGAAAACCCCTTACCAAAGGCATACACAATGAAAATACGGTGACACCCCAACAGAAAGGGAAAAGTCCGGATAAAAACTGCAAGACAACACGATGCAAGACAACACTGTCACCTCAGGGGCAAAAATGGTACCGGACCACTTTACAATACGAGGAGAAACCTCGGATATTAGGAACAAAAAAGCTCGCCCAAGAAATAAGATTAGAAAAACAAATCTCCCAACTACAGAGAGATGGAGGGTTACTGAAGAGTGCACCATACATGAACAGACCAGATGCAAGACTATGGGACAAATACAAGATAAGACAAGGAGGTTTGTCCAGCAGTGGACGAGATACATCCAAGAAGACTGAACGGAGTGCACAATACGGAACTGCATGTTTCAAAATAACGAAATAAAGTTTCAGTGGGTAATGAATGGAGAAAGAAACGTCTCAGATGCCACAGAGGCAATGAATTTATGGAACAACAATATGGGGACACCCGAAAAGACACACCGAATGGCTGAATAACGTGAAAAGAGATCTCAAAGACATGGACGACAGTGAAAAAATAGTATTGAACGAAACCACATTGAAATGCACCTTCAAAAGAATAGCTAACTGGGGAGCACTAAGACCCGATGGGATCCACAGATATTGGTTTAACAAATTATACACATTATACAACAGACTCATCCACCAACTCAAAAGTTGCTTAGTTGAAAGCAAGGACCTAGAATGGATGACCAAACGTAAAACAAGCCTCATCTAAAAAAACACCGAGAAAGGGAAGCAGACAGCCAAGTATAGACCAATCACGTGCCTACCACTGTTGTTGAAAATCCTGACCTGGCAGATTGCAGAAAGAATATATATATATATATATATATATATATATATATATATATATATATATATATGGAATGAAGAAGACTGTTACCAGGAGGACTGGAAAGATGTAGGAAAAGAACCAAAGGGGCAAATGATTTGCTCTATATCAACTAGATAGTTCTTAAAGAAGCGAGAAAAATGAGGAAGAATGTTGCAATGAGATGGATACACAATAAAAAAAAATCATACGACATGATCCCACATAGCTGTATACTCGATAACCTCATGATATTCAGGATCAGCGAACCAGTGGTAAGATTCGTAGCCAACTCTATCAAAAACTGCAAAGCCACGGGAGAAGCAGGGGTAAATATAAAAAGGGAATATTCCAGGAAGACAATACGAAGTAGCAAACGAAAGGGGCAGTACAGCAAATAAGGAAAGGAGAATGGGATCAGAAAATACAATATGGAGAATTCAAAAGACAGGTACAGGATGTCGCGGACGAGAGTTCATTGCCATTGACAACCCTCCTGTCGGACGGTCTATAAAAATATTGCCAGTATCAAACCATTTCTTGATGCCAAAATGGTTGGACACCACTGGTTTACACAAACTTGGTTTCGACAAAGGTTTAGACTAAGTGGACGGTCAATAGTAAAAAATAAATCACAAAAGAAATTATTGATTTAGGTTATTTTGAATTGGATTTTTAAAAAAATTCTAGGACTTCTGGTCTGTGACTGTGATTTCATGTCTGGCTTTTTATAAATTAACCACATTAAATAGAAAAATAGTTAAGAAAGAAATGAATTAAAGCCAAAAAGATGTAAAGTTTTTTTTTATTTCACCAAAATGGTGTCGGGATTTTTTTTTTTACGTGTCGATTTTTAACGAAAGGGAAACTTTAAGAAAAATTATAGAAGCCTTTTTTTATGCTTGTGCTTCTTGACTTGTATTGAATTTAGAAGCTACAATTCCAATATTTTGAGAATTAATGTCAACATACCCGCAAGCCATACACAGGCGTCATCTCCTTTCTCTTCTCTGCCCGACCCTTGTCTTTTTTTATCGGCTTATTTTTCTTGAACATTAATGGACGTGGCAGTGCTCTGAGCAGTCAGCACAGACCGAGGGAAACAGGGGGCCCTCGATACACGTTGACCGATATGGAAATACCTCAATCCATTTTATTACTTCGGGAAATTATATATGTCTTGTATTATCTTGCTTATAATGATCTAATGGAGTCTGAAACAAGATTTAAAAAAAAAAAAGGAAGTAATTGATAGGCTGTTCGGTTGCCTTCGTGTGATGTCTAGCAATGGACCTGCATTTACATCACTTGGAACCACGAGTCAATTTTCAGAGTTCAGAAACTCCAACAAGATCTTTTCCTTATTTATCTATATTTTTCAGCGACTTTATACAGGTAAGATACAGAAACTCAATCATACGCGAGTCTCCAAATGACGGAAACATTCTAAAATCTCATATATTAAATAATTTCCGTGGAACATCTCAAAGGACAAACAAATTTCACATTTCGATACAAATTCACAAGAAAGAAACAAAGAAACATCCACGTCATGTCCATAATTCCAGAAACATAGAAATTTATTTAATATTCCATATCGCTAAATATCACTTATTTGTCTCCAAAACGACGACATCTTAAAATCGCGGCGATGTTTTTAAATTAAAAATATTTGAACTCTAAAGTGAATTAAAGGATTGAGAACACAGGTCACTGTTTTCAGCAAATCATTGAGAAACATAAAAATAACGAAAAGATTTTTAATTTTATAAACGTTCTGAAAATGTGATCTATAAATCGAAAATTGGACACATTCGAGTAAACCGATTTTTGAATTCTGAAACGAAATCTTCAAGTCAAAAATAATTCGATAATTGAATTAAGCCGCACATGATTATTTTGCTGTATCTTGATATCACTTGTGTTCACAGTTGGGGATTAATGCATAATTATCAAATAGATTGTCCGAATTTACGTACAAAGATGCAATGAAGAAAGATCAAGTTGGTACAAAATTCAGGTCTGGTTAGTCACACAATAGAAATTGTCATGTGACCGATGTCTCTTGGCAATATGTCGTGTTAGGGGTGATCAGTTGCAAAATGAGGATAAAAGGTTGATCAATGAATAAGTTACTTAACTCTTATTTTGTTGGGCAGTTATTAATTAGATTTAGGATTTAAAAAAAAACTGGCATGAATGTTACTGGACACAAACCAATGAACCAATTTAGCATAAATCTACATCGCAAATCGACCCTCCCCATAAAATCTACTTGCAGGGGAATATTCAAAAAACGAAAAATACTGTTTTTTTTTCTTTTCGAGACCTTATAGGAAGTGAGCTTCAAGTTTTCAGCCCTCTAGCTACATTTGTGTGGCCTGTACGCACGATGCAATACATTCATATCCAACCAATCTGCCCGGATCAAAAACGGAAGAAACCTATGCAGACAGTTTTTGTGACAGTGTCGGTTGACGGTCTCTAACATGATAAAAACGTAGAATAAAAGTGAACGCGGATAATTCAGTTACCGATTTCTTTTCATCTCTGAAGCATTAAACTGTACGCGTAACAGTAATATGAGACAAAATGCTCGATGCTAACAGCAAGATCATTCACGGACTGATAGATTGTCGCATACAAATAGATTTTTGTTCTGAAGAAAGAAAAAAAAAGAGACGATCTTCGGCTTCATGGCGAAAATCAACAAATAAAGAGAATATAACGACAGAATATTCATGAATGCATTTTATCTATCATTTGAATCTCTGTTTGAAATCAACCACCGGCGTTAAACGACGAACGGGTCACTCGGCCTAGACAGCTTGAATAGAATAAACAAATCAAAGAAACATGGGGCTGCTGCAGGAATCGAACCTGTGATTGATAAGGTAGCCGCTTCTACATAGCATCGCTTTTTGCCATTGAGCTAAACAGCCCCACGGGAAAGCGTAGACCCAAATAACCAGTTTATACCTACTCATTTCATTTCATTCATTCACTGTCCTCTTGATATATATATATATATATATATATATATATATATATATATATATATATATATATATATATATATATATATATATATATATATATATATATATATATATATATATATATATATATGGTCCGACAGAATGATTTTAAGTTGCATAATATTATATTGAAGCTCTTATTTGAAATGATTCCCCGTCATTACACGGATAATATATCACTTAGCCTAGACAATATGATTTTCTCTAATTGTTTATTCTTTTTACGGACATCACAACTCATAACGTGGATCCCCAGAGATCATATGCAAAACTGTGGCCAACAGAAAGTAAGATGTCGAGACAAGCTAGATAAATTCGGAAAGTACAGGCTCCGCGATGCCCATTACAGAGTTGTCTGGCGAATCTTGGGGAAAGGTTTATGTCCAACGACTAACGTTAAAAGCGTACTGCTGCTGCTGTTGTTGCTGATGATGATGATTGTACGCTTTTCTAATTTTCCCAAAAGGTCGGCTTGGTAATGTAGTCACCAAATCCGGACTGATGAGGTCATCGGCTTTAGCCTGACAGGAAATGAAGTTGAACTCGTCCGGGAGAAAACCGGATCCCTAACTTGCTATTATGGAATAATAGATGGCGAATGCCTGAGCAATCTCAGATTTGCAGATGACATCGTCCTTTTTGCTGAGAACCCTCCTGACCTCCAAATAATGCAAGACGAACTCAATGAAGAAAGCAAGGAAGTCGGTCTCCACAAGACTTTCAGAATGACAAAGAGAGAAAAACAAACAAAAAAACCCCAACAAAACGAACAAATACCATGTACAACGAATATGTTGAAGACACAACAATCAAAATCTTCAAACGTAGAACTGGAGAAAGTGGACCGCTACATGAGGCCAAGGATAATGGATCCCCATGGAATCTAAAAAAGAGAATATCAGGCGACTCAGTCTGGGATGGAAAAATTTTGATAGAGCAAACTCAACCTCCAAAAAAAAAGGAAATCCCACTAATATCAAAAAAAGAAGGGTATTCCACTAATGCATCCTTCTGATAGTCACCTATGGAGCTGAAACATGGAACCTAACCAAAAAGATTTACCTTCAAACTGAGAACCATGCAACGTGCACATAAGAGATTCATGCTCAACATAACAAGACAGTTCAATATGTTAAAGATAAAACCTGACTCCAGGGTATCAAAGAATCCATCAAAAATGTCATATGGCAATGGACTCGTCAGACAACCTCTGGACATTTTTCAACGTGGATCCCTAAAAATCACGTACGAAACCGTGGCCGATAAAATATATGATGGCTCGACGAGCTAGACAAGTTCAATGAGTATTGGTTGCGCGACGCCCGTGATAGAGAGGTTTGATGAATCATGAGGTAAATCCTTGTTCAGCGACATATGCTAAAAGGCTGTACCTCAGGATGATGACGATGTTGATGATGATTAATGTTCCACTGATGTCATTTTGTGGTGTGCAAGTATTAAAGAATTTTTTCTTCTTTTTGTTTGGAGTTTTTCAATTATCAAATGTATTCAATTAGTCAATCAACTAATTGATTACATAATTGATAATCGATCAACTTGATGATTATTAGATAAATTTTATATGCTGGTACCTTGTGGGATTTTTTTGGCTTCATTATAAGTGCTTCTATTATCTACAGTCTATTCATGCAGTTAATTTCACATAGTACTCCGGTCTCTCTCTCTCTCTCTCTCTCTCTCTCTCTCTCTCTCTCTCTCTCTCTCTCTATATATATATATATATATATATATA
>OY735204.1:46295917-46353417 GCA_963457665.1 Thysanoteuthis rhombus | reverse complement strand
CACACACGTTTATGTTTCTGCCCTGTTTGGGCCTCTTCAAGTGGATGTTTATCTATCTTTTAGATTCTTTGGTAAAATAGTAATTCAATTAATAGAGAAACAATTCCCCCGTACCACCCACTAAACTGATTATTTTACGAAAACAAACTGAAAATCAGCTTCAGTCGTACCGAAAATTTCAATACACTCATGACGAAACATAACAATAAAGTTATCAAAAATAAAACAAATGAGGAAAGCATGAACATAAAGAAACAACACTGCAATAGTACCAACAAAAATAGTTGCCCTCTGCAAAACCGATGTCTCAGATCATATATAGTATACCAAGCAGAAATATCAACCCAAGAAAAAACCCTAGAAGTAAAATATTATATCTGAGTATCTAAAACGTCATTTAAACTTAGATTAGCCAACCATATATCATCCTTTACCAACGACAAATATAAAAATAATACATCATTATCCACGTATAACTGGAAAATGTGCAAAATGAGTTACAAACCAACTGTAAAATGGAAATTTTTAGGACAAACCTTTATATGCCAAGTATGGAAAATCCACATTACCTCTGTCTAAAGGAGAAATTCGAAATACTCAGTTTTGCTAAAATAAAAAAAACCCAAAACCTAAAATAGATTTATCAAACAGGAAAAATGAAATAGCATTAAAATGCCAGCATCGTTCAAAATCTTTATCAATTAATATAACTCAATGACCTAAACATTAATACACTAAAAGTAATAAACGGTTTACCCACATACTCATCTCAACGAACAACCTGATCAATACCGTCTTCTTCATCCTGTCTAAGAATGATACAATCCACTATGGACATAGAGGACCCTAACACAGGTAATAGATATTACGGAAAAATCAATGTTAACATCAAGACATCCCTTGCAACACAATTCAGCATCCACTTATAGATAACTCCTACACCCAGTCCATACACTTTCTCATGTAACTTATAATCACCAGCAAAACACACACCCTACACACTTAACCGACAAAATAACAATAATATAAAATAAAAACTACCATCATAGCAACGCCCACAAAAAATGTCCCCGAATTCCCCAAATACGAATCTTAAACATCCATAATCATTGGCCTAAAGAGGCCCAAACAGGACAGAAACACGAATGTGTTTGTGTTGCAAATCTACTTTCAGCTATATTTCCTGCCTTTCTCCAAACCAACTTTACTCTTATAGGTTAAAGTTGAATTATCGAGCACCCTATGAAATACATCAATCACGTATCAGACAGAGCTTTATATTATATTATAATATGTTTTATTGCAAACCTGATTTGTACCATGTATGGAAGATTTGTTGTTGTCCTTAAAGATAAAAAATAATTCTCAATATTAATAAAATTAGAGCTATATGAATAAAAAAAAATGTAAAATATATTCCCAAAACAAATTTGTCTGGTACTTTTTCATTTCTATCAATTGATAACTGTCCAGTCTATAAGAACAATAAGCTAAAAAGGGTAAAAATGCATAAGATCATTCGCATATAGCCAGCAATAAAGTAACAAAGAGTGTGTGTGTGTGCGCTTACTCTTATAAGTCGAGAACTACGCATCTCAGAAAAGGAACAAAGAGAATACACTTCGAGGTGGAATTTTACAAAAATAATTATTAATTTCTACAGGATCTACGTTCGTGTTCACCTAAAAAAATCTCTCTGAAAATGATTTTGTTTTTTCATCCGGGATTTCCTTCTAAACTAATACTTAGACCCGTAGAACCATTTTGTATGTTAATATATAATGCTTTTAAACGGTCAAAAATAAAAGGAACCACCGCTCTATCTCTCAAGAGATCTAATATGAAGGGAGACTTTTCCTTCTCACGAGGTGTCCAAAAAGAAAGGAACCTTTTTCCTCACTTTAAGGAGTCAAAAATGAAGGAAGACCTTTTCCCCGCTCAAGGGATCAAAAATGGAAGGAAATGTTTCTCTCTTAAGATTCAAGAAAGAAAGGGAGATTTCTTTTTCACTTGAGAATGAAAGAAAAAATCTCCCTCTCTTGTCCCCTAAAAGAGACGGGGAATAACCCTTCAATTTTCAGGGATCATAAATAGAGGGAAACTTTTTTCGCATATCCGAAAGCTTTCTTTTTAATCCATGTTTTGCTCCTCAAATATTTTGCACATTGTAGACGGGTACTTCAGCTAGTACACACTGAACAGAGAATGTTCTCGAGAGCCGACAAGCAAGCCAGCCACTTTACTCACCGCCGAATGCGCACACCTTGGAAATGAATTCAGACGATTTCCGTCTTCGTATTTTCACAATAATATTTTAAACATTTGTTGTTCAGAAGATTTAACGCAATTTATTCTTCAACAACTGCCATTGTAATCTGATTGAAAATCTGATGTTCCAGGTAAAAGTCACGTGATTGCGTGACGTCTTCACACTCTACACCTGTATATTCAACGTCAATATATATATATATATATATATATATATATATATATATATATATATATATATATATATATATATATATACACGACTCCTCTTCCGTTACTTGTGATGATAAAGCATTCGTCGGCTCTGGCTCTCTTATACAGCGTATGAAAGAGTGCGCTTGAAAACAACACCGGTATCGATTTGTATTCATATAAGTGTGTGTATGCATTACTTGAATATTAGAGTCTGTATCATCTTTTATTCTCTAACAAGCCTGCATGTTTCAATTTAACACAAATATGGTTGCATTCTACAAAATAATCCATTTATTTCAGATTTTACACAATTCTTTGAACTGTTTCCTTCAGTTTGTTATTCCATTAAGTTCACCGGTGAGTATTTCTAATTTTTATACGATACCATGTCGAAATAAATTATCAACAGTAACACTTATCAATTCGAAATTCGATTATTATCATACTTATATTTCCAAGTATTAATTACTACGTTGTAAATAAGTGACCGTTTGTGTGCGCATTGATTTCCTTTGAGTGCTGATTGCGAAACGAGTGTGCGCACACACATTCACTGAGCTTGTAGGCGACTATGGTACTTAACACTTATAGCCTTGTGCCAGTCTTAGCCTGGATTAGTAAATATCGAGATGCCCATCAAATGTACGTAAATGTGGCAAGAGTTTAGGCCGCCATGACAAATGAAACTAATTAGTGTAGATCACACTAATCCAGCGCAATCAATTGTAATTTTTTCCGATTATTGTCTAATCACTGATTAATCTAGATTTGGTAAAAGTTGTAAAGAATATTAACAGCTTCACGAATAGTACTACTGCATTAAGAAACCTAATGAAACTAAATAACTATCTCAAAAGATATAGACACACGTGGTCATGTATACCTCCACACACACACATAAACACACGCACACTCATATATATAGCACTCTTAGGTAGGGCACCTATCTGCTATGAGCAACTATGCAATGCTCCTTTAACTCTGGAATTGAGCACTCTGATAAATGGGGAATTATGCGTAAATAATTATACCGCTTAATTCAGTCTTACTGTCTGTCTAATCTTGCAGATTCAGAGCGAGGGTTTCGAATCCATCTGATGGTACTGGAAGGGATATCAAGGGATATAACAACTGCAGCTTCCTCCAACCCCACCCCAAGGGTGTGGAAAAGGTCCGGTCTATTAGTTCATCTGTCTTGTTGGACATCTCACACATCTTTCGGAATGAATGGATGATTAAATGAAGAACCTTATTTTCCAACAATTCCTTCGTTCTTACAAGGAGCTATCTTACATCTCGATTTTCCTGTACTGTAAGGCTGCACCTCGTGTTCTTAAGGAAAGAGAAAGCGCCCTGCTAACGCAAGGTCACTGACAGTACACAGATGAGAATATCAACAGGTATGGTTAATATCTCAATAGATACCATCACGTGACCTACGTCTCTTGGCAGCATGTGTGTTGAGGGCGATTAATAAAAAAATCCGAAGAAAGGGTGATCAATGAATAAGTTACTTCTCTCATCCTTTTTTGGGTGGTGATCTAAAGAAAGAAGCATGAATGTTGCTGGACATAAATGAAGGGACCAATTTAGCAAAAAATTACATTGTAAATCGGCCCACAATTCCTATTATACTGACAACAGTATAAACAGACAGTTTTATACATTCCAATCAGCTTGAAATGTGGTACGGGTTTACCCCTTCCGAAAATAGAGCGTATATTTCGTAAGCTGAAATGAAGTTAAGCGAAGAGGCAAATCACCAATAATTTCATGGTAATATTTTTTGAGGGTTTGAGGACCGAAAACATTACCCACCAAACCATACAAACTGATAAATGAAACCTAGAATTACAATGACACACAGTAAAAGGAAGAATGATACGAGGAAATGAAAGTGTGCCCTGCCTCTATAACTGCTCGTTGCTGAACAAATGCTGAACGTTCATCCTGATTTCTGTTTTTTTCGTAAAAGTGAGAAAGTGGTGTAAAGCGAACATTCAAAAAGTTAGGTGTATCAGTAGTCCATTATAGAAACAACAGCCAACACCGCCACGACCTTTGCAGAGGGCGATTGTTCGGCTGCTGTCAAATTTCGATCCACGTCGGTGGCTTGAGAAGATTTTGTCCCCCCCCCCTGTAATAATAAAAATAAGAAGAATAGCAACAAGAACAACTCTCACCTAATTTAAGGGATTAAACCATTCACTATCTGTCCGTCCCTTCACGCTAAGTCGAACTGATGCTTTAAATCAACTTTTTCCCTCTGTGATTTGGAATCAGAACTAGGTGATCGGGAGTCGGCTATCTCACCAACTTAACCAAATCGACAAGTCTTAAATACCTTCGAAAATGTATATACAATACGAAAGCTGCAGTAATCGTCTTCGGTTGGAATAGAATTAGGAGTAGAGTTTGACCCTGAAACAACCAGGCGTGTTATGCAGACTGGGAGCAAGAAATTAGGAATGTGTCTGTGAAGAGAGCTGCTAAATTGCCAGGTACCACAAAATACAACAGCCTGAAATAATTTTCAGAAAAAAAAACGGACTTCAATAAATGCGGTAGTCTACAAAAACATCAATTTCTACTCAATTCTTATTGAAGCCGGTCTTTTTTTTCCATTTACATGGATGGGAATTTAAAGGGGTCACTTACAGGATAAATCAATTTTACCTCTAAGTAGGAGCATTAACGACTATTTGAACATCTACAGGAGTTCTCATGGACACAGTAAAGAAACTAGCTCTTCAAGTAAACGGTCGGATTTATGAGGCTAAAACATGAAGACTTCCATTCAGTCTAATGATTACAAATGGGTTTCCAGATTAGCATCATACGTACGTTTCTATAGTCGCATAAAGACAGGTACAAAATAATGGTCTAGTTTAGCAGTATAATTACATGCCAAATCGAACATCCGCTGTGATTAAGACGGACTCAAATGAAGGGTCCAGCTGTGCGTTATACGTATATTGTGAATCGAACCCATTAAAGCTAATTTACTTACTTCCACTTTAAAAGTTGATATATATATATATATATATATATATAGAGAGAGAGAGAGAGAGAGAGAGAGAAAGAGAGAGAGAAAGAGAGAGAGAGAGAGAGAGACAGAGACAGAGAGACAGAGACAAATAGCGGTATGAAGACTATACATTTATCCTACTTTTTATATCATAAAGTTGAACAGGAAAGGTCAGCTACAATAGAAAAAAAGATGAATCTCGAATCCTTAAACAATGTAAAAGGTACTTGGTCAATAAATAACCTTCTTCCGAAAGTAGGCAAAAACAGATCTGCATAATAAAAACGATAGATGGCATTTATTACAACGTACACGAGGATTCGCTGCAAATGTTTCAAAACAAAACTGCACTCAACGAATCCATGTCGAATTCACTGCTTGGTTCTCTCTGTCTCTCTGTGCCTCTCTCTGTGTCTCTCTAGCCCTCTCCCTCATCAATTGATCTACGAATTGACAGTTGCCTTCTGTGCTCATTCATAAATACTCGTAGGTTCACCCCTCTCTGCACTTTATATTATTTTGCTATTTCTGATTTGTATAAACAAAAATCTTGATTCTCGGCCAAAATATGGATTTCGCTTGAAGCCATAGCCAATCCCAACGCGAATTTCAATCCCATCTCACTGAATTACCTTTGAACGTAAGTGTACGAACCAGGGAAGGGGGAAGGGGCTGCCCTTATTCCCCTGGCAGCATTTGGAGGATTGGTGAAGCAGAATCTCCTTCCCTTCCACCCCCATATTTATCCTTGTAGTGAATTCAATCTTCATGCAAGCCACATTTGAACTGGGTACCTAGGGCCCATCTCGTATCCAAAATAGGAACCGATTTCATATTGATGCCAGAGGCCTGCTCTCAAATTTGGATAAAAAAACGAACATGTAAAACGGTAATTTTCAAGCTCAGCTTGTTCTCCCTATTTGGAAGATTGGCGTTACACAATCTTCTTATCCTACTTCATGCAAGCATAGTAGATATCAATAATTGTTCGTCTTTGAAAAATAGATACAAATTGAGTTGAGCATCTGGGATTTAAGCGAGAGGAAAAGATAGACTGACCGCCTACTTCAGGGTCAAACTCCACTCTGACTGATGTTTGAATACCTTGACTTATAAGTTTTAAAAATATTACAGCCTTTGTGAGAAGTTTTCCTTCATCTAAAGATGACCGTGGATGGGGGATTTATAAAATAGTATTTAAATATTTTTCTCGAAAAGTGTCATCGAAATATAGATATTTCTAGATATAATTTGAGGCAACTCTAGATATCAAATTGAATAAACAATCATGGTTGAGGAAAACCGGAATTTATTGACAAATCCTCTAGTGAGGTTGAAATAAGGCTACATGCTAAATTTCAGCCCCCTCAGTAGCCTCGAAAGATTCTAATTTTGATGATGTTGATAGTTGTTGTTATTGTCATTTCCAAAGGAAAATAAAGTCAACTCCAATATTCTTTTTCTATTGTAACATTCCTTCGTTGGAAATCCTTTATTATATCACCAGCTTTTGTTCTGACAATATATTCTCTTCTTCCCATATTTGTTGTTGACACAGCGTTTCAGCCGATTCATTCGTAATGTTCGTAAAATAGATCGGCCGAAACGTTTTCTCAACAAGAGAGACGGGGAGAAGATATTAGATTGTCCTAACAAAAATTGGTATATCAATGAGTCTTCTCAAAGTTATAGACAATACCTTTATTATCTTGTGTAGCCGGTAGGAGTTATCAAAGAGAGATTTTTAATGAACTAAACAAAGCTAAGATTTCAAATGTCATCAAGGTTCATGAATCATCTGATGATGTAAGAACAATAAATAAATATTGTAAATATCCCTCAGCTCCGCTCCCATTCGTGTCTAACAAAGCCAGAATTACTGATAACGACAGACATCAAGAGAGTTAAACGGGCTGTAAAAATTGTTTGAATCCTTCCAAATCATTATTATTTTCAATGAGATAAGTACGCTCTACTATATCGATGGGAAACATAAATTAAAGAGAAAGAGATGCCGAAGATTACGTAAGATTAAAAACATTTCCTGTTTTGTCGTTGATTTAACCTACAGATTATGTTAAAGTACCTATATGGCTGCTTTCAGAATGAAATGACTCATTTTCCCAAATTAACTCAAGCACATCCCCATGCACGCACACGTGCATGTACGTAAGGCTATTGGTCAATAGTCAGATAAGGTCAAATGAATGGAATTATAAAATAAAATAGTAAAGCCCCTTGAAAAAAACAACAACACGGAATTACAGGTTTCTATAAGTTCCTATAAAAGTCTCCCGTAAGTCAAAATGGCATAAAGCGAAGGAACAATCCGGAAGTCGAGCATTCCTATAAAAAGGTCTTTTGCACGTCAAAATGGCGTAAAGAGAAGAAAACATTACCATTGATTTACATTGGATTTATTTTAAAGCGTTCAAAATGTTGAGAATAATCATTAAGGCTGGGTCGTCGGAAGTTTTGGTGGTGACGGGTACAGGAGTGTGAAAAAGAGAGGAAGAGGATATCTCTAAATGCCTCTATACTGGGCTCTTGCATAAACAAAAACTTCGAAAAAGCGGGAAATTGACGTAAAGCAAATATTCGAAAAGCGGGTACTACCTTTAATTGAATTCTATTAGATTTATCCGCTCAAAAGAACTAAAAAAAAGTCGTTCAAGAGAAAAGAGTCCATTGGTCTAAATGGTGGACCGGAGATTTTTTATTGGCTAAATTGTTACCTCCAAGGAAGAGAGTCCATCCATACGGACAAAGAACCAAAAAATCTCTCTGTTCATTATCAAAATGGGTATTTGGTTTCTTCTTGGAGGTCAGATTATTGTCCAAGATCGTAACGAGAAATTGAATTAATTCAAAAGAAACTTCATAGTGACGCAGAATTAATCAGTTTGAAACAGGTACATGTAGACATTCATTAAAACTCATCATCAGAGTCAGTAATTGAACAAACGTAGCGTTAAAATTCAAAGTCATGCAAAACATTTCCATCGAAGAATAAAATATGGTCAGAATAAATCATATTTATAACATAACATATTTATAACATAACAACTAAAATAGAGTAAAAACAACTTCTGGATGCTATTAGCAAACCCGTCAAAATCTAGATTCTATCAATTAACCCGTCAAGATAAGGCTCCACAAAAGGTTGAAAGAGCTTTATTTCCAAAATCGAAAAAAAAACAAATCTTTTTTTAGGAGCGGTCTAGTGAAGTCTGTACACAAAACGGTAAGGCCAGGAGGACTGGAACACACAAACACATACCAGTAACTCATAAACAAACACCTTCATCAATTTTAGCTCATGAAATATATTAAAATACGTGTGGATAAATTATACGAATTCTAGCATAAGAAAAATAACAGACAAAAAAAAAAACAAAAATAAAACGAAACAAAACAAAAAATGTGACCAAAATTTATTTTGCTGCCGATATTCTACAACTCTTCATATTTTCTGTCTTCTCGGTAATTTCAAAACAATCAGGCAAAGGGATTGGGCCAAAACGGATATCGTCTACAATCTTAGATTGATAATGAACATGCCATCACAGTCAATGATTGAAGAACCGTTGCGTCAAAATTTCAGGACATGAAGGTTAAAAAAATTCCATCGAGGAATAAATTCTATTCAAGATAAACCCGTCGAAATAAGGCCCCATAAAATGTCCAAAAACTTTTTTTCCCGGAGAGTGGCCTAATGGAGTACTGATACCAATGCTCAAGTTTGTTGACAAAACGATATGGTCAGGAGCGCTGGAACCCACAGGCCCACAAAGGAACACACGAATATATAGAAAAGAATAAAATATTTCACCACCTATGGCGGCTACGGGAGCAATACAAACTCCAATAATAGGCATAGATTTGGTTTATGAACTATAATCAATTTATAAACAATAATCTAATTTATTATCACAAATTATAAATAGATGAAATATGTTGAAATAGCAAAGTATAATTCAGCAGTGTTGCAAAATCAATTTCTTGATTTCGTCAAATCCAGTCCGAATTGGAGGTTGATGGCGATTTTGTTTTTCCACTGTAACAACAAGAATAAGATCAATAAAAACAGTCCTCTCCTAATTTGAGGGAATAAACTCAAAACTGTCGGTCTGCCCGGTCAAGTTAAACCAAACAGATAAATAGAATTATCATTCCCCTTCCACGGAATCATGGTGAGTGATTGATAGCCGGCTCTCTTACCAACTGAGCCAAACTTACAAGTCTTGTATATCTACAAAAAAAATTATTTACTATACTAAAGTTGTTGTAATCATCTTCAGTTGGGATAGGAGGAGTGGAGTTTCGGCCTGTAGACGCCATGATTGTTTTGCTTATTACTTATCTGGAATGGCATTTAATGATTCAATTACCGTCTTGGGCGCCATCTTGAAATATATATCCTTCCAGTGGTCAGACTGTGGTAAACTTTAGATATATTATCAATCATACTTGATGCTACGAAAACTGTTGAAAAATTTGTTTACAGTAAATTATGAACGAGTCATGGCATTTGAAGGATTTGGCAGTCAATTTGAACGCCATCTGGTAAATTGTACCTTTCCAATGGTCAGACTATGGTAGGTTTTTGATGTATTATTGAGAACACTTGATACTGAAAAAAAAAAACGCTGGTAAATCTTGTCTAAGATGGATTATGAACGAGTAATGGGAATTTTGATAATTTGGCAGTCATTTTAAAAACTTTACCTTTTGCATGGTTAGAGTAAGATTGACTTTTGATATGAAATTGAACACACTTGATAATACAAATAAACGTTGGAACGCTTTTTAGAACGAATAATGAACGAGTGATACGCATCTGGGGGATTCAAAGGTCATCTTGGACGCCATCTTGAAAATTACGTCTTTCCCGAGGTGAGAATGTGATTCTAAAAATATTATTGGGTATACTTGATACTACAGAACCATAGGTAAAATTGTATAAAATGAATAATGAACGAGTAACAGGTATATAAAAAAAAATGGTGGTCATTTTGGACGCCATCTTGGAAATTATACCCTTCCATTTGTCAGAATATACTTCTGATATATTATCAAACACACTTGATTCTACAAAAAAACCGTTGGGAAAACTTGTCTAAGATGCACAACAAACGAATAATGGATATTGTAAGGATTTGGCGCCCATTTTGAAGACCATCTTGAAAATTATACTTCTTTAGTGGTCACACTGTGAAGAAACATTTATTTAGCAATTTTGGGCGGGTTAAAGTGAGTTTCTTTCTCATGAATGCACTCGACCTGACAACATGTTTTTTTTGTTTTTTTTACATCTTCTGCACACGTACTTTGATATTTCAGCGAGATGTTGCTAGTAACATGATCTTCCTCCTGCAGTACATAAGGCCTTGCACTAAAGTGAAAAGCGATGGGTCACGACTCAAGCAAGATGTGAAGATTACCAAAAAGCAAATTAGGAGAAATTTGTAGCTAGCTGAGTACCTATCATAAAATTGATTATTCAAATAACCTGCTGAGATTGTACCAAATTCTATGAAGGTATGTGCAGGAGAAGGTGCATTTTGTACCATTTTCTACCACCCTGAGAAATAGTATTAGACAGATACGAAAGTTAAATGAGACATACATTGGATTCACCTTTAAATAAATAACTTTGTGTGTATATATGCACGTGTGTCTGCTTGCAGGCTCATTTATTCGTTTACAGTCAAATGAAAGTGTGTTGAGGGTAAAAAATTGAATACAATACTTAGTCCATATAATAAAGATAAATAATAAATGATAATAAAATAATTGATTTCATAGATAATTTTAGCATTTGGCCATTTTTGACCATTTTTGGCGTATTTCTTTGCTCAGAACTATCTGGCAACTCTGGTACAGAATCATACTTCTGACGCTGCCGTTGTCAGCTGAAATGCTTTTAGTGACCTGTTAAACGTATTCAATTTGGTTTGATCAAGAAGTGATCAGTTCAACTGGCTGTCGGCCAGTTGCCATGAATGCTAGAGAAAAAGGAAGACGTATACGTGACGAAGTTCAGCCATCTAAATAGAATTAAAGAATAATGGGCATAACAAATATAAGTCCCCCCACCGCCGTTGTCCGAAAGTAATGCTCCTCTAAAACCTTACCTTAGCCGAAATGGCGTAGAGCAGATAAGCAGTTACCATTAACTTATATGGGAAAATTTTTGAGCGATCTAAATTGTGATTATGTATAAGACTGAGTCATTGGAGGCTGGGCTGGTGTAAGTTACTAGAGATTTGGATTTAGGAAAGGAAAGGGGTATTCGGTATACCTACAACAATTCGTTGCAAAACATACGTTGAACGCTATTCTAGCTTCTACGCCTTTATTCATGAAGTAAAAAGAAAAAATAATAATAAGAAGTGAGCTTTCTAAACATGAGGTATACTCGCATCCCCAGCAGTTATAGATTTGCTGGTTACAGGACAACTGCGATCCGGATAATTGCCCTTGAATAATTGCCCCCTGATAACTGCATAACAACTGTAAATCAAAAGTTGAAGTTTGTAGAAATGTAGTTAGCCATGGTCCATGGGGAAATTGACCAGGAGCGATTGTCGAGAAAAATTTATCCGCAGGGCAGTTATCCAGGGCGCAATTGTCCTATGGGGCAACTGTTCCGGGGGTAGTTGTCCTTTAGTGTATTGCTGTGCGATACTGCATCTAACTATATGGTAGAGGTTGAAAGTAACGGACCCAGCAATGGCATTAGCTTATCTATGATACAATGGCCACCGCCGTGATTGCTGAGTTGCGAATGGTGATCATCCTAGCCTAACAATGGAAAGAAAAATTGTTTCCGTGACCGTTGTCTCTCTCAAGTATAAGAGACAAAGCTTCTTGTTGAATGAATCGGGAGATGAGCAGACATGATACTGTAGACTCTAAGTTAATATATATATATATATATATATATATATATATATATATATATATATATATATATATATATATGTGTGTGTGTGTATGTGTCTTGGTACGTTTCCGTTTATGATGTCAAATCACTGAAAACGTCCATGAATTACGAGCGACTGAGTATAGATATGCCTAGCGGAAATACACGAATTGCAGGCACATTCATAACACATTTTTCAACATATTTTTGTTTTGTTGCCCTTGCACTTAATTCAATGCTCCTCTATTGATCACATAAATTGAAACTTTATACTGTGAATATTTCTGATCAAAATTCTAATTTTAATCCTCAGCGCATCGGTAACTGGTTACCGAATCTATGAATATTTTGCTGCATTATCTCATAGATCTTACCCAATCATTTCCACCCTTCTAATAACATTATTTACACCCTCGCATACAATGTCTTCTCAACTCATTTGAAGTTATTTATAGCTTCCAAAATCTTAATAAATATGCAATGTGCATCACTTCCAGTTAATTGCGCTGACGATGATGAAAGGAAAAATCGGAATATCAACTAAATTCTCCAGCCTCTATATCATAAAGTAATAATGTGTGTGTGTGCATGTGTGTGTGTGTTTCTACTCTGAAGTATCGATAACTACGCATCACAGAACAGAGACAAAGGCATGTTTGAAATCAGCATATGTCGAATCTCAAATTACCTATAGCACACAGCCCAAGTCGAATTTCGGATGAAAAATTCGTCGATTCTTATTGCGTCTGAATTCGCTCTCTCAACAAACAAGTCAATCCAATAATTTCTGTGTGTGTGTGTGTGCGTGTGCGTGTGCGTGTGTTTAATCTAGGATTAAATCTATTGGATATATGAAATCAAAGTATATGCATACTTTAAATCAGCATCATCCGCAGAAGTATTTTTCATAATTTATTTGAGCCTACTCTCATATGAGGAAGGTTCAATACTTTAAAAACAATATATTTTTGAGCTGTAATTCTTCGGTTCAAAGTCATAGCGATTCAATTCAGAGTTGATCTTTTTATTTTTGTGTCTATAATACATAAAGTACAAGATTCTAATTTGATTCAATTCTAATTTAATCCACTTCCAATTTATCAGACTTCAAGAAATAGAAATTAGATATTTAAAAGTTTTATAATGTAGCTATGATATCAAACTGCAGCCTTAATTTCCATTCGTCATACGTGAATTGGATTTGAATAACTCTTTCTCTCTATGCTTATGCAAATTTACCCGTGGATGTGCACTGGGCTGCGCGGGTCTGCCTTGGAATTTGCACCAGCTTAACTGCTGAGGGATCACAGAAGGAAAACAAGGCATGAAAGGGAGTTGAACAGTCATGAGACCCACGACATCTAGTTCTATTGAGTTAAAGTTCTAACATTTTCCCTGTTGTTTTTTCATCACAGGAAACGAGACTAAATTTCTCCCACTTCTTTTACACCATTTGAATTATAGTTTGATGTAGGGCCATAGTTTATTTTAAAGGACTTTGAACGCATTAGAATGACATCTTTGCCTAGACCCTTTTTTTTACAGATATTTTGTGCGGACTCCAGACAATGGATCCATACTCGTGGATTGGAATCACTAACGATTTATTTGGTACGTGCAAAAATAATTGCGGTTTTTCACCATCAACTTTAGAGTAGTATATTTCAGCTTAGAGTAAAAGTTAATAATTGAAATAAGAACCCTCGGAATCTACATATTTTTGCCAACTAAAAACAAGTGTACTCATTCCAGAAGCAAATGTTCTTCGATGGCTTTGTGAGCTGCTGTTTTGTTGTTGAAGACCTTTCCTTGCAGGAAGTGGTCAAAATGTTCGAAAAAGTGGTAGTCGGTTAGAGTGAGTGAACTGACTGAAGTAGAGTTTCGTAACCTAGTTCAGTTTCTCCAGAGCCATTGTCACGGAGAAGAATTAGTTGTCATAAAGGTTGTAGTTCTGGGCGAATTTTGTCGATTTCCTGACAATACTTCTTTGTAGTGATGGTTTCGTCAGGATTGAAGACGTTGTAGCTGATGATTCCACCTGACAGTGAAGATAATTCTCCTGATGCAGGTTTGGTTTTGGGGGATGTTGTGGCGTTTCACTCCTGTCCAACCATTGCACAGGACGCTGTCGGTTTTCCAGAATCTCTTTTGTCACATGTCACGACGTTTATCCAGAAATAGATCGTTTTTATTGAATGAAAGAAGTGCAGAGCAGACTTCGTAATAGCTATTTAAAACAAAAATTCTTCTGGTCGCACAGCACCCATTTGTCGAGCATTTCTGCTTTTCCAATTTAGTGTAAATTTTGAACAATTGTTGAGCAGTCAATGTCTTGTCCTTCTCCGAACTCTCGAGTTGTTTTGTGCGTGTCCAGACTCAATAATGACCCTCAAGTGGATGTCGTCAATCGCAGAAGGGCGTCCATGATCCCCGCCTCATCTTTAAGGCTCTCGTCTCCGTTCCGAAATGAAACTTAAATTGAGTCGTACGTTCGTTGGCAGTCCCCTGGCCAAACACTTGGTTGATACTGCAAATAGTTTTAGCTGCTTTACGTCCAATTTTGAACTCATACGAAACAAAATTGCTCGAATTTTCTTTTTCCCATCTTTGATTTGACAGCCACAAATAATCCAGACAGAAAACGCTCAGCTAAAATAAATAGAGCAGAATTTACGCTTTAAACTCGCATATTCCATTCTTGATAATAGTTTATTCCCAAATAAGCATCAAAGTTTTTTAAATAACCACAAACGCAATTATATTCTCACCAACCGGAAAAATAACACCATCGTCAATGCTACTGATGAATGTTCTGAGGATTAAACCCGCTATTGATTTTGTCTTTGTTGACATTGTATTTATGTGATCAATAAAGTCACCCATATGATATTTTCTTAAAATTGGACTGAAGATTCTATGGCTGTTGTGCCACAGACTGCAGCAGTCCCTGGTTTGATGCAAAACGCTGATAAAGCTGGCCATTTCTCAGAATATTAGCCCAGACCCCGATTTCAGATGAAAGGTTGATTTCCTTCAGGTGGCCAAGTTGTCAAAGCATCTTGACAGATTACAATTTGAACATCTTGTTGGCAGATAATAGCCCATCCGCCGAAAGCCGTGATTCCCTCTTGGCTATTCAATGTGTTGCGTGCCGTGTGGACCGACTCGTCTGACTATTGTCAAACTCTTACTCTTGAGTTGACTGCATTTTTCTCATCTTTTTTCTTTCTTCTTCTTCATCTTGGTGGTTTATAGATATGATTTAACCTTTTTGCTAATACACTAACATAAAAAAAAGAAAGAAAAAGATAACTTCCACTTTGCGATAGATCAATAAGGGTGTATGCTGGAATATCTACCTTCACGTTTTTGGCTTTAATTCACCAACGCACAACATAAGAACTGAGGAATTACACTGTTGGAATAAAACACCGTTGACAAAATCATCTTCCTAACAATCTATCATGTCATCAATGCTCATAACTTTTGGAGGTCAAATTAGCAGCCATTTTGACAAACGGACACCATCTTGGATTTTCAAGTGTCTTACTTTGATTTCTTAAAGGAGTCGCCTAAAGGTGAACTGCATGCAAAATCTCATGCTTATATCCATTCTGAACCATTTTCCAATTAGCTGCCCCTCTATAAGCTGGATTCCAGTGGGTCTGACCTAGATTGATTGTTATATGGATTGAATAACCATTTTTGTTGTTATTGCTGGAGAACAAAATGTATTTATGGGAGAGTGGATTGCCAATTGTTAATGGGTCAAGGCCAAATCACGTTAGACACACCAATTTTCGCGAGAACAAAAGGTAAGCATCATCGAGCCTAGTCATTACGAAGCTTCAAAATGCTTGAAAAGTCGGAAGTGGGTCTTACAAAAAATTTCCCTTGTATACCTGACCCTGCAACACACTCAATTATGGTATCAGCGGAGAAGGGTGATATACACACATGATAGCTGTCGGCTCATGATGCGAGTAAGAACGTTGCTAACTGCAAAATACCCAGAAAATTCCGAGGCTGTGAGACTGACATTGTCTCTTGAAGCTTGTGAGAGATTTATTGGTCTTATTGCGCAGATTGCAAACAAACAGGTGTTGGTCTGCTCTGCACCCTAGTTTCTTGTTTTCCACGTGTTTCAATTTGTCTGGTGATTTTGTATTTCAGTTTTTTTTTCTTGTACGTTTATATACATATATATATACATTGTTATTATCAACCACCTCAATATATTAAAGAGCGTACATACACACACACATACATGCAGAACACCCCTGTAATATCCAACACGACCTTTATTCTGCCTATTACCGCAGTGTGGTGATAAGACTGTGGTAAAAGTGGTAGGATAGCACAGGGGAAAGTTGGATTCATGCCACGGCATTGATAAGTGACTTTTATAGTTTCTACCGGAATTTGAATTCGACTCTACGATTCCGCCTTCCCGACCAATAATTGTCTTCCTTTATTTCTAGTTAATATTTTCTTTCCTTTTCTAATTTTTCTTTTTTTCCGTGATCATGAATGTTGTCTTCAGCCTTTTAGAAACAGTCAACCGAAATCTCTACGTTGGTTTCCTAATCTTTTAAGTAATCCTGACCGGCTATCAATCTATCTCGCGTACAGTCCTCACCAGAGGGCTGCCAATTTAAGCACTTACTCATGCCCAGAAATTTTTTTTTCTAATTCTGAAAATCCCCTTCCCAACAAAAAAAGGGGTTGGGGGGGGGGTCAATAAGTTTGTGTCAGGCAGCATGTTTTTTTTGTTTTTTTTTTTTGTTCTTTTTGTTTAATTCTGCCCAACAAATAAGTAACTCATTCATTGGTCACCCCAGTTCCATTATTTAATTGATCACCCCCAACACAAAATGCTACCATAAAACAGTTGTCACGCGGCAATTTTCTATTGAGAGACCAACCAGACTTGTCTTCCTTTCTCTCAATTGAGAAACATAGAACCATTTTCCCCGGGTGGCTATCGTACCGTGCAGAATGCATTCAAATTGTAATCAATTGCATTGTGCTCCTGACTTGGGGTACCCCATTGCATGCGGTACGGTGACATGTCAAAACTTTTGTCTCTGATAAAATCAACCTTTTCTTTGGAAACATTGTAAACATGCAATTTCACGAATGCGAACAACTTTGTTATTGAGGGAAGTTTCTATGCTCTGGTAACAAAAATAGCAAGAATTACGTCGACAATGAAGTAAAATGATAGTAAAAATTATATCATATACGCCAGCCATACTGAGAATAAGAATTATAATGTGTACTTATTACTTGGTTTTAAATTCAATTCAGTTTTTTTTTTACCACCCTTGAATCTCTATGGCGAAATCGGTCGTCTGCTCTCGGTGGTGTGTCCATGACGAGGTTCAATTGACTAGGTCAGCCATACCGTTGGAAGACTCCCTCAAAGGGACAACAGACCCCTAGCTAAGGCATCTTCGGGGAGGAGGAAATTTCAACAATATTTATGACCTTGGTACCTCGCTCCTATCGTTCCAGCACGGTGGACATTGAATGCAAACCTTTGGTTCAAATTGAGTGGTCGGCAGGGTGCATGAAAGACCTAACCTTGAAATCCTATTGCACGGGTCTTTGGGCTATTGACGTGTAAGTGGCATCAGGTTAAGACCTGTAAATACATGGAAAACCCTCGCAGATCTTCGTTTGCAGAACCAAGCCATCATCCTATGGACTGAGAGTATGTATATCATTCCTCGGCGTATTTCATTTCATTCTTTCTTTGATTTCACCACTTTGAACGATTTGTATCAAACGTTTGTGATCTGAAACATATTTTGCACCTGGTAAACTTTGAGATATCCAAGACATTGGAAAGGATTCATTAGAGGTTTTTTTTCAGAGAATATAATATCTTCAGTTCGACTAATT
Source organism: Thysanoteuthis rhombus (assembly GCA_963457665.1). Lineage (NCBI taxonomy): Eukaryota > Metazoa > Mollusca > Cephalopoda > Oegopsida > Thysanoteuthidae > Thysanoteuthis > Thysanoteuthis major. The sequence continues at coordinate 46,335,091 of OY735204.1, read as the reverse complement.
TTTTCCTTACCAGGCGCAAAACAGTTAAAAATCTTTTCTACAAGCTTAGAATTTACATATCTTTTATATATATATATATACATATATATATATATATATATATATATATATATATATATATATATATATATATATATATGTGTGTGTGTGTGTGTGTGTGTGTGTTTGTGTGTGTGTTTGTGTGTGTGCGTGGTACAAATCAGGCTAGCAGTATAACATAATATAAAAATGATATATCAATAATATAAAGCCACTTCTGAAATGTAATGGATTTATTTCATAGAGTGCTCAATACATACAACTTTTTACTCTTGAAGTTGAGTTGTTTTAGAGTAGTGCTGGAAATGAATAGTAGAATGTGGATTCACTACACAAAGTAGTTCATGTTTCTGCCCTCTTCAGGCTTCATATATATATATATATATATATATATATATATATATATATATATATATATATATATATATATATGTTGTGTGTACCTTTTAAGGTAGAGAGTTTCGACAACTTAACTTACCACACTCTGAACTTTTCAGCTTTAAAAAGTAAATGTAACAACTTAAAATGGGATTTTCAAATGCTAAGCTTGAAAGGAACCCTTCAATTTAAAAAAAAGTTTTGTGTCGGGTATGGAGAGGTCTATGAGAGCCAAATTCACTTTTTTTCAGACCAACTTGTAAAAGGCTGTAAGTTGCTTGCTGCTTGCGACGATAGGTTTGGTATTTGAATGACGCAGTGAGAAGAATTGTATTAATAACGTAGCAGAACTTGTACAGAGATTGCATTTGTTGGTAAGAAAAATTTTCAGAATTTCGACAACCTGATAAGATGGCCCAAACAGTTGATATTTATAAAACCTAACATCGTAGGAAAACAAGGGAAATCAGAGGTGAGGATCTACCTGATTTGAAAATCAGCATTTAGAATCTAGGCTTTCATCTGGGTTCAAGCCAAGGAAAAATTATAACTGTTAAAAGGGACGAAAATAAGAATGAAAATTACGATAATGCTAATTACTGGTTTTGAATAAATCAGCCATATATTCTTGTGAAATTTGATTTGCTTCTTCGTTAAGACGTCCTACATGAGTGCGAGTACTTCTTCCAGATCTTATTGGCAATAGATTTTCTTCCTTTTAAAATAATTAGCTCTCTAAGGATATTATAGCATTTGCAGATGCTATAGACGCCATTAAAATAGAATTATTCGTTATATCCCGATTATTTTTCATATTCGTTCAGAGGAATGATCAATAAAATTACTCAAGCAGTAGATTGTTTGCGCAGCTTGTCAGTAAAACGTTTTCAAGCCTCATTTATAACATTATATTACGCTTTCTAAAGCTTTCTATTATAACTTACAACGTAATAATTTTTGTTTATCCTTGAAGTGATGATTAGGTGAGTAACATAGCTGTATGTATGTATGTATGTATGTATGTATGTATGTATGTATGTATGTGTGTGTGTGTGTGAGTGTGTGTGGTTATACCTACATACAATGATGGCGATGAGAGTAATTCTAAAAGAATTTCTCTTAATAACCAACTCTTGTTCTGATGATAAATTTCTGCTTACCAACAACTATGCTCCACACATAAACACACACACACGTGTCTCTCACTCTCTCTTTCTCTTTCTCTCTCTCTAATATATATATATGTATTATGCAATATATTCATATATATAAAAACATATATAATAAAGAAACACACACGCATACATACACATATATACACACACGTACACACACACACTCACACATAAATATATATATTTATGTATATGTATATATATATATATATATACATACATATATACATTAACAAGTTTGCAGCCTAATTATGAGAAGACCTTTATTTCACTCAAAAAATACTTATTTTCGAATAGTTTTTCGGGCTATTGAACTCACTACATAGATTTCTAGAGTTCCCATGCAAAATCGAGGTCGAAAGAATGTAAGATGGAGAGACAAACTAGACAAGTTCAGAGAGTATTGGCCCCTGCAACGCCCATGATTGAGAGGTCTAGCAAATCCTGGGGACGATAAAAGACTGATGATGATGATGATGATGATGATGATCCAACTTGAAAAAGTAGCAACGAGCATACCTTGAGTTCAGCTAGAGGAATAAAGATGGGAAGTGAGACAGGTTTTGGATGAAGTAAACCAAATATCACCTCAGAAGAGGAAGCGACCCTTTAGTCTCTATGATTAGATCATGGTACCATGATAATGCCGGTGGACAAAGGTGACAATACAGTCGTACTCTACAAAAGAGTATTCGGAAAAGAGCTGGCTAATACCATAGAATCGGGTTACTACAAAAAGTTGAAGACCCCACCTTATTGATGGAGAGTAAACCGTCCCAACTCCTAGAAAAGAACAAAAAGCACTTCAAACCACAAAAATATATAGAGAATTCATACAACATCACAGCAGAAAAATATCACCACTAACTGTATTGATATAATTCCGTAAAATGTGGAAAAGTCTTTACTGATGAAACTGATAGACTTCTCGAACGTAGAAAAGCCGTAAAGGGTGAGATAGACAAATCTGGGATGGTTGGCCATGTTTCGAGAGAACTTGGAGAGAAAAAGTGAAGCTTTCCATCTCTGGAAAGAAAGTTACATCACAGACAAGGCACACTGTTGGGATTTGAGGAAAATCAAGGAGGCTTCCCATATCAACATGTCAACTGAATGTATGTCAGACAAGTAGAGATTTCAACCCGATGTGTCTTTCACTATTCAACGAAGACAAGGTATGGAAATTCAGGCCTAACAAGGAAACAAGAAGAAATAGACATTACTCGAATCCTACGTCGTTGTAGTGTGGCGACATATTACACGTGAAGAAGGTCGTTGAGCGAATCGACCCAAACTTGGTGTAAATGACACAAACAACAATGAGTTGAATCGCTTGGAAATCTCTCTCTCTCAAAACTGTACACATTCAAATCTTTATTTTTCAACAAGACCCCCTCCTTTGTCAATTCAATTAATTCGGAAGTGATAACTAATCACTTCATTATACAGTGAAAATTTCAGATCCAAATTTCAACTTGAAAAGTGTCTGGCAATGGACTTATCCATCGGAACCTACTGGCCTAGTTACTTTCAGACACATGCGGTTGTTGTTAATAATAATAATAATAATAATAATAATAATAATAATAATAATGATAATAATAATAATAATAATAATAATAATAATAATGTTGTTATAGGAACCCTTTGGTTTATGAAAATGGGAGCCTACAAATATATCTCAGCAGAACACGTACTGTTCCTCATATAGCTTCCTGTATTGGTCTTTTTTCGACCCCCTTTTGTATATATGAAATGAAAAAAAGATGCCAATACCTATCAAGCCGAAATTCGATGCGCAATGAATACTTCTGGACATAAATAGGAATAATAATCGAATTTTGGTAAATCCCAAAATTTTGAATGCTAACCTGCACAACACAATATATATATATATATATATATATATATATATATATATATACACACATATATTTATATATATATATACATATATATATATATATATATATATATATATATATACATATATATACATATATATACATACATATATATATATATATATATGTGTGTGTGTGTGTGTGTAATTCCAGCGAAAGTAAATAAATAAATGAATTATTTTTCATTGAGAAGTACTATTCTTTGTTTTTAACCAAGTCAAGATAGAATCAGATAAGTGTGATTTTGTCACGTATCTTTAGCATTCTTCATGCTAAACTAACATCTGACTCTTGCCACTGGATCTAATAGCTGTTTTAGTAAAGAACTAATTCTATATTTTCCTCGGCGCCTGGGAGCCATAACCCGGGAAGAATCTCTCCATTGCACTAGAAGTTGATCCCCTGATGTTCGCGTTCTTTTGCCAAACCTTTATTAAAGATACGACCTGGTGATGAGATGGTTAAAAATCCATCAAGCATGCATTGTGCTTTATATTAGCGGGCCTTTGAAAGTCTTGTAAAATTCGAACGGAAATAGTTCAAGAGACACAAGAGTGCTTCGAAGCGGGTTTTTATTAATCAGCTTAGCTAATAACTAATTAGATTTAGACGACGAGCTCAAAGAAATCAACAATGATCTGCGTATTAAGGAAAGAAGAACTTGGGCATTTTCTTATTTTGATGCCTAACGTTTAGCCGGCAGCACGAACGTCTTTTGGGTCAAATTTAAAGAAGCTTCCAGTGCCTGTGGATCTCGGAAATGTGTATACTGGTATCTGATGAGGTTCGTTGCATGTTAGGAGGAGAGTATTTTTTCTGAAGTGGTTCTCGTAAGAAAATCTCCATTCAAGTACGTGCGGGCTGAGAATTAACAATTTGTGCGGTCAGTGTACTAGCATTGCCAGAGTTTAGCAGAAGGTCAAGCGGTGGAAGATTGAGGATGGGGGATAAGGAGTCTCCGAAAATAGAGAGTAAGGAAGAGCAAGACGGATTAAATATCAAAATTAGGATCAGAAAAGGGCGATCATGAGCCGGGGCTTGGCTCTTTGATGTGCTCCCTCCAACATTTAGTAGGATTTGTTCTATTATGATATCAATAGAAATTCAGTTGGTGAATTACTATTTATAGAGCTTTTGGAGCCCCTTCCATTGTGTGTTCCGGGATGTTTTCAAATCCCCTCTGCTCAGCTACGCCTCAGAGGTGATTTTTGGGTATATATATATATATATATATATATATATATATATATATATATATATATATATATATATATATATATATATATATATATAACAGAAACAAAAATAAGACATCTATTGATTGTTGCTAACTACCGTTAAACATTGATATAAATTTGATTCCTAGAGTTAAGGGAGTCAAATACATGCGATAATTAGCAGGGAGGTTCAAATCTGGGTTACCAGACCAATGTAGTCAAAGGGTTGATTTTAAAAAGATTCAGCCCCACCTCCCCTAAATCCGACCTTGGGTCTCTTAGAGTTTTCGGGGTGTCTGAGGCCCATCTCTCCAATGCTTCATGGTTGATACGGCGCTGGTCCTTTCAGATCACCGAGCCGCCAAGATAAAAGGTGCCAGTTCTTGTCCGAAGGTACTTCTTTATTCCTATTTCATTTTACAACGTCCAAGGGAATTCGATCTACAAAGTCGGGGTAAAAAGTAACAAGAGAATGAAAACATCATCATCATCATCATCATCATCATCATCATCAGTCTTTTAACGTCCGTCGTTGGACATAGACCTTCCCCAGGATCCGCCACATTTCTCTATCATGAGCGTCGTGGAGCCAGTATTTTCTGAATTTGTGTAGTTAATCTCTACATCGTGTATGTTGTCGGCCTCGGTTGTGCATGTGGTCTCTGAGGATCCATATTGTGAGTTGTGATGTTCATCAGCTTTCTTTCATTCTTGCAACATGACCAATCCATTGCCATTTGAATTTTTTTAATGGTACCCATATATTCAATACAGAACGTGCTCCTTAGAATTCAAATAATTCAAGACTATTACTCGGCAGTACGGATAAAAAGAGTATGGCAAATTATTTCAAGCAAGGACGTGGGAGTATGAACGTACACTTGTCTCATCTAACCATTGGCTTCCGTTGCTTAATTGGTTAAAGTGTCTTCCACGAGAGACGTACTCCCAGGATATTATTACATGTTTGTGATTTTCTCGAACTATTCTAAAATAAACATAATCTGCCCTTTTACGATAATAGAAAATACAATAATCCCTCTCCCCTAATCTGCTGGGGATATATTCCAAGATCCCAAGTCGATACCTAAAACCGTAGATAGTACCAAACCTTATATTTAACGGTGTTGCTTCATAAAAGTGATATGATGTAGCAGTTCCTTAAAACAGGAGTCTATGTTTCAAAACAACTTCCTCATTTATCAATGATAAATTGGGCATTATGTGGTTTAGATGCGTAACTACGACGTAGGGTAGATAATTGTGCGTGGATCTGCTCCTTAAGTCAATCAGATCTTTCTGAACCATATTGAACAACCCTTGACAGAATTAAATATTCGTTGAGAACTTTTGGAGATATCGTGTCGACAGTCATGAGTGAATACATAGAGGTATATGAGAAAAAACGGAAATATATCTAAGAAAAAATCCTGGATCCAGACCCAAATATTACTACCCCTTTCTTATTCCATTGCATACCCTCCTAAAAAAATGTCATTGAAGTTTATTCAGTACTTTCGGAGATACCGTGTGGATAGACGAACGAAAAGACAAACGAACAGATACAACTGAATACTTGCAGTGATAAACAAAATCCTGTGATAAAAGTTGTCTGATGGGCAGATCATTCTTAACATCGATATTGGCAAGCACAGAAGACGATTACACTCTCCTTATTTGAGAACATTCGCCTTTTCACTTTTCATATAGAAACTAGATATCAACTAAATACCAACGATCTGTTTTTACCCCAACCCTTAAAGTGTTCATTGTTATAATGTACGCCTGGGCTGATCTTAACCCTATATTACACCAAGTGCAAAACCGAAATTGAACATAAAAAAAGAAAAAAAAAAGAAAAAAAAGAAAAAACAAGCAATTGGCACTAGGTGCCATATATGGTAAAAAGTGCCTCCCATGGGACATTATTTCAGCTAGAGAACTGGAAGAATCATAAAATAGACACTTCAAAGGTTAAGAAAAACAAGCAGCGAAGAGGAAAAAAAAGTCCAAAGAATCCCATGAACCTACTTTCTCGACTGGACGGCATGTCTTTGACACTACGTTTGCATTTTAGGGTTCGCTATTGAGTAAAGCGTATGAATTGTTAATGTCCAAGATTGATTACGTGTTTCTGGAACTGCGGATGGAGAAACCGCAGATAAGGAGTGATTCAGGATATCGTTATGGCAGGTGTGGTTTGAGCCAGTTAGATGACACTTTCAATCCACAGGATTCGCGGACGAAGATTTTGGGAGGGTTCTCCACAATTATGTGATCCTTTGTCGGCAGGGCCACGTGAAATCATGACTCATCAACTATCAAAACAAAGGTAGCTATGAATTTATGAAAGGAGCGTAGTTTGAGCGGGTCTGGTTAGTAACTGAAAAGAAACTGTCTTTTGGCAGCATGTTCTATAGGGGTTGATCAATTAGAAAAAAATGGAAAGAGCGGTGATCAATGAATAAATAACTTCTCTCGTATTTCGTTGGCGAGTAATCATTCAGAAAATTTTCAAAACAAAATTAGTATCAACTTACATTGTAAATTGAATCCCCAACTAAATACTTATTAAGATGGGGTGGCTTAAAAACATTTTTCCTGACATGATAAGCAGTAAATGTTTAAATTTTCAGACCTCTTGATCCATTATCTAGTGTAAACGCGTGACACATAGCTAGATATATACATAGCCAGCCACCCAGCCAGAACCTCTTGAAAACTGAAGAAACCTAAGTTGTCATTATTTGGTGACAGATTCGGTTGGTGGTCTCTGACAAGGGTAACTATCAATGTATGAACGATGCTTCCATTTAATAAGAAGTGTATATTAAATAATTATTATTGAGCATAAAAAGGTGTGTATTATGGTCTGAGTGGACTGTAAGCGCGTTTCTCCGTGTCGGGAATCGGAGCGTACCCGCTGGCGCGTGTCTACAAGATGATGGTTGTTCTTAGCAAAGCGCACAGAGGGTCTCAAGTGGAACATCTGTTCTGTGTTCGCGAATCAAGGAAAAAGGAAAAAAAAAGCCCTTTACCGGTATGGTTCAGAACAAAGACATTGGACACTGAGAGACACACAGAAATATGCATTTGCACTTATTTGATGTAAATGTACTCGGGGAAAGAGCAAAGGAGAGATGCAAAAAGGAGAAGAAAGAAGATGGAGTGGACAATGTCACTCTACGTTGGGGGGGGGAGAGGGCGATGGATAAGGTGGACAATCAACTTGAGCTGTTTAGGGGGTGGACAAGTGAAAATCGAGTGGACGTGAGAAGAGCTGAATTGTGTGGTAGTGTTCGGCAAGTTCATCACGAGGACGCATTAAAAAGTAAGTTTACAACCAACGGGAGAGAAAGAAAAGAAGGAAGAAAGAAAGAAAGAAAGAAAGAAAGAAAGAAAGAAAGAAGAAAAGGAAAGGAAGGAAGAATGGAAGGAAGAAACTGAGAAGTATGAAAGATGAAAAAAAAAGAAGCGCAAAAAATAAGAAAGTTGTTCGCAGAATAGGGAAAAAAGATGCCAAGAAAAAAAAGAGTAAGAAAGAAAGAAAAAGATGATTTATGGGAAAAAAATGATTAACAAAGAAGGAGAAAAAAAAAGAGGAGGTGAAGAAAAAAACGTAAAAAATTTTAAAAAGATAGAATTGTGAAACGAAAAGAGAGAAAAAAATAAAGAGAACAAAAAGGTATACGAAGGAGGGAAGAAAAATGATAAAGAAACGAAAGTAAGAAAGTAGTAACTAATAGAAGCATCTTCCCGATAGTCACCTATGGAGCTGAAATATGGAACTTAGCCAAGAAACTGACCCACAAACTGAGAAACATGCAACGTGCACATGAAAGATTCATGCTCAAACTCACATGGAGAGATCACAAGACAGCAGAATACAATAAGAGGAAAACAGGGGTCTGGTGTGTCATAGAATCCATTAGAAAACTCGAATGGCAATGGGCTGGTCACCTTGCAAGAATGACAAACAATAGATGGACATCACGACTCACATCATAGATCCCCTACGATCACATGCGAAACTGAGGCCAACAGAAGACAAGATGGAGAGACGAACTAACCAAGTTCAGAAAGTATTGGCCCCGTGACATCATGATAGAGAGATCTGGCGAATCTTGGGGAAGGTCTATGTCCAACAATGGACGATAAAAGACTGATGATGATGATGATTTCCGCTCGGTGGAGGGAACATTTGTTTCGACGTCTGTTTCTGTAAGCTACAGGCATACCTTGATCATCGCCGTTAATTCGTATTAGTATTTTCTGCATTGTACAATACAGCGCTGTTCAAGGTCTTATCATTATTACTCGATATGCTTTTGTTTTCAGCTTAAACTAAATTACAACTTTTGTATGACAATACCCTGACCAAACTACATCAACACCCGTGCTAATAAAAACCACATAAGGTATACCCCTACTTGCTAATCTATTTCAAAATTCAAGATTGAAATACCATATATAAAAACTATTTTCTTATATTACGCCATTAATTGTTCTCTTCTGCAACTTCGTTTGCATATGCATTACCCGTTGTCTTCCAGTTTCTCCGTTTCTATGTCCATACACCAAATTCCCTATGAATTTCAATGATCATCTGTGGAAAGGTGAGGCATGGACTGAAGAAGAACTTATTAAATATTGGGGTGGATCGAGGGATTTATGCCCGATAGGAAGAATTTTTCTATTTTTTATTTTGAATATTTTTCGCTCATGTCTGTCCACACGATATCTCCAGAAGTTTTCATTCAGTTCGAATGAAATTTTGTGTAAGGATTGGCACTGGGTGGAGGAAGAAACGATTGAATTTTTATTGAGTAAATGCACTGCGTTGGCAGAGGTATGCTTTGCCTGGATGCTCCGTAGTTTTAGAAATTTGGATCTTCATTTACATAAAAAGAAAACACGGAGAAAATCAGCTGGATAATATCCAGTGCCAAATATACACTCAAACTTTGAAATCCTATCAAAATTATGCTAATTACTGGAATTTGATAGAAAGTCAGTTTTTATTTATTGATTAGTGATTTTTTTCTTGATGAAAAGGATAGTTCTCTAAAAGTAATCTGATGAGGATAATTAATGCCCTAAAAATTTATTATTGTAATATAAACTGAAGCAATCTTTTGTTTAGCAACTTTTTAGTTTTATTTATCAAAATATATTTAGCTTTTGTTGACAATTTACAAAAAGTCTACCAACTGCCTACCTGCACGTGTCTGATCATATATATATATATATATATATATATATATATATATATATATATATATATATATATATATATATATATTTGTAAAACATTTTTCGTTTAACTGAAAGAGATCTTTAGATTTGGCCAAAGAAGGCGAGTTCAATAAAATATGAAATGAAATCTGTATATTTTTGTAGATAAATGTCATGAGAATCTGGATGATAATAGATATAATTTGTGGCAATTCTAGATATAAACAGAAAAAGAAATTGAAGTGATCTGTTGGAGAAGGGATTTATAAATCTTCTCGCAGTGTTGAAATGAGGTTGTCTGCCAAATTCCAGCTCTCTCAATAGCCTTAAAGTGTTCTGATCTTGGTGAGTTTATAGTGGTGGAAATGCAGAAGCAAGCTAGTAACAGCCAAGATAGAGAGAGTGGGAGAAAAACACAGAGAGACAGAGGAGAGAGAGAGGGAGGGAGAGAGAGAGAGAGAGAGAGAGAGAATACAAAAAAGAAAGATAAAATTCGACTAGATAGGGAATGGGAAAAAGACAAAAGAAACATAGTTTCCGACCAAAGATGGAAAGAAAGAGAGAAAAAGGGAGACAAAATAAAAGAAAGCTTGATACAAGATAGAGAGTGGGAATAAGACAAAAGAAAGATAGTGATATACGCCAGTGAGCCGTGTTCGATCCTTAGCAAAAGGTCACGATTTCAAATGTAAGCAGACCGGCACTCCCAACTAAGAAGGCTGCAGCAAAACAATCCTAATATTTCTATTCCCCCTCATTTGACTGAGCTATACTAAGTTGAACTTAGTGAATGTACTTTTATAACGATGTTATTTTCTTAGTACTCTGTCTGTAGCCATGGACTCTAACACAAATTTCTCCTATCCTCCATTTTAAACAATGAACTCTTCCATTGAGACATTTTTTAGTTTCTTTTCTTAATAAAATCATCTCATAGAAATCAGATAAAGGTTGCTCCAGCTTTTTGAAAGTTCACTTCATGCCACTCTTTTTCGAAAAAAGGCGAAAAGCGAAAATTGTATTCAACAATGGGACATTACAAAGGCAGTGCACACACGCTCCCTCTCTCCCATACACCCCAGTCCCCAATAACCCCCATCAACACAATCTACAATTACTCAGCTTGTCATACCATACTATCCAGGGGGGGGGGGCTTTAGATACTCAGAAGGTTTTCAATATGAGTTAATGATAATTGCTTTTTCACTTTACGCCATTTGAGCTTACTAAGAGCTTTTATAGGAACATACAATTTAGCATAAACTTACATGGTAATTTGACCCTGCCCCTAAAAAAAGGAGTTTCGAGGTTGATTTTTTTTTAAGGAATAATAAAGAGTACATGTTTAATTTTTCAGTCCTTTAACTCCATTGGTGCTGGCTGTGTGATTCGTAGATAGACGGATAGCCAGGCAGAATCACTTGGAAGCTGAGGAAACTTATGTTGACAATGCTGACAGTTTCGGCCGACGGTTCCTGGTAGACGCGTCTGAAGAGGCGCGGGTATAAATAAAGAGAATAAACTTTGCATCATCATCAACATACTTTACTCACGACGCGCGTGCGTGTTAGTCGATATGTTTGAGATAAAGAAAACTGATTACATTTATCTTTTAAAGTGCATCATCTTATCAGAGAGGATAGAAATCAGGAAGGAACAAAAAGAGAGAGAAAAAAAAACAAAACACAAAGGATTCACGGAGGCATGCGTGAATATGTGTCTTATTGCCTGATCGCAACCATCAACATCAGCCCCTTGAAGGGATCAGCTGAAGACATTATATTGATCATGTCTCCTTCAGGGGAAGACGTGCTTTACAGAAATAATAAAGCTTTCTCATACGTTGCCATACCGACAAGTCTAGGTCCTTCTATTTACTCAACTCTAAAATTGGACGAATAGCTCTATCTAGCTTCTTACCATCACCACTACTACAACTACTACTGCCGTTACTTATGTCAGCTGTATATACAGAGGAAGCTGTTCATTATGATCATGGATAATGTTATCAAAATCGGTCGATGCCAAACGATTTATTTGAAACGAATTAAAAAATGATATTAGCATATCTGTATTGATCGTATCTATTTTTCCGGTGTAAAGTTGTAACACTGAATATAATATCACGATTATTTTGTAACAATGGATGTATTTTTTTCATAACAATGAATGTAAATAGTTCCAATTTTCGTATCCTTATTTTATCAGCCGATAATTGTTATCTGAAAAACCCTGTCTCAAAGTGATCACAATAAGCGGCTTCTTCTGTGGTTGGTGGGAATAATATCAAAATTTTGAAATTCTATTAGTCTTGAAAGTGTTAATACAGCTCTTGCACGTCTCGGTAAGAACAAAAATATTGATTATTTTGCAACTCTGATTAACGGAGTATTCATACCGATCCTGTTGATATTACCTAATCTTATAGTGAGCTCATATAAAAAATGTTCCTGCTTGTTTATTTGTTTGTTTGTTTGCGCTCAAATGGGATGATCTCATTGGTGGATTTACCTTCTTATAATGACATACAAAAAGTAAGAACTCTTGAGACTTCATGTCTGATCATCACACATTAAAGCAATTTGAGATGAGCCAAGAGATGAAAAAAAAACAACTAAAAATTGGGATATTATCAAAAATAAATTAACAACAACAGCAAAATAGCTTTAGGCTTCTTAATGTCGATCCATACTTAGTTAATACTATCATTTTGGATGTGTATATTCTAGATAGTATATCTTGTTTCAGAACCTTTCTTACCAATCATATCAACATACTTGCAATACAATATAATGTACTTGCTGTTTATGGGATTTACCAAGCGTAGGAAGACTGCGTTTTGCTAATTTATGGAAACCTAACAACAGACAGAGACAGGATTGTCGAACGTGCCAAAGAATTTTACCAAAAACTTTATTCGTCCAAACAAGGACTACAAAACAATGAACAGGATATGTAAGACGTGAGCAACCAACTCGATGACTTCCCTGAAGTAACTCAGAGGGAGGTGAAACAAGCCATTAAACAGACGAAGAAAGGAACGGCCCCTGCACCAGACAAAATCACCATCGACTTACTCCGAAAAGTGGGTAAAATCATTACTAGGAAACTGGCTGTCCTTTTCAAGTTGAATTTAAAACTGAGTAAAGTCCCAGATGATTGGAACACTGCTATCATAATGCTTTTATTTAAAAAAAGGAAACCCAAAAGACCTCAACAACTACAGACCTATAAGCCTACTCAACTGTGTATACACACTTTTCACAAAAATCATCACCAATCTAATCACAAAAATACTTGATGAAAACCAACCACGAGAGCTAGCTGGCTTTAGAAGAAGCTACTCGACCATGGACCACCTGTATTTGATAAATCAGCTGAAATAAAAAGCAGCAGAATATAAACTACCACTCGCCGTTGCATTTATCGACTTGAAAAAGGCGTTCGACGCAGTTGAAATCCATAAAGTCATGGAGACCATCACTCTACAAGGTGTTGATCCAGTATATGTCGAAGTGCTGAAACATATATACAATCAAAGCAGCTGATTTATCAGGCTACATAAAGATTTTGGACCCCTTTCAGCTCCAGAAAGGAGTGAGACAAGGTGATACCAGCTCACCCAAACTCTTCACAGCCTGCCTCGAGATGATCTTCAGAAGACTAGACTGGGAGAGTACAGGAATTAGAATAGACGGCAAGTATCTGAGTAACCTCAGATTTGCAGACGACATTGCTCTTTTCGTAGAGAACCTACACGACCTCCATCTGATGATAGATGAACTTAATGAAGAGAGCAAGAAAGTCGGCCTACACATGAACTTCAGTAAGACAAAGATCATGTGCAACAACCACATCGGAGATAAAAATACTGATATCAAAATCGAGGACACAGAACTCGAGAAAGTAGATCTCTACATCTACCTAGGACAACGAATCTCCATGAGACCCTCAAAAGAAGAAGAAGTCAAACGAAGAATCACATTAGGATGACAAGCCATTGGCAAAGCAAGCTCAACCCTCAAAAATAAGAAGATCCCATTAATCTTAAAAAGAAGGGTGTATAACCAATGCATCCTCCCAATAGTAACTTATGGAGCTGAAACATTGAACCTAATCAAGAGACAGACCCGTTAATTCAGAACCATGCAACGTGCACATGAAAAAATTATGCTGGGCCTCACATGGAGAGACCACAAGACAGCACAGTACATCCGGGAAAAGACAAGAGTCAGGAACATCATAGAATCCATTAAAAATCTCAAATGGCAGTGGGCTGGCCATGTTGCAAGAATAGTGGACAACCAATGGACATCGTGATTAACAACATGGATCCACCGAGATCACATGCGCAACCGAAGCTGGCAGAATATTAGATGGAGAGACGAACTAGACAAATTCAGAAAATACTGGCTCTGCAACGCCCATGATAGAGAAGTGTGGCAAATCCTGGGTAAGGTCTATGTCCAAGAAAGGACGTTGAAAGACTGATGATGATGATGATGATGATGATGATGATGATGATGATGATGAATGCTTTGAAAATCAACCTTCAAAATCTTTGCTTTTTCACTGAGCTGAAATGCTGCTGACCTTAGGTAAGACGTGCACACTCAAATGAATTTCTATTGAAACAGTCATAACAGTCACCATTCGCTGTTCTTAGAAGCAGGTGAATCTAGAGAAAAATAACCGCTATTTCTTCGAAATTCTTTTCTTCGACGTATAAAATAGTTATGTATGTTGTTGTATCATATCATAACTTTCACATCGTCATTAAACGATGGTTTGATTAGCTGCGTGAATAGGAAAATAAATGATTAACCTCATTTATCGCTCATCTCAATGTTTGAAACCTGTCTTTTTTGTGCCAGCGTCTTACCGATTAGTCTGCGATCGCCAACCAATAAGAGTCATCAAAATTTAGCCATATCTCTGTATCATTCATTTCTACGAACGCTATCATCTTACATATCTACATTTCCAACAAGTAATATTTGATATAATAACATTCGAATTTTTTATATGGAGTATTGTCAATTATTATTAATACTTTCGTATATCACTTTGATCTTACTACTGTTAAACTCTATAGCAACTTCGAAATCCTTATTCTACGATCGTTAAATAAGCAGCGTGGATTAGAAATGACGGATAAGCTTCTGGCTTATTTATATCTGAAGCAAAAGAAAGAAGCTGTCTTACAGAGCAGAAAGAGTGAAATTCTCTGGCAATTTTGAATTCAAACCAATCACCCATTCAAGTCCAAGAGACCAGACCAGTAGGGCTTAGCGACGGTTCCTAGCAACAGGCATTGGGTGAAAACAAACCGTCCTGGCCCTTATGAGTTATCGGAATCACTGAGGCAGAAGGTTACATTCTGAGAGAAAATGGTCATAAATTATGTAATTTGATGAGATATACCTAAACGATGTAAAGTTGTTGGTTGCTCATATCTTGATGGGAGAGGAAGAATTGTCCTTCCATATCTTTCCAGATAAGGAGAAAAAAGTGATGAAGTAGAAATTTGGGCATAGGCCGTGACTGAACCATAATGGGGGCAAAGGGACTCCAAGTGAAAAATATATTTATATTTGTACAGAACATGGTTTTTTGCTTTTTTTTGTTTTTGTTTTTCAAAGAAGTTTCCCATTCGAAATTTCGGGAAACGTGATGAGTCTCCCCCACACACACATGGGCAAATTTTTTCAATTACATTCTTGAAATGGGATGTCGAAGATTTTTAGAAGTTCCATGATGATACGTTACTTTCCTTAACCACTTCAAAAACCAATAGAAAACAATTTTTCACCACTACATTTTGGGCGCTGCTACGCCTGGCGGCCTTCGAAACCATTGTAGAAATTTACGGAGAGCAATTTACGTTTAAATGCATGGAAGCATTACGATGCACAGAAAGTGGCGGTCAAGGTTACCATTATAGAGTCACCCACCCCTCGTGACACCTGAAAAATATTTTTTTTCTAAAAACTAACGAGATTGGTATGGTCAAATGCAGAGGTTTCGAAACTTTGAAAATTCAAGGATCCTCTTTACAGAGGATTGTGGTGGACCCGGTTTTAAGCCTTCATTTTTTTTCTAGAGTTTAAACTACAATAGCATACAATTCATCTACCTTCTGAAGACCACAGGGATTACATTTATTCGAATCCAAATATATGGTACGTGTACAGTACGATATATTTGAGCAATGATATCGGCAATAGATAATGATTTAGCGCAAATTAACCGATGAAAAAATATATATTTGTACAATTTATGCAAACTAAGGCCTTAACACCTAGATCCATACTTAAATAATTGTCACCTTTATTAATTCTTTTAACATAAAAGGATATGCGATAACTTTTTTCTGTTGCCAATTCAATTAACAAAAAATGTTAATATCATTATTTTTCTGAAAGTTACTTTACTCTCCTCTTTATTTTCCTACAAAACATAATGTCTGATCACCCTTTAGAAGGTAGGACACGAAAAAAAAAATCGAAATTAGAACACTCGAATTGAACAAATGAACAAATTAGTTTCATCTTGCTCAGTGCCGATCCACACATAAATAAACCCACCATTTTTACGGTTGTACGCTAGTAAACAATAATTCTGCGCAAATACAGATGAAAATATGCCCCAAAACACGAAAAAACACTTCTGTAACCGACAACTGTCTTGTTTTCACTTCGTGCAAGACATCATACCGAATCGGTTCATAAGAAAGTCTCTCACCAAGAAGATGTCAAGGTTCCAGCAGACCACAGTGTGAAGCCGAAAGAGTGAAAAGCTGGAGAAATATCTGCACCTTACTAGAGAACTGCAAAAAATGTGGACCCTGGAGTTGATGATGGTACGTAACTTGGATATCATATATAGGAGTGACGTAAATTTGCTATTTTTGGATTGCGAGCGTGTCCAGACATATCTCTCAAAATTTCAGAGGCGAAAACACCATTATGATAATGGCAAGTTTCCTGCTCTCATTTGTTCCAGAATTGACTTATACAACCTTAACCCTAACCTTAACCCTAAAACTAATCGTAAGCACTAACCTTAGCTTATAAACTTAATAGTTCAATAACATGCAGTTTTACATGGTCAGGTTTTCTGCCTTCTCTCGTTTTTTTAATTGACTTGAAAAATCTTTGTAATTACTCGTATATTAAAAAAATCAAAATTGTTTACTTCAATATATAATTGCCTATCAAAGTACCTACTTGAAAAATATCTGTGTGCGCATGCGGGCGCATGTGCGTGTGTCACCCGAAACCGATCGGTCAGCAAAAAGGACCTGGCTGTCTGAGATTGTCATGACTCATGTCGCGTTTAGAAAAACTGGATGGCGATCCCTGGTCGGGTTGGGTCGGCGCTTAGCCACTGAATCCGTAATGACCAGAATGGCCACTTCTTATGATATCGACTGGATAGGCAAAACACAGACGTATGCGCCCCCTGGGAGCAGGGTCATGATCTGCGAGCGGGTCTAGTCTCCAGCTACGACCGTCCCGGCGGGTATGCGTGCCTTTCACTGGGATGTGCGGTCGTCTGTGTTATTCGTAAGTAACCAACGGGTTGAAAGTAGTATTACAAGACCATTTATGTAGATTATGCGTGTCGAAATGGATGTCTTTTTTTTTTTTTTGCTTCATGTGTGTGTGTGTGTGTGTGTGTGTCCGTGCGTGTGAGTGAGTGTGTTGTTTTTGGCGCCTGCCTCCGGTTCACACGCTTATAGGCAACCAGATGAATACATATCTCAGAAACGTAGTCGCCTGCCATGTAAAATACATTTACGTGTGTGATTTAGGAGAGCGTTTTGAAGTTGGTGTCTCTCCATTTTTGAAATGTAGTTTGTGTCTTCCGTTAGTATGTAGATGTTTTGCGCATGCGTATACGCATGTATGGTACGTCCGGATGCTTTCGTGTGGTTGGATGACTTATAAACAAACCGTATTCTAGTCGTGCATTGGTCCGGCTTAATGATCCATCTATACATTATAAATGAGCTTCACCCAGCCTCGCTTTCACCCATCTCTAAACGACCGAAAGAAAACACAAGAGCAGGTAAACACGCACAGATCTACATTTGTGAAAAAAAAAGATTTCTTTCTGGAGGTGTCAAAATAAGTATCTTATGGTGGCATTGCTGACTAAAATCTTTAACCTGATATTTATGATATATAACTAGAATATATCCTTCCAAAACGACAACATTATTAATGTATGGATCGGCATTGGGGAGCCTAAAGCTATTAAAGTAACTTATCTTTAATAATTCAAGTATCTTCATTTTTGTTTTTTCAAAGTCTCAATTCATCTTAAGCTGTTTCAATGTGTAATGATCAGGCATGAAGTCTTAAGAGTTTCTACAATGAAATGTTTAATATTTCATTATAAGAAGATAAATCAACCAATGAAAAAATCCCATTTAAGCGCAAACAAACAAATCAATAATCAGAAAAATTGAATATAAACCCATTTATCCCTACCACCACCATCCAGGCTAAAATTCCTCCTCTTCAGAAATTCTCCCCGCCATGGGAGCCAAGTGACACCCGTTTGGGAATCACTGGTTTAATCGATACAAGTTTTTTTTACAGCATTAAAGATAATTGCAATCAGACGATTCAATTTTATTCTCTTTAAATTGCATGGGTCCGAGATTCGTTTTGGTCCAACTTTTTGTGGGGATGGCTTCCCTGCCTTGAAAACCCGAGCTTTTTATATGGGCTCGAACACAGACCACAAGTGCAGGTGGGAAATCTACAACTATTTCAGCCACTGAAAAGTTAATTTACTAAAGCTTGGCTTAATCTTGGTTTGGTTTTCGGTTCGTGAGCGCTTACTCATCTAAGTACTGGTCAGATTCGACACTAAATGATTTGCTTGGTTTCTAGACTATTTTGTACACTTGATTCGAGTCTATAATTTAATTGATTTCTCTTAGGTCGCTGAATAGAAAACATGAAGGATGATTAAAATTCCCCACAGAAACTAATAAAGAAAAGAATTAAAAATATAAAATTCTTGAAAATTAGAGCCCAAAAGAAATTAATAATAATGGCCTGCATGAGCAGAATTCAAAGAAGTCTTGTATCTCATGCAATTGGTTAGAGAGCAGAACAACAGACACTTGTTCTCAAGGTCTGTGGTTCCATGACAATATTTGTTAACACAAATACGAGGTTTGATCAATAAGTCTGCAGCTTGACTCGTAATCGTTAGCAGAATTTTAATCAGAAATTTTCACTGTATAATGTTCGATCTTTCACTGAAATAAAGTATTGTTAAGGAAGGAGATTATACTGAAAAATAAATATTTTTCGCGTGAAATAAATGATTTTCTCGTCATGGGGCAACGGATTTATTAATGCAACAACGTATGCTCAAGAGAAAAAAAAGCAATAACTTCGAACTCCAAATAAATATCTTATAAAGAAGAATCTACAATACATGAAGAGGAAAAAATCGATTGAGCCATTTAAGATCGAGTAGAAATAATGTTACCCCGAGGGACATTCCTATCAAGGATGAATATCTCAATAGCTAAGGGAAAAATATCTACCATATCAAAATGGTCTGATTAGTAAGCTAGTCTCGCATACAATTACTATCGTTGTGAGTTCGATCTTCATTGGCTGGCCCATACTTGTACGTGTCATCTCGGTTGTTATAATCACTATGTTTCAGCCGTTTTAAACCCCAGCCTTATCCAGGCGCCTGTCGTATTTAATGACCTTCTGGGAATTTAAACCCGAACTCCCCATTTAATCCCTACGGGTAGATGGTGCCTGTTCCGCTGTCCATGCATGTCAATGTCCGTGGATTGAATAAATGGTACGATTCAAATTTTCAAGAAGGTTACCAAATACTACAGGCAACTGAAGAAGGCAATAGGGTACAACGGCCGGAAGGTTGTGTCTATAAAAAGCAAAACGAGGAGACTTGTTTGAATGAATCTATGTATAATTAGTAAATTGTAAGTAAATAGAATAACGCCTACCATAGATTGACGGTGACGAAGGTTGTCTTGCACATCAATTCGATGTTGATGCGGTTGGTGTTCAGCTATCCCGACATCATGCCAGACTGAATAAAAATCAATAAATAAACATGAGAGCTTTCAGCCATGTTGTAATGGTTAACAAACTAACCAAGTAGACCGTGACTACTGAAATGAATCCGATCCAGAATGCGTGCCCTATACATAAGGCCTCGTGCCAGTCTAAGCTAAAGCTCAGTGGATACCGACAAAAGAGAACATTAATAATCAAAACACTGATAAATCTTCACATAAAAGAGTCTAATAATTCGATTTCTATTTCAGTCTTTTCCTGTTTGTTTTATAAGATGAAATACTTCAAAGATATTTGATAAAATTGACCATGCCTATATTTCATTAACAGTCTCCTTCGTTTGTCTCCTGGAGTTTCTTTGGTTTTATTTCTCTTTCTATTTTGGGCTATTCCTGTGACACATCATTTGTCATAGAAATGGGCAGTTTTGCTCATTCTTTTGTCAAATTCCAATCCAAGTTGGAGTTGCCTATGTTTTTCAATGTAACAAGCACGACTGCAAGAACAACCCTCGCCAAATATAGGAAGACGCTTCATGGTTTGCCTGTCATGTCACGTTAAACCGAACCTATATATTACAAGGCCGGCTGCAACAGGGTTAAACTCTACTCCTACGTTTCTCCCGACTGAAGATGATTTGCTGCAATTCTTTATAATTGTAAATATAATCAAGTAAACGTACAATTGAACAACTGCTAACACCAAAGCTAGTTAAAAATATCCTCCCTCTAGAGCATTTGATACAACAGCCTTTCTAAGTGTATTGCACACTGCTGTGTTCGTCCGTGAACATATATTTCATGAGGTAGCAAATGACCTGCTCTTACCCAAACTCAATCATATTTTGTCTATAACCTTATAACTATGACGTAGAATTAATCGTCCAAAACGTTGTGACTATATCGAGAAATACCTTATTTCCAGAGCGAGTGGCTACTTCGCAACGTCTATTGAGGGGATGGGAGAGTTAGAGAGCGAACAGTGATTGGCTTGGAGAGGGGCTGAGAGAAAAGGGAAGATTTTTATCCGAGACATAAGGAAAATTATGTGAATTTCATAAAAAACTACTCAACATAACACTATGAAATTTTCTGTGTTAACGAACGTGGCGATGGGAAAGTCATACACTGAATTAATTCTTAAGAATCAGACCCCGCCCAAAACATGTTCTTTTTAGGGCGGGAGGGGGGGATAATTTTATGTCAGCATCTTAGAAACTTTCAACCAAAACTGACAACCTATATTTCTCGAGTTTTTTTTTTTTTTAAAATCTAGTCTGGTTGGCTATGCATGTATCACGCGTATAGGCCGCACCAATGGAGCTAGATGGATGAAAATTCAAACATTTATAAAATATTATGTCTAGTAAAAAGATTCTTTTTCTTTTTTACTCCCTCACATCTAAATGGGTTTTAGGTGGGGTTTAGGAGTTCCATTTGCAATGTAAGTTTAAGCTAAAATATTCACTCAGTTGATGTCCTGTTGCACTATTGTCTATTTTTTGAAAATCCTGACTGTTTTAGTTTGCCCATCGAAAGGTGACAGATGTAACCTCTTCATTGATCACCCCTTCTTTTTCCAATTTTTTTAATTGATCACGCTCAACAGAGCATACTGCTAAAAAACGTTGGTCATACGGCAGTTTCTCTTTGATCAATTAACCAGAGCTTTTTGTTTACGTTCTGAAGGGGTATTCTTTCAAAATCTTAAGAAGAAATTGACTATTGTGTCGTGCTTTTTTTTTGCTTATTTTTGTTTCGCTTCCGAGATCGTGAAAAAAATAATCAAGTCTAGGCGAAACCTATTGAGGCCTTAAGAGGGCTGAAACATGAGCTAGTTTGTGTAGCGAATCCACAATCTACTATTTATTTCCAGCTCTACTCTAGAACAACTCAACTCCATGAGTACAATGTTGTATGTATCGAGCACTCCATTGCATTTCAGAAGTGGCTTCATGATATTGATATATTATTATATTATGTTATACTGCTAGCCTGATTTGTACCACATACATTGTGTGTGTGCATATGTGTGCATATATATATATATATATATATATATATATATATATATATATATATATATATATATATATATATAAGCTCCATAGGCCAAGCCTATATTCAATATTACTTATAAAATCCATATGGGCTAATTTTTCCTCAGGCAAATGTTCATGCTTCACCGGTTCGCGGTAGTAAGCAGCTGCTAAATTCTACGAATCTCTTTCTCATTGAACAAAAAATATTATTACGATGAATTCATTTTCTGAGGGTTTTCTCTGACACGCGTGGAAATTCATTTGAAAAAAAACCCCCAAAAAACAAAACAAAAACGACGAAATGAATTATTCTTATTCATCATGCTTATACGGCAGATAATCGTAATGCAAGTCGAGAAAAAAACAAAAAAAAACAATTAAACTATAACACTGAAAATATTTAGGTAGGTACTGCTTGAGAGGCATTAGGCCAATTTTTTTTACCCAGCTCATAAATAGTAATTATCAACGATTTTATAATTAATCTGTTGGTTCTTGTTGGGTGAAATAAAATATAATCTGTTCTATTTTATTCAAATGTTCGTGGTGATATTTTAAAAATATTTCACTCGTTATTTTTCAAAAAATCGAACGCGTTTTAAGTCAATATTTTGATTACAGCAGCCATTGAGGTCATTGGATGAATTCAGTTTTCGTGATTTTTACTGTATTTTTCTTTCTAATAAAATGGGACGATCCTGTTTTTTTTATTGCCTATAACATCTGTTGGAATGTGTTCTGTTTGCGTAATTTTTCTCATTTTTTTTATTTCTGCAGACAAGCCACTCATCGACTTGCAACGGATACCGTTTTGTTATTGAAATGAATAGGCCTATATCAATACCCAATCTTCGCTTCGTTTCACTCGCTCATAAATAAATATCATTAATACACGAATTTATTTATTATGAATTCAACACAAAAGGCGCAGAAATCGCTTTCAGTCGTCAGAATTGAAGTAGTAGTGGAGCTTGACCTTGCAGAAGCTGGGCTTGTTTTAATTGCGGTAGTTGTACTCAAGTTTTAGAGTTTTTATGCGTGCTGATGTGTACCCCCCACTCATCCTTCTTTTCTCTTTGCATAAAATCTGCTTTCGACACGTTTTGGGTTTGGAGCTTTGCACATGATAATTATTTTCCCGGTTCCGTGAACCGATGGTTTACATATTTAGCAACGACGAATCAATTGAGGACCGAATAATTTTCATATCTAGAACTTTCTCTGGGAATATCGATGAATGCAAACGAAGATTATAACAGTGGTTATGGGTGAAATTTGTTGGTGTAACAGGTCCTGTATAAGTAACTATACCAGCACATAGAAGGACAATGAATTAATAGATAATAATCAAGTGGAGTAAAAATAGATAAAATGTTTACGTATAAATTGTCATGATCAATGATCAATGGTTATTATGTGTAAATACAGAACAAGGATAAAACTATGATTTTGTAATCATGGACAGATCCAGGATTTTGAGTTGTAGTGTGAGTCCAAATTTTTTTTTTTTTTATACTTCATTTGCCTAATTAGACAATGGATGTAATAATGTTTTGTTTGTACAATAAAATTCATGATTACTTGGGATTATTTGGGTTCTTTCTATTCATGAAGTTTTTCTATCGAGATAATTATTTAAAAAAAATAAAAAGTTTATTTGGCTTTGATTGAGCAAGATAGGTCCAGACACCCTGGTCCCCCTCTCTATATCCTTGCCTGATGATGTTTATGACGCATGAGTGTGCAAGAATCAAAATGGATTCTCTATATCTAATCATGAATACTGGGTTCTTCAGAGATTCAACTTTCTGAATTGTTGTAACTACAAGGCTAGCCAGAGGGAGCTGACATGGTGCTACACTTTGCCCAAGGTATTAAACTCCCTTAGGTATTTAACATACCAACTTACGCCCCAGACACTTACAAAGAGAGAAGGAGGAAGAATGAAAGCAAGTATATTCATTCATATATTAAATGATTTGCTTCGAGATAAGTATATCTTTATGGTTGTATATTTTCAAGTCACGTCATGAATAAGACCTCTTTCATGATTTCTTGAGGGAAACTGCATACTCACATACATAAGTACACAACAAACACGCACACACACATGTATGTTGTGTACACGTACACACACTCATACCAATATATATGTGTGTATGGCACGTACACACACACATATATATGTATATATGGCACGTAGACAGATCCATATGACACGTAAAGATACGCAAATATATACATGACACAAACGTAGACATATACATGACATTCATGCACAAACATGTATGCCATGCACGTACAGATATTTATATGAAACTTCCGCACACCCACACACATACACTATATATATATATATATATATATATACACACACACACACACACACACACATATATATGTATATATATATATATATATATATATATATATATATATATATATATATATATATATATATATATATATGTATATATATATCAATGAAAAAATCGACTTAAAGTTGGAGGATAAATTGAAAACAATACCAATCATGTATTCACGAAACATCGACCAATGCTCGATTTATTATCGGCTCTAAAACAAGAAGTAATGAACCTCCAAGTAGAGCAATTTCAAACAAATATACCATCAAATACATGAATTTCATATCAAAATTATATTTTACAGTAACGTAAAACTATTCTGGATAATAAACAACTCCAAACAAAAAAAGAAAATGGAGAGTATAAACACTTGTAAAAAGCGTACAACCATTTCTACGTACTATTTTTAAAACATTTCGCACCAAAATTCATCATTAAAAACCTTATCACAAACTTTAATAAGACAATAGATCTGGCATTCGCAGGAGGTAAGACTAAATACATTAGTGTAACTATTTCTCAAGCGTTTTGGTGCCAAAGGATATACAGTAAACCTTATTTCACTAGTCGTCTAATTGAAGAAAGTTACTTAAAAATAAGTAACAAAATTGTTGTCAATAGGTATATCTATTGATATCGAGCCCATGTCTTTTTAAGCCAACTTATACCTAAATAGACACGAATATGAATTTTATGTTGTTATCAATTAAAAAATGATATTAGCAGCACACAAATACAGATGGGATGAGATTCTTGAATGATACAAATGAATTCAATATCTTCTATAGACATAAACTCGACATAGCTTCAACTTAAAACAGAAAACAGACGATCACTGGCAACTTTTCTTGATCTATATTGTAAGATTATAAATGGAAAACTGTTCGATAAACGAGATACGTTCCTACTTCATATAGTGCGCATTCCACATAAAAGTAACGACATACCACCATGTATATCATATTGCATCATAATATCTGAATACAAACGAAGAACAACCCAATAAATTAAGTATTAGGTTGGAAAAAATTCTTGAAAGCGGAAAATTTAAATAACGTTTGATCTTAGGATCATTGCAGAGAATTGTTGAATTATAAAGTTTTATATATATTTCATGAATTAACCTATCTATTGTAATCCGATTATATTTTCCTATAGTAAATTGACTCATAAACTAATCTATGAATCACAATGATAATAAAATCATAAATTGTAAACTATGATAATAATAAAAATTAAATAGTTATCCACTAAATAAACTGCAACCATCAAACCGGATCAAATAAGTTGAATAAAATATTACACTAATTCAAATGGTAAAAGACAAGGAATTGAGGAATAGGAGTTGATTTCTATTTATTTTTATATTAATGTAAATGGTAAAATACATAGAGATTGAATAACTGAAGTTAATTTCATTTAGTCGTATATTTATTTACACATATATTCACTGACGCAATAGATCTGAATGGTGATTGGTTGAAATCTGAGTGAATACACTGCACAAAGATTGATAACGACGAATGCGAAAGTTCCAGTAAACAGATGACCTCTATGCTATATATTGAGGGGGCACGGTGAGGTCACTTGAAAAAGGATTTTTTCATGTTGGCTTTAATGCAAGGATCTCAATGAATTCCTGGTGATGCCAATCCTAGATGTAGAATGAGAGTGGATAAAAAAGGTGGTGGGCTCCTTAATAAGCGCTCGAGTAAGTCCATTTGGAGCTGTCAAAGGGGTGCGACTCACATTGTACAATAGATCGAAGGATGAAGTTCTGGTGCTGTGGTCGAATCGTCGCCTGGAACAGGCGTCGTGGTGATAAAAAAATAGAACAGCCAGGAAAAATAGGAGTTGTTAAAGAGGAAAGCACAACCCTTGTTGACAAAGACTTTTATTTTTCTATTGGTAATTGGTCCACTTGTCCAGGGTCGTAGGCAATGTGGTACTTTCTTCCATGGTTAAAGGAGTTGTTCAGGTATCGATCACCTTGTGCGATCGAAGGGAAGAGCTTGTAACAAGGAAGGAGACGCAGAGAAGTGATCTATACCGGGATGTCGGGGTTCAAGCCTGCGACCCCCCTAAACAGGGCCACACTTTTGCCTGCTGTTTTATGTTTTCTGGATGAATTAGTTAGGTTTCTTGGATCGCAGTCTTATTTTTCTAGTCTTAGTGTCCCAACGCCGGTTTTTTTTTTGTCTCAGCTGGTCAAGTCGTCGATGCTAACAACAAAGATTCAGATGGAAACTGGTTTTGTCTGTCGCAGGGGGTAAAAATTAGCCTCTTTTATGAGGATCGACCATCTCCTAGAGAGGGGTCAGCGGTGAAGGGGGTATAAGATAAATTACCCAAGGCTCCAATAATTCAATCTCCCTCCTCAACTGGGGAATCCCCAAATTTGGAATTTAATTACCACATTTTTGGACCAATAGTCTTCTCAATCTCCTTGGTCCACCCCCTCAGGCTGGACATTACTTTACTTCATGTCGTTCAGCCACGAACCTCCTTTTTAGCGTACGCGTCAAATGCGGCCCCTAGTCGCGAAGTAATGAATTTTGGGCGATCTCCGTTTGATTTCCCATAGAGGAAAATCTGACAAGAAGCAAGGGAATTTATCAAGTCCCTTCTAAGTGTAAAACAAACAAGCCTTGTTTTTTTCTAATCTTGAGTGCTTTTCACTTTTTTGGCTTCCGAATGAATTTCAAAAATTGAAGCAGATTTTCTATTTTCTTGCTTGGTTTTGGGAATATTTCATTTATCTTTTAAATTTCTCAGGGTACTACTTATCCACTTGTAAAATCCTGCGGACTGATAGTAATGCTATAATAAAAGGAAAACTCGAGAATCCAAATCAAATGCTAGGGTCATTTCATTTGGAGCAGTCCAAGAAGGGAGTTGAAAATATTTTTCATTAAATTTGAAAAGATCATGAACGGTGAGAATTTTGTTTTTCTCGTTCTATCAGATTTGATTGTTATATAATTGATAAGGCAATAATACAATTATAAGATTTCGAAAAAATGATTTATAAACTTATTTTTCTACAAATAACATATCTTACATATGAGGGTAAGATAAAACAACAATACTCGAAAAAAGCTTCATCTTATAGAATATTCAATTTACCAACACATTTACTTACTAAATATATTTTACACATTTTGCTTATGATGTAATGACCTAGCAGTAATGCACTGGACACATTTCTTTTTCATATATTTAATTTCTGGAGTAATTTTTCAAGAATTTATCGAGTTATTCTCCCATAGTAAATTATTTTGTGCATGTAATATAATAATGCACTGAATAGTCAAAACAGCAAAAGATAAGAAAATGTAAATAAAAACATAGGTAGGTTGTGTCCAATTAATAAGAATTTCTGTTTATAATTTTCTGAACTCTCATATTTGGCTATTGATGGTCAGCATAAATTGAATAAACTCTTACAATAAAATCCATGACATTGAATTAACAAAATAAACGACCAACATCTACATAGACAGTTTCATAGAATACCGTTGGATGGTTCACATAAATTAAATAGACTAGATAGTACATTTTAAACCGGGACATTTCACCCATTAATTAAGTAACAGTAAAATACAATTAAATATAATAATTGAAATAACTTTAGACGAGTGAAAGTCAATAGAAAGAAAATCTAAGTATCTTAAATTAAATAATAAAGTTAAATACAGGTGGGAAGGTTGTGTCCAATCGTCACAGCTTGGGGATGTCTCGGTAAAATACCTGTACTATTTTCAGATCCTCCATTTTTGAAGATTTGTTTCAAACCAGATCTCACCTGGTCTTTAAAATTTTTCCGTATTCCAACAAGTTTCATGTTGTTTTTGTTGTCAGTTTTGTTTGTAGCGAAACTTTTGAATTCTCGTTTCAGTACTGGTACCTCAGAATCATCCACTTTTATAATTACATCATTAATTGGAGAGGCTTTCTCATTTTTCAAGAGAATCATGTCTATTGTCTGTTTTGTTATCTTTAGTAACTTCTTTCAGAAATCCCAAGTTTTTCATTCAACAGACTTTCAGAGTTATTATCATGTTCCTCACTGATTTCTTCAATAATCTTTTCTCCAGTGTTCTGTCACAAATCATCTGCATTGTCGTTTACTGCATGAGGAGATTTCTCATTGTTAACCATGCACTCAGAATCACATTTAACGAGTTTGTCTGCTATTGTGACTTAATTTATTTTGTATTATGTGAGCACTTCAGTTCAGAGCTTGGTTTAAAGAGTATGGTTGGCCCTGGGCAAGCTGGCCTCACCATGAAAATGCATTGCTTTGGCTGGAGGAACATTGTGCACATAGGTCTCACCGTCTATGGCCCTACAGCTGTGGAAATCCTTACCAACAATCTTGGGTCGCAAAGCCAAGCCATTCGTATGTGTGACAAACATGTTTGTATACTCGCATATTTATATATATATATATATATATATATATATATATATATATATATATATTGCAGACGTAAACACATGTACAGTAGCGGGTGAAACATAGGAAACGGCTATAATGAATTGCATTAATTGATCACTTTAGTTGAAAAAAACTAGCCAGGTAAAAAAGAAATATCATAAAGTATTACAATTTTATCTGGGCATATTGTATAGAATTTAAAGCTTAATCGGTCGAGAATAACCTTGAAAATCTCATTTATTCAGGCTTATCAAACGTCAAGGAACGGTATTTACTTTTTTTTTCATTTATTGATTCACATGAGCGTTAAAAGTGTCTGAAAACTATCATAAATTGCATTTTTCAGGTTTATATATGAGTGGAACCAATATCCCCAGCAACATGGCCGCTCCTGTGAGGAAACAAACAATGTTCTAAGAAAAAAAAATGTTGATCTCCACTACAATGAAAAGTCAATTTCAGCCATAGCAAATGATGTTGGATCTATAAGTGTTATTCACAGAATAATCACTCGATGCGCTAAAATCCCAAAGTAAAACTATAAAGACGGAAAATTTGCATGAACATCCATGGCAGACAGATTCACAACTGCTGATGATATTTCACATGAGTTAGGAGAGAACTCAGCCTTGCTCATGTCGGGATATTGTTTCACATCAATTGATCGAAGCTGAATCTCAGGTTCCTGCAGTCAAGCTTTACATCAGTTGTAAGAACCAAAAAGGAGAATGTTCAGTATGCAACAGAACATGTTCTTTGAACTCATGAACAATGGCCCAGGTTGACTTGAGTGATGAATCTAAGTTTAACAAAAAGACAGTAAAGCGGAGGGTAGGTGGAAGACTGACACCCCAATGTGTTAGGGCAAGTCTAAAGTTCAGAGGTGGCTTTCGTGTGATGGTTTGGGGCGCCATCTCTGCAGCTGACAGGGCCCTGTGGTTCGTCACCTTGGAAAGGTAAATGCTCAAGTCTATAAACAACTGCTCTGCCATGTTCCAAATCTCTGTTCATTCGGGAATCAACTACCAATTTCCATGCAGGATAATGCACCGTGTCATACAGTCAAGTAAGTTAAGAGCTTCTTAAACCAGGAAGGAGTTTCAATAATGACGAGGCCTGCCCAAAGCCCTGACCCCAATCCAATAAAAATGTATAGAAGTTGATAAAAGAGCATGTCTAACGTTAAAATCCTCAAAGCTCGAACGACCCTTGACAGAAGATGGAAATTTTGCAAAAGATCGATTGGTTCGTGTAGATCCAGATGCCCAAGAGTAGTAATGAACAAGGACCTAGATACTGATTTCGTAATGAATGTGCCAATTCTTTGAAAATTTCCTCGAATTCATTCGTTAACCTTTGTTAACAATGTTTGTTGCACATGCATAAGTTTTTGGTTCATAAGGATGTTCATTCTCCTCCAATTAAACCATAAATTTCACAAAGTATAGTTGTATAGTAAAATAATAAGCTATAAAGAAATAACAATCTGGTTTATTTCTATCAGTGTTAACAATGAGTCAGCTAATATCATTGTAGCTGTTCTTCATATTTTGCTTGCGACGGCATATATATATATAAACACACACACACACACACACACACATATATATATATATATATATATATATATGGCAGTATATATACACACACACGCCCTGACTCTCCCACATTCGTGCTTGTACACTGATTCACGCACACACACACATATCTTTTCATCTCGGCAGACGATGCTAACAACTTCATGGGGGTGAGCTTCTGTACCAAGGCGTTTAGTATGGAGGAATTTTTAAGCCCATGATCCACTTCCTCACTCTTAGCTATGCTGAAGACTCCCAAAGAAAATTTGATATGTTTTGAGATCGGCATGGCTGCATGAGTGCCTCCCTAGCTGGTTACGGCACCTGGCATTCCCAGATGGTCACCCATCTGGGTACTGACTCGGCTCGACGTTGTTTAACTTCGGTGATCGTTCGAGAACCAGTTTATCCAATGCAATACACACATTCCCCATTACACAGTACCCACCATTTCCAACATTTACTGAGATTCACACAGAACAAATGGAGGAAAAAGAGGGTAGATTGTATATCGCCAATCTAAAATGGTGACATCACCTACCTTGAAAATCAGCATTTTATTGACTTTTCTTCTAGAACGGAACACCTATCACAGAAACCGTTAGGAAATGCATAACTGTCTAACCCAACAAATAGGTTTCGAATGAACCATAAGATCAAATATGTCTGGAAAGATACTGTCGCTCTAATCTTTAACAGGCGGAGGACCTGGAGAATACTCATTCACTTAACTGGATTTTGATCTGGGCACAAATACCAACCACAACGCGCAACTATCCAACACCCCCAAGAGTCTCTAGCATAACACATGAGTCAAGCGAATGGTGAATGGTAGAAAAGAAGATTGCGTTGTTCTAAACTTCTAAATAGAAGGGTTTGCCTATCTTGAAAATCAGTATCCGAGATCTTCGTTCAACTCTCACTGGTACCAGTCTCAA
This sequence comes from Thysanoteuthis rhombus, assembly GCA_963457665.1. Lineage (NCBI taxonomy): Eukaryota > Metazoa > Mollusca > Cephalopoda > Oegopsida > Thysanoteuthidae > Thysanoteuthis > Thysanoteuthis major. The sequence continues at coordinate 46,303,695 of OY735204.1, read as the reverse complement.
AAAGCAAATATCTTACCAATCAAGCATTAAGATTTTTATAATAACTAGTAATGTCCACAGATGTATAACTAGAGATTCGGGGGCTGTGGGTGTAGGGCTTGGCTACTTGAAGGGCCCTCGCCAACATTTAGTGGAATTTGACAAAAAAGTGAAGTTCGCAATATATAGACATGTTCTAAAACATCTAGGGTCCGGAGGGTGTTTTTAATCATCCCTCGTCCCTACCTTAGCCACACCTACGTGGGTCCGTATTATCAATCGGTGAAAAATCTTTTAAATTCACCCTGTGTTCCACCAGGACAGCAAGTTTTAATCCCCCCTTTTTTTTGGCTAGCAAACAGTCCAGCTGCTGAGACGAAAAAAAAAAAAAAAAAAAATAGGCGAATCGTTCACTTTTGAGATAAAGCATAAAACTTTGCAGGATGAGTTACTCTTCTGCAAAATTCACCAAAGGCGCCAAGTAACGCACATGTCAGAAATACCTCACATCAAAACGACGCTTACAATTAAAATCATTGTCAAAGCTTTATTTTGAATGAAGTTGGTCTGAAATATTCTGCTGTACGATCAAAGTCTGTGAGAGGACGTTGAACTGGTGCATTGCATTGAGAGGGTGCAGAGGGATTATATACATATGGAACGGCACTTTCTACGAAAGATACTACACTTTGATCGTAGAAAGTGCCGTTCATCCAAAGTGTAGTATCTGTTCGCAGTACAAACTTTGATTGCTTTATGCTGGTGCAATGACGTGGCCGATGATGGCCCACTGAGGCTCGGTATTGCTAAGCGCAAGAGGCCTGGGATTCGTTCTGTGGCCTCAAAAAATAACTCGGCACAGTCTTGGGGAGTAGTAAGCCCCGGGGCAGCACTAAAAGGCTAGGGTCGGGCTTGCCCTAGCACCTTCATAACCAGTTGCAGGGACTGGAGGGATTTTTTGAACTTTTCTTCATACTTCAAACCGTTCTTGTGTCACATCTTGCTCTTGGGGTGAAGTATGTAAATACGGATCAGAGTGTAGTATTTGAGTACTCTGTCGAAGATCAAAGTGTCGCTCCCGAACATTTCTAGCAAGGATTAGACTGTAACATCTGTGTACTCACTGAAAGTGTTATGCAAAAACACATAATATATATAGATACATACACATTGCATTTTTTTAAATTTGCAAATTAAGATGGAGAGATGAACTGGACGAATTTAGAAAATACTGGCTCTGCAACACCCATCATAGAGAGGTGTGGCGATTCCTGAGGAAGATCTATGTCCAACGACGGACGTTAAAAGATGATGATGATGATGATGATGATGGTGGTGACGTAAAGGTTCTTCTATATCCCGCACCAAGGATAAAAACCCAGACGTTTCAACCAGCCGGATCATTCAGTAATCGTTTAACTACAGCAGCAAGTTCCATTATATGTCTTTTATTTTGCTCTGTGACTGTTTTCTTTTCTCAGTGTAACTTTTTTTTAAATAGTCTGAAAAAGTAAATCCCCTTTTCGCGTCTAATGTAAATATTTTTCTCGATTCTCTCAATTGGATCAGTTACAGGAACCCAAGACAAATGCAAACGCCCATGAAGAAGAAAAAAAAAAAAGAAAAAGAAAAGAAAGAATGTACTGACTCCACAATCATCTGAGAGGAATAAGCATAAGAACATAAAACATATTCGCGCTTCAAGTCTGGTTCACATGTAGACCTTTGCAGCGTCTCGAACGTTCTTCAGGACGTTGACACACAAACATGGAGACGTGCACATATATAAGAGAAGAAACCAGGCTGCGCATGCGCATATCGAATTCATAAACTCGTCAAATAAATCGATACTTCCACCCAGGATCGGATTAAGCCACTGCTGGTCCTGTAGCATATGTTATAGAGGGACCTTAGATTTAAAAGAAAAATAACACATATAGATATCAAAGCATGATTTTACTTGCTTAACAAAATAATTAACTTTTCTCATTTGTTATACTGTCAGATGATACGATAAATGAGTCTGACATTTCAGGATTAGTATCATTTTTGTTTTCATTTCGGTCTTTATATAGTGATAATGATTTCAGTAACAAATACCTTCGTATTTAAGCTTCGTATGTGTATCACATAGATACTAAACTCCCATTAATTACTGTGTTGAAATAACAAACTTTAATTGATGATTGGTTAAAATCTCAAACACCCTGTGCCTCATAAAAGTTGATGGCAGTATGATACTATAGTAATAAGGCAAATCCTGGATCGCTGCAGGGCCTTCGATAATGCAGGGCCTTCGAAAATGCATGGCCGATAGAATATGCTACATTTGCTACTTGGTTAATCCAACACAACTTGAACTCGTTTTTTTTCAGCATGTTCTACAAAGATGACATAGTTTAGAGAAGAGGTGCAACTCAGACTTTGTTGCATATATTTTCTAAATTTTTTTCTTTGTTGTTATCAAAAGAATAGTGTTTCACAGAAGTTGGTATATACGTGGATTTAGAGTGGGATCACACGCGCTGAAGGCTAAGTTAGGAAGTTATTTTGAGTGCAAATAGTGGCTCGCTTATTTTGATCGATAAGAGGTTTTTTTTTTCTTTCTCTCTCTTCTTTTTCAACTTGTTTCATCATCGTCTTCAAACGAAGTAAGCCGGGCCCATTTCTTTTTCTCGTCTTTCTCTTTTCTTTCACTTTCAAGTGACAGATTTTTTTTTTAAAACAATATTCGATATATATTGTTGTATTCTTTTGATGTCCTGGGTTTTTTACTGCTCAAGTTTAACGTCGGTTTTTTTTTTGCGTAATTCAATTAATGCCATTTCAAAGGGACTCGATCGGCAACAGCTCTGTTATTGTTAATAGATTTATATGCAGCAGAAATGATGTATATTTTACAAGTATACAACGCATCGAATGAAAAAAAAAAACCTTCTGAGATTTAACGTTTGGCACTTCAAAGCCACCTTCAGAATCTGGCATCAGACATCGATCCTTGTTCTGGATACACTTTTGAAAATATGGTTGTTAGCTCTGAATATTGAGAGTATAGTGGCTTTCCTCATAGCCGAAACAGTCAGATCTCTCCCTGGTATCAGAAGTCGGCGTTCGAGTCCTGGTGAAAACTAGGTCTTTGCTTCGATCTACCTCTCTCCGTTTGGCCTTTTCCCATGTGTGCCAGGGATCGGTTGTTTAAGGCTAGGTAAAGATCAGGGTTTCAAATGCTGATTTTTCAAGGTAGTCAGGGTCTCCGTAATGGTTAGATAGGCGAAATACAATCTTCTTCATTATATTTGAACGTTTGCTGTGCTACGTTTAGTAAATATCGGGATGATGCACACGTATAATCATAATTTCAATATATGGATTTTACTATTTGAAAAAAAAAAATTAAATAAGAGATTCAATGTGAAGTCATTGCACAGCGTGTTTTTACTCCTTTAATTATGTATCATTTGATCTATCAATTAAAGAAAATCGTATAATTGATCTTGACGGCCAAACTTTGAACATCTGGAAGAAAGAAAAAACAAGAAAACGTTTTGACTCAGAATGTGTTGTAACATGAAAATGATTTTGGCACTTTTCTTTTCTTTTTTTTTTTTCTTGCAAAGCTTAGTCAAATCTGTCACAAGCTGACAGAACATCAAACACATCACTCTTTTCTTACATTATTTCACATTTAGGTAGCAGATGGTTGAGTCTGATGTGTACAGAACGTACAATCTCAGTTACTTCTGCTTTCTTCACCCATTGATAGTTGGTGCCTGAATTTCTATTGACTGACGAGAATCTTGGTTGAAATTAAAGCATCAACATAATATGATATCAACAAGTAAATTAGCAAAGAGGAGATCTGATGTAAAGTGTAATAATAACATCACTTGGATTCATTTTATTTGTGCATCAAATGGTAGTGCACTCTTATAATTCTCATGAGAGTATTCAGAATCCGAATGGCCTGTTTAGGGTTATATACGTCTAAGTATAAGAGCTGAGTCAGTTTGTTGAGTGATTATTGTCTGAGTTTAATACCTAGAAAATTGCTTGGTTCAGTTTTTGGTTGCATGATGAACGTTCATAAGTTGTGCATTGATGAAAAGTCGAATGTGTTCGGACATGGAGTGAAGTTGTAAAGTCCCGATATATATATATATATATATATATATATATATATATATATATATATATATATATATATATATATATACTTGCGAGTGGCAGAATGACGTGTCGCCGATCTTGTAGACATTGTGTTGAGTCGTATTGATGTGAGTGAATCGGCGGGAAGGTAACGCATTATATTGGAGAGTAAGCAGGTGTCACAGATATAAAATCCATTAGAAAATGGGCAGGCAATGTTGCAAGAACGTCAGAAAATCGCTAAACATCACGACTCTCAACGTGGATCCCCAGAGATCTTGAGCGAAATTGTGATCGGCAAAAAAATGAGATGACATTATGATTGAGACAAGGTCAGAAAATATTGGCTCCGCGACATCCATGGCCGAGAAGTCTGGTGAATCTTGTAGAAAGTTTGTATCCAATAACAGTATATATATATATATATATATATATATATATATATATATATATATATATATATATATATATATATATATATATATATATATAAATGGATGACACAATAATCATATATATATATATATATATATATATATATATATATATGTGGATGATACAATAATCAGGATTTTTCAAATACGCCCCAAGGTAATATCATGTATTTAGCAAAAATTGTATCAATTGCTTCAAGAAGATGCTGACAATGTCATTGGTCCTGGAATCAGATTTGTTGGTCCATTGGGATCGGAAGGAACTTGCAAGTCAACTTTGTGGAAATTCTCAAAAACAGAAAAGAGAAAAGGAGAAAAGACAAATATTTGATGTGAAATAAAATTTTGTTCTTAGAAATATGTAAGAGATTATGTGAAGAAGCACGATGTTTAAAAATATGTACTAATTTACATGAATACTTTATGCAAATTTAATTAAATAAGCAATTTTCAACAAGGATACCCGGGGGGAAATAACTGCAAATATAACAAAATGTTTAAAGAAATATGTTATTTTGCACAACCAAACATATGGAGAAAAATAATTTCAGTATATACACATGAGAAAGTGTAAGTTACCAAAGAAAAATCTTCAGACGCAGAAAACAAAACCAGTGATAGAGTTCCTAAGTTTTGACTTATGGGTACGATAGTTCGGAGGACGAAATCCCAGAGAGTTAATATTAACTGCGATGCAATCATCATACGTACACAAAGTAACATGAATTTATCTGAAAGCAAATGAAAAATAATGTTTGGTGTGAGTGAAAATGATGAGTGTTTATGAAAATTTTAGGAAAAGATGATTGTTAAGTTTTACAAACTTCTTCCTGTAAAAACAAAAACGCTATTTGAAGGCAAATTGTTTTTAGGCGGTAAATATAACTGAAGAATACAGCATTACAGTGTGGTAGAAAAAAATGATCCCACAGCAATACTCAATCTAAAAATCAAAGTAAAAATCTCAATTGATATAATTCATCGCAGAGCTTCTTGACAATTTTATTAGTTTTTTCCATGTGGTGCGTGCACGTAAAGATCAGTTGGTGGTTCAAACCTATGAGGCAGCAACGCATAGTTGGCCGTATCCTCTCATACTAACACACATTCTCACGTATGTATAATGTTAATGTGTATTCATATTCATGAGCTCTTATGAAGTTAATTGAACTACTTAAACAAATTAGGGAAACGTGTTTGTAAGTAAAGTAAATCGAAAGATTAGAAAAAGTCGTTCATATTAATTGTTACTGCTAATGGCATTAATGTCAATGAATATATACATATATATATATATATATATATATATATATATATATATATATATATATATGTGTGTGTGTGTGTGTGTGTGTATGTATGTATATGTATGTATGTATAAAACAATCTTAGAAAGTTAATGAAGTCATGGGAACGTTTTTTAGAAATAGGTATGTTTCAACGAACGAAGGTTATTAGAATTATGAAAACAAATGAAGGTGAATGAAATAATTTCAGTTTCCGAAAAAGGTTATAAAAACATTCATTCAATGTTACACCACCATATGAAGGTTAATGAAACAAAATAAAATAATTCCTCAGGTCCTTTGAAAAAGAAAGTGTATATGTTAAAACCGCAGTATAAAGAATCGTCATCACCATTAGTCTCTTAACGTTCGTCGTTAGACATAGGCCTTCCCCAGGATTCGATAGATCTCTATATCATGAGAGTTGCGGAGCCAATACTTTCTGAACATATTTAGTTCGTCTTTCCATCATATATTCCGTTGGCCTCGATTTTGCAAGTGATCATCTTTAAAAATAAGGAAGAGGCATGATCAAACCCTAACTTCTCGTAAAACAAATTCGTAGGACCAGTTAGTAGATCATTCACTCATTAGAGAAGTATCGATCCTGATGTGATCTCAAATATGCTAGTGCCAAATTGCCCAACTTACCTATTGTTCCAAAACTCACATGAAAAAATCGTTTAAACTCAAATGGAAATAAGGAGAAAAAAACTTGAGAAAAACGTTAATTTGAACTAATAGGAACGTGAAAGTAAACCTATTGTAATATTTCAAACCTGAGAGTATTTTGGCTGGGAGTTCAAGCATGTGTTGGTTACGGTGCCCGACTACTGACAGGAAGGTCATACGTTCGAACTTGAGCACGGTTAAGAAATTATTTAGAAACGTTCCCTACTTCTTTTTCGTTCATGTGTGCCTACAAGCATACAACCAAATCTATAGAGAGATATCCTCCGTTTTTCGAGAGTTTAACTAACGCCATTTATACATTTTGCAAAATAAGAGGAAATAGCATTCACTATTTGCTTTATAGGAAGACGCTGTAGAGGCAGCGTACCCTTCTTCCTTTCTCTCGCCTGTATTCCAGTCTTTGGCAGTTTCCACCACTCCAACATCCATCAGCTTAGCCGTACATACCGTCATCGCTATTTCTAAAGGTCTGGGAATGCTAAACAAAAATTACCATCTAAATTAATGTTAATTATTCCTTCATTTTACACCTTTTCCGCTTTTTTTTTTTTTTTTACACTTGCTCGATTTTTGTGCACCGTTCTTAACATCGATTGAGTGAGTGTGTGGAAATTTACGAGAGAAAAACAGAAGTTAATGCATAAATTATATTGTTATTGCTTTGAATAAATTTGTGTATATTCGTGCGCCGTTTAAAACAATGAGTGAGGGAGTGTGTGGAATTTCACTCCAGGGACCACCTTCCCAACATTATACCGAAAAGTAAAGAAAAAATATCTTCAAAAAGAATTAACTAGTATTAGGTATTATATAATTGACATCAATCGGGGTGAAAGAAAATTGAAAAAAAAAGGTGGGTGTTGAAATGAGTCAAATTTGGGTCCAATAAATTACTTCAAGCACAACGTAAACAATTCTCGAGACAAAATCATCATCAAACGTAAATACTGTGAAACACGCGTTACGGGAGATGAGACTTAACGTTGGCTGGATATCAGATCAGAAATGTTAACACGAAGAGAAAAAGAAATATAAATGATAACAGCAGAACCAGTAAAGAGTACAAAGATGGCGACAACAAAAGAATGCAAAGGTCAAAAGGCCAGGCGTAAGCATTGCATGATATGTCAAAGAATTGCACTAACATCAACTCAGTGGCAAGAAGCATAGACATGAAATAAAACATAATCAGTCAAATACCGATAGTCTCGAATATGATGAGAAAAAAAAGAACCCCCTC
>OY735204.1:46268417-46290917 GCA_963457665.1 Thysanoteuthis rhombus | reverse complement strand
AAATAATACGTATTTAGATCTTTTAGCCACCAAATTTCCCACCCAAAATGAGGAATACACATGGTGAAATACGGCATTTATTAAGTTTAGCTTAGTCTGGCATAAGGCCATAAAACAGAATCGAACTCACTACTTTGTGAGGATGTATTAATGGACACTTTCAGACATATGCGTAAATACGCACATGTGCACTAATATATCGTTCTATGGAAAGTGGAAGTTTTTTTTACTTCCGCTGTCTGAGCAGGTGAGGCAATTGTAGGTAAGTGCTCACTCGTCTAAACGCTCCTTTCGTCAACCATGTCAGAAAGGAGACATTTATTCGAGATATCTTGCTATGCTGCAGTGCAGAGGACAGTGCTGTTTTTTAAGGAAGTGTAATAAATGAAAATGTATTTATAGACCACCTACAAACATGTTAGGATCTTTCATCACTGGGTGGATTTATTTCGACCAGTGATTCCCGATGTGGACGCTATCACCACCCAGGGGGGGGGGACGCTAGAAGGCTTAAGGGAATCGGTACTCAAAGTCAAATAGGCGGTAGGAGAACGTTCTCAGGAGAAGAGGGCTTTTGGGGGCATTGGATGTCACGGGAGTAATGGTGGGGGGTGTTGTAAATCAACAGGATGGTAGGAGTGCTAAAAGGCGAGGGAGCGGTAGTGGGTGCTGAACGGCAATGTGGTGTTATAGGGGCTTCAAAAGACAAGGGCTGGTGAGATTGACAAGGGTCAAGGGATACAATTTGTTTTTTCAACGTATAATTTTCGATCGGATGGGGGTCTGATGATATATATATATATATATATATATATATATATTCTCTGAAAGGAAACGGCAGTTTGAAAAAGTTGGGGAGACACTGATTTAGACGTTTCAAAGTTCTCCAGCAGGGCAAGCTCAATCTTCAAAAACAAGGAGATCCCGTCAGTCCTAAAAAGAAGGGTATATAACCAGTGCATCCTCCCGACAGTCTCCTATGGAGCTAAAACATGGAACCTATCCAAGTGTCTTACCTGCAAACTGAGAAGTATGCAACATGCACATGTTAAATTCTTGCTCAATCTCACTTGGAAAGATCATAAGACAGTAGAATACATCGGGGAGAAGACAGGGGTCTTCAACATCAAAGAATCCATTAGAAAACTCAAATGGCAATGAGCTGGTCATGTTGCAAGAATGGCAGACAACAGATGAGCATCACGACTCATAACATTGATCCCCAGAGATAATAAGCGAAACCGAGGTCGTCGGATTACAAGATGGAGAAACGAACTCAGAGAACATTGGCTCAGCGACGTCCACGATAGAGAGGTGTGGCGAATTCCGGGGAATGGCCCTGTCCAACGTCGTATGTTAGAAGACTGATGATGATGGAAGTGCTTGAATTAAAGCTGAAAAGAGTCTTCATCGGACAGGAGCCTCACTTTGACTTCTGACATTCAGCGATGAAAGGTCAGAGAAAATATTTTGTCAGATAAAGATAACACATTCAAATAAACAACGCGATAGTTTATGTCGTCGCTACTCTACCCTTTCCTCTCTCTCTATGTTTACTACGACGATAAATGTTGATCAGCCAACGAAAGGTTGATGTCAAGAGATATTCCTAAACGGTTGACACCAGCCAACCTTGCTACTATGTCCTTTATCCCCCCCCCAGCTTTCTTTCTCTGGCTCTCTCTCACTATCCATTCGTTCTCCTTTTCTCTCCCTTCTCCCCCTTCCTTCTCTCCCATCTGTCCATTTTTTCGTCTTTCTTACTCTTTATTTTTCGCACTCGTCCTTCTGATCCCTCACTTTCTGTTCTCATCCGTCGTCGTCGTCTCTCTCTCTCCCCCCCCCCTTTCTATCTCTTTCTTTTTGTCCCTCGGGCATTGGCAATTTCTTTCTACCCTCTTTCCAATCATTATCCCTATTAAGTTCTCTCTTTCTTCCTCACTATTTCAATTTTCCTTCTCTTTCGTTCTTTCTTCCTTTCATCTTTTTGCGGTTTCCTACCCTGCCCCCTCTCTCTTTCCCTCTCATCCTTTATCTTTCTAGATCTCTTCTTTCATCCCCCATTTTCTTTTTTCTATTTCATTCATTCATTTCTCTCTTGCGTATTCCTTCTCTGTCTTTCTCTGACTCTCCTCCTATCTCTCTTTCTCCTTTTTCTTTCCTTTCTATTCTCTCCCTTTCTTTCCCGTCGTCTCTCCGTTCATCTCTCTTTTTCTTTCTTTCTCTCTATTTATACCCTCTCTCCATTTCTCCCTCCTTTTCTTTCCTTCTTCTCCTTCTTTCTCTATTTTACTTTCCCTTCCTTCTTTTTCCTTCTCCCTTATTCGTCCAATTTAACATCTTCCTTTTTCATTCCTCTCCGTATGCACTTACCGCCCCTTCTTTCTCTACCTTTTCACAGGTAAATTACGTCCCCAATCCTTGAGCAAAAGCGCTTATTGTCAGCGTTTTAACCCAACCAGATTTCAAGTCCTCATTTGCATGGAAACCAGTCTTCACCACTCATCAGGATATTGCCGTAACAAAACATTTCTACTTGATAAACATCCGTAAACTTGTCAAGTCTGACTTCTAACCATATAACGAGGTTATGTGCAAATACTTCAGTTTTGTTTAACGCTAAATGAGGATCATATACACAAAATCCTACTCTATTTGCCTGTCTCTGACACATCTCATTGGTTAATTTACCTTTCCGTCATGACATAAAAATGACGCCATCGATAACATCATAGAACCTGTTATGACTTTACGCCTGATCACACGTTAAAACAGCTTGAGTTAAATTAAAATACTTGAATGATTGAAAAAAATTTACCCAGTAAAATAACTTTGGGCCTCTTAGTATTGATCTGTACATAATTGACCCCACCATTTTGGACGGGTATATTCTCGTACTTGGATGATTTTTTTTTATCTTGCAAGATATCTATGTATGTATGTATGTATGTATGTATCTATCTATCTATCTATCTATCTATCTATCTATCTATCTATCAATTATAAATTGTGTTTGGTAGGCTTTGGAAGTATCCAGACATAATTTTAGCGCAAAGCTAAGAGTGTAGAAATGGTTGATAAAAAGACTGTATTAGCTTAGTGACGAGTGCCTCTTGGCTTTGAAAAACAGCATTCGAGATACTTGCTATTACCCGAGATTGCAGCGTTGGAAAATACGCAGCTATCTAACCCAGAGTATCTAAACTCTTTTTCCGTACCGTAATTTTTTTTTCCTTATATCTCTCACCACCTCCCAACTCAAGTTTCACTTCCTTGGGGGGTAATATCGCCCACGTTGGGAATGACTGCTCTTCACATTATCTAATACGTTTAGCCAAATAAATACCAACATCAAGTAGCTTGATTGTACATCTTCCAAAAATAATATTGCTCTCCATCTTGTAGTGTCTTATCTTGGCTAAGCCATATGGAATTTCATAATTAATTGTTTCAGCGATGCTGTGCATTAACCTAATCGGTGGAATGGAACCGTCCATTCCACCGACCATTAAGGAGTAGCTCGCTTGGGGTAGGGGTCAGTTTGCGAGCAGGGTCTCCTCACCCGTATTTACGTATAATGATTTACTTAATTTGATACGTGTGGTCGTCATCGTTTTCTGAAGGTTCTACGACCTTAACAAGAATATAACAGGCGGATATTTGGGATTTTTGTACGACTTACGCGGGCTTTCATACATTATTACGGTAACGAAAATTAGTAATTAAAAAATTTTAAAAAAATCACACTTTTTAATTCACCAAGTAGGAGTAACTTCCCCAGATTTCTTGATTTTACCGTCACAACACAAAAGATTGCCATTCGAAAAAATTAATCGATTTGTATGTCCCAATCTTTCTCAGCTTAGCTTTCGTCCCCTGGGGGGCTATATCAACCCCGTTGAGAATAACCTATCAGGCAAATCATCCCAAACTACTCTTTTTCTATCTTTCTATCTACCGATCTATCTATGAACCTTCCTCACTTTTATCAAGCCTACATGAAAGGTACATTGTCATTACTGCCTGTCACAAGAGAGGCGGGCGAAGATATCGGAAATGACAACCTATTATCATTAGGGAGGGCTTATATGATCCAGGCGCTCGCGTCTATCTAGAGAATCATCTAAGTCAAAGACGCAGAGGGAATTTTAACCGAGAAATCCAGTTTGGTTGGGGCTCTTGAGATAAGACTATATAAGGTTGATGCAAATGTTTCTGGCATTCATTTGGCAAAATATTTTATTCGTATAAATTTATAGCATCAGTGTTCAGTCATCAAAGTATTTTTTTCTCTGACGTTCTTTGAGCTAACGCCACCTGTCAGGTAAATTATAGGGTTCCGTGATACAGGTTGATGCAAAAGTTTACAGCATTTTTCGACCCATATTATACTCATGGAAATTCATATTTCTATTAAGTCACCAAATATATCTTACCTGGCTCTCTATGACCTAATGTCGTCTATTCGATTATATGAGGTCGAGTTTTCAGCATTTTTTTAAAGAAAAAAAATACTCATATGAATTAGTAGCATCATTATTCAATTACCAAAGTGTTTTTTTCTGGATTCCGATAATTTTACGACGTTTTCTAGCTAAATTTTCCTTAAGGGCGTTTCGGGTTTTGATTCATCGGATAGTTAGACTTCAAACATGGATGAACGAAAACATTACGACCCCCCCTCTCAACGTAAATGGTCCTCCATGTGCCCACAAAACCGCTTTTACTCTACCAGACATAGATTCTACAAGGGCTATAAAAGTTTCTCCTGTGATCTGGCGCTAAAATATTGACAAAGGGCCCTTCTTTGGCTGCAGAGCCAAAGCGAGATGTTGGTCCAACACATTCTACGAGATAGAGGTCTGGAAAGTTTGGTGACCAGAGCAAGAAAGTGTAGTTTTCTGGACGTTCCCGAAACCATTCCTCAACAGCTCGCGCATTGTGGCGGTAGGGGGGAGCATTGTCTTGCAGAAATATGACACTGACATAACAGAAGACAGTTATCATGAATTTGGTCTTTAATCATGTTGAAGTAGGTGCTCCCCTCATGAATGATAGGACCCAGTGTATTCCAGCAGACCGTCCCCCAAACCAATCCATTATAGGTGTATTTTTCCACGGTGCTTACTTGTGCCAGGATAACGATGCGCACGCAGCCTGATCTCCATCTTATTCAGGACTCATCGGACCAGACGATCTTCTATCAATACAAAGTCCAGTCCTAACGCTCATGTGCCCAGTGAATACACTTCCATCGATTGACATTTGTTAGCATGGGTACTCTGACTGGCTTGTGGCCACGCACACCCATACAGAACAAAGATCTATGGACTAAGTTTTATAACTCACTTATTACTTAACATTGATTAGAGCTATATGCAATTTATGCCGCAGTAACTGTTGGCAGGAAAGCTTACGTTTACTACTTGCATCGATAAGCCTTGACCACCCAATGCTGTCTCGGCGGTTGGTGATTTTGACCTCTTTGGACCACTGCCAATAGGCACTCATCCCAACTAAACATGAGCATCCGACTATCCGTCTCATTTTGGAAATGCTCTGACCTATTCTTGTGGTAATAATTTGGCCTTCATCAAAGTCACTCAAATATTTCTTCTTACTCCATAGCTGCAGTATCCTTCCGGAGTCTGACATGCACAGTACTTACCAACCAATAACTGTCATTCTTGCTGACCATAATGATTTAGTTCATTAGAGTAGGTTCGATCCCTGCGGTGGCCCCATTTTCTTTGATTGCTTATTCTAATTACGTTGTCTAAATTGAGTGATATATTAACTGCGTAACGACGGGAGATCGTTTCAAATGAAAGTTTCTACATAATATGACGCAATTTATAATTCCTTCTGTCGGACCAAATATGTACATTTCTCAAATACATACCCATTATGTTGAAAGAGACAAATAAACCGAGAATGAACGAAATGAAAATTTGGTTTAGAATCAGTCATTTGGCCATCTCATTACCGGCGGCTGTTTAGCTCAATGGTAAGACCATCACTACGTTGTAGCAGCTACCCTATTAGAGGCATGTGAGATTCCTGCGACAGCCCCAATTAAAAAAAAATGTTCATTCTATTTACATAATCTAAAGTGAGTGATATATTAACCGTGTACCGACGGGAGATCATTTCATATATATATATATATATATATATATATATATATATATATATATATATATATATATCCTAGTTCAGCTCTTGTCTGAAATAGAATCAAAGAGACCAATAAATTGGGAATTACCGGTAAGATTTAGGGTATCTCTATCTCTTTCCCAGAATTACGTCTCTACTTTTTGGACGTCTCATTTTAGTGGGAGATAGGCCTTGTCTAAATGACCCCATTGTACTTTACATAAATTTCCCTTTATTTCGGACAGTACTCGAATCGGAGCTTTCCTGAGGGAAAGCTTGCGTCATGGGTGAGCAGTGAAGATTTCATGCAACGCAGTCTGTTCATTATTTATTTACCATTGGGAATGGTCGTAGAATAAACAATCCTTTATTTGATGTCTTTCTGTTCTTTCATCGGGTTCTCATTCGCTCAGCGCTGTTTCATGAAGCTACTCGTTTTACATATTTAGCTATTTTGTGGAGCTTACTTGTTTTACATATTCAGCTGTTTTTTTCAAAAACTTACTTGTTTTACATATTTAGCTATTTGGTGAAGCTACTTGTTTTTACATATTTAGCTGTTTTGTGAAGCTACTTGTTTTGACATATTTAGCTGTTTTGTGAAGCTACTTGTTTTGACATATTTAGCTGTTTTGTGAAGCTTACTCGTTTCCCATATTTAGCTGTTTCCTGAAGCTACTTGTTTTACATACTTAGCTGTTTTGTGAAGCTTACTTGTTTCACATATTTAGCTTTGTGAAGCTTACTTGTTTTAGATATTTAGCTATTTTGTGAAGCTTACTTGTTGTACATATTTAGCTGTTTTATGAAGCTTGTTTTATACATATAAGTGTCCAAAAAAGCTATTTGTTTTACACATACAGTTGTTTTATGATGCTTCTTGTCTTACACATATAGCTGTTTCATGAAGCTACTTGTTTTACACATATTTAGCATTAATAGAAAATAAAAAAATATTTTGTCTCTCTGCAAGAATCGTCTGCTTCTTTCAATTACTATGGGAAGAGGTCTGTTTTCCATCTTGAAGGTTTTGGAGCTTTTGTGACAAACTTAAACTTTCATAAATTAGAAAAACAGTACTGTATTATGGCATAATGTGAAGAAGCGATCGCCATTAATTCAGAAGAGAGATTTTTAGAATATTCCTCGATCTCCCAAATGGTAATGAGATTGGCGGGATGGGGGGTTCACTGCATGCTATTTTCGCTCTTCGCCCCTTTTTCGTTGAATCGAAAACTGACGTAGTGCGAACTCCCAATAAGCGGGAGATTGTAGCACTCAGCGAATAATTTAAATATCGGAGAACCAGCGATTGAATGGATATGAAAAATATCAAAATATCTCTTGAATATTTTGTCCCCACGTAACTCTCATGAGGTCAATTCGTTCCAAAACTTTCCATACTGATCAAAACTGCATCGTTCGAGGGTATACACTTAACTATATCAATTTGCACAGCAATAATACCTTGACCGCGCAACACCGAAACACGCACTAATCAAAATCACACTATTCGAGGTATTCTTGTATGAATAATCTTTCGCCGTTTTGCAAAAATATCAGTCAATTCTACTGTCAGTGGATTTTTTCACCCATTTTCACCGCAAAAAAGTCCAATGGATTTCATTTAACATTTAAAATTATTCTAAAATGCTCAGTGGAAAGATGCAAATACTTGACTGGAATTAACAGGACGATGATGATGATTGTCTGAAAGTGACCTATTCCTGATCAAATGGTAATAGTTTTTTTCGCAGCTGAATGTATGCACGGGACAGAATTGAAAAAGAATGATTGAGTGGCGCCAATGATTCTATAGTCGTAATTTCATCCTTTCCATGTTCACGTGTTTGCTTGCACACACACACATACACACACACACACACACACGCATATATATATATATATATATATATATATATATATATATATAATATATATATATATATATATATATATATATATATATATAATGGAATGAGGATTCGCTACACAAACGCGTTTATGATTCTGACCTGCTTGGGGTTTTTCAGGCGAATAAAGAAGCACAAACAGGGCAGAAACATAAACGTGTTCGTGTAGCGAATCTTCATTTCGTTATATTCTAAGCTCTACTTTGAACCAACTTGATAAATTTAAGTTGAAAGTATCGAGCACTTTATAAACCTATCATATATTGGGTATTATATTATAATCCTGATTTGTATTGTATACATACATGTGTGTGTGTGTGGATACTGTGTGTGTGTGGACACTGTGAACAATGTGGTTTTGGAATGAATTAACCACACTAATCAAGGCATACCTGTATGCGTGTGTGTGTATGTGTATAAAAGTAAATACACAAATGTTTAATTGTATAGCATACCTGAACATCTATGTATATCAAGGTAGTGTTATAATGTCAGCACATAAAGCGAAAAAAAGAACAGAAGATTTTTTGCAGGCAAATCTACACAAACTCACCCAAGGGGAACTCACTGTCGACTGAGTAACTCCACGGGTAAATGTTCACAAGTGAAGAAAATACACTCCTGTTTGGTTGTCAAGTTACACCGAGGCCGTGCAACCGGTTCTTGAGATATTCATGCTGGCTGGAGACTTTCCAGACTGAAGTCATATATATGTCGCTCTATATTCAGAGGGTATATTCGCCCGAGTCTATCTCCCTCGTTATATGCGTTTCCTGGTGATTGTTATTTGTTTTTTTTTAGTGTATCTTATTTTACAATTGTAGTTTGTAGTGGCAATTCTCCTCTGACATGGATAGTTTGCCTCTTCCTGACAAAACAATCTTCATCCTTCATAATGCATTGTAAGGTTAGGGATTGCTGTGCGAGTCTTGTCAGAGTTGACCTCAGAAAACATCGTGAACATTGCTTCTGGTGGGTGGGGTGAAAGAGGTTTGTGGAGTAAAAGTGAATGAACTCAGTAACCCAGCCAGTGACCCTCGTTTCTGCTAGCCATTCGCACAATTGTTGGGCTCGTCTGTCATGGATAGAAGTCAATCTATTGAATCACAACCCAGGGGATACCATCGTGACTTGGTGCTTTACAGCTCCCGATCTTTCTGATAGTCATTTGCAAAATATATTGATGTTCCTCGGAACAAAGGGTGTTATTTGGCAACGTCCGCCTCCTCTCTTGTCTTGACTTATCGGTTGTGGTAGATTCATGCCTTTCAAAAAAGGCATGCATGCAGAGTCAGCATCAGGCTGAACTTGAACTTGGCCCGCCAAATCTATTTTCTGTGCTGTTAAAAGTTAGGCCAACTCCACACATCCTTTATTCGTAGAGTCTGACTTAAAATACAGGTTTTCAGTTTTGCTTGTCTGTTTTCGTCTGCACCTGTATGTTTTCTTCTTCAAAACTCATTCATGTTTCAAATTACAGAAGGGACAGAACAGAACGCCAAGTCTCGAATTTCCAGCTCGATCTAACACAAGACAATTTATGTCTGTATCAATTAGGAATCGAGTTCAGAAGAACAGTCTTTTGCATTGGTCAAACGTCCTATCCAGCCAATGTGGACACTGGTCAAATCAAATTTCGATGTACAGCTGAGGCACTTAAGCCTTAGCAATGACTACTGCGTGAAGATAACATAATTTGAAGACTCGTCGTATCAATGTAACGTGTGAACGTCATTAAAGACGACTATCCTCCGAAGACATCTCAGGTGTTGGACATGAGTAACTCAGAATAATTAGCATGGTCGGCCGCTGGTGGCCAATTCGCCCGTTTACTAAACTGGCCTTTTGACTTGTGCTCTTATCAGATATTGCAATTTGCTCTTTCTTTGACAGTATGTGTCTGCTCGCTGAAAATTACTTACAAGAACACAACCTCAGCTCAAGACGAACCCATCATCCAGGAATACTAAGCTTTGTATTCGGTAATATATTTTGGGTAATTGTTTGGAATAGGTTCGTAAGATCAAGGCGTTCTAATTTAGCCCAGTCTAGCAGAACGCCACAATAGTGAGTTACAGTGGTGAATGAACTCATTTAACTAGAGAGTTTGCCAACAATTGTGCTATGTTTGTTGTCTCTTATAGGTTGTACTAAACTATCCAAGTCTGGCACGGGAGCACGCAAGTGGGTTACAGAATGAGGACTGAGCATATTACGTTAACGAACTTGTCTGGGAGGTAAACTAGTTAACAATTCAGCTTCGGTAGGAGCACATAATTATTCACTCCGTTTAGGTGTACTTTGTTACACTGATACGGTAATGAGGAATCCAGTCAAGATCGAACTCTCAATTGACCCAGGGGACTTCCAAACCATTTTGGTCAACCAAGTCGGCCAGTAAGGCTCGAACTCACCGTGCTAGCCAATTGGTCTGCGAGCTTGCTAACCACCATTCATGCCTTGTTTGTTAATACTCCTTTTGTTAGCAATGAACATTTAGGATTGTTGCTCGGTATTTACCAAACTTTGCTTAAGTTATGGGGCCCCCCAGGAAACCCAGAATGATATCACCTGTGACCCCTTTGCACAGAAAAAAGTTCGAGATCATCTCCGGAGCACGATCAATTTAGAACATCAATTATTTCACATAGTCTATGAAGAGAAGAGAAGGGCGTAAATGGGGAAAAATGTAAAAGAGAGAAAAAAAAACAAACAAAAAAAAAACATCGAAAGAAAAACAAGGATCCTACTAAGTAAATATACCATAAATCTATTCAGAGATCAGGGGCGGATCCAGGATTTTGAGCTGGTGGAGTAAATTTTTTTTTCCAATTTTTTCCCCACTCCCTCTGTCTAATGGGCAATGGATATAATACTTCATTTTTGATTGTGCGCTATTCGAGCTCTCGACCCCCTACCTCGATCGGAGCCCGAAGACAACAACAACAACAACAGCAATAAGTAAACAAATGGGATTCAACCATGGGGAGAAGTGGTATCAGCACAAGCCAGAGGCAGTTTTGGAGAATGACAGTAGTTTGTTACTGTGGGACTTTGACATCCAAACTGACCACCTCATCCAGGCAAGAAGGCCGGACTTAGTAATAGTAGACAAAAAAAGGAAGGCCTGCCAAATACTAGACGTTGCTGTGCCTGCAGACGATAGAGAAAAAAAGAAGGAGGGTGAAAAAAGGGAAAAATACCAGGACCTAGCAAGGGAGTTAAAGAAAATGTGGAACATGAAAACCAGGGTAGTACCGGTCATAGTGGGAGCACTAGGAACTGTCCCCAAAACGCTGAGGGAGAGACTGGAGGAGATCGGGATTAGGGGGAGGATAGAGACCGTACAGACCACAGCACTACTTGGAACTGCACGGATACTGAGGAAGGTGCTAGAGATATAAGTACTGCAACGAATAGTAGCTCTGTCATGATATGCGAAAGAGGGAGGAGACGTTAGCTGAGGACCTGAGGAGATTTATTGTCACTCAGCCTTCAGCGATAACCACTGGGCAACCGGTGTGAAACTGTAAATCGTAGAATTACTGCGACCTATGAGTACTAGGAGAGGAGGACTGGAGACTTGAGGAGACTTGCTGTCACTCAAACTCCAGCGGTTACCACCAGGCAACTGGTGTGAGATATAATAATAATAATAATAATAATAATAATAATAATAATAATAATAATAATAATAATAATAATAATAATAATAATAATCTGGGACTGAGTGATTCAGTTGTTTTGGCAGATCACGGAATGAAACAGAAGGAAAATGAAAAGCTACTCACTTGGTCCAGACCATGCTAGACTGTTGAATAAAATATGGAACATGAAAGTGACAGTAGTGCTAATGATAATTGGAGTCCTGGAAACAGTTCTGAATAACCCCGGCAAATGGGCTGGAATATTGCTGTCACTTGATCTGCAGTGAACGGAACCAATCACTACTTGTGTGAAAACTCAAACAACAATCGATACTCCCTCGGAGATTTGAGGGTAGACAAACATGAAAAGAAAAAAAAATCATTACTTTTGTCAATACAGAATTTGACAGATGAAAATCGATTTTTCTCATTTTGATTTTCATCTTATAAAATCGATATTCCTCCAGTTAATTTTTTGAAAGGAAAAAAAAATCAGTTAAAAACAATTCTACGAAAAGAGAGAAAAAAAAGTGAGGCAATAGTGATGATGGTTCTGAGTCTGACAATCACGGAAAACGGAAATCATTTTCGAAGCTCTAAGAAAACAACGGTTTTTAGCGGATGTAATCAATATGTGATTATTTGTTTATCTATTATTCATTCGGAATCAATCGTGTCTAACAATCAAAGAGAACGGACGTTATTTTCAAAGCTCTGAGAAAACAGCAATTTTTTTTCAACGGATGTTGTGAAAAAAGAAAAAAAAAGAAAAGAAAAGAAGCTTACCTGCAGTGGAAAAGTCAAGGACTGTACTGAGAACGTTCTGCGTTGTCGAGGAGGCAAAGAACAAAATCACACCATCCCTGCTAATGCGTCAAGGACAGGCGTGACAGAGTACGGCCGATCAGTACCAATGTCTTTCACTTACAACAACAAATCTTGTCCAACAGAGGCTGATTACGATTACGGTGAATAGTAATGATTATTAAGACGTTTAACATCCTGGGGAAGGGAAGGTCCATGTCCAACGACGGACGTTGAAAGACTGGTGATGATGAGGATGCCTACTGTGGCTGACCAATTCTCTAGAGACGTGAGATCAATCCTCGCTAAATGCTCCACCACCATGGATTTGCGCAAGCCTTCCAGTCAATATTTCTGGCCCCGATCCTTTAAGTATGCCTTGCCGACAATGAGACTGGACTCACATCCCACTCTTCAGGAGATCATCTCTCCTGAATATCACTGAAAACCACTTCGAGCGTAAAAGTGTCAATTACCTCGAGAGGCGTAAATCCATAGTCATTATATCACTTCTCCTTCTCCGATGTTTGATATCTTTGTTTTGCCGCCTTGCACTAAAGTTATTTCTTTGGAAATTTTTTGACGGAGCATTTTACTATTCTCTTTAATCTATTTCTAATCTTCACACCATCTTATTAGCATTGATTCTCAGACGAAACATCTTCATTGTTATCATTTATTACAAGCTTCATTCAAATCTTGCTTTCTAGACGAAACATTTTCACCGTTATTATATTATTACTTACTTGATTCAATCGTGTTATTATTGTTACTTTTTAAATGAAGCTTTTCCACCATTAATATCATTTTATTGCAAATTTTACTCCATCTTATCATTATTATCATTATTGCCTTTTATAATACTACAAAGTAATTGAAAATATTCTAAAACAAGAAATTGGAAAGGAAATATTCTTCACTTAACATTTTGCGCTCGCGAGCTTCATATAATAATAAATGAGTGGACCAACATCCTTATCTAATGTTATTTTTAGTAAATTCGATCAACAGTGCATATTTGGGTTTATATTTCAAGGAAGGAAATATTAGAATTCTTTTTTTTATTATTCATTCATCGACTTTTAAAATTTTTTTTTCTATTTTGTTGCCTTATACGCAGTTATAATATGGAGACTAGCTTGTGGGCTAATGAGCTGAAACCCCCTGTCACAACTGACCTTCACTTTGATAAAAGATGATTACCGTGGGGGCTAATCATATCTGTTTGAGCTTGTTATTTTTGGCGTAACTAATTCATATTATACGTTCCACTGTTCGATCAGTGCCGCGTAAATAATTTTCGATCAATAAAAATCTACGGAGGCGGCGGCGTAACGGAAAGCGGGTTAGGGATGTGGTGGTTTTGGTGGTGGTGGTAGTTGTGGTGGTGGGGGTGGTGGTTCAAATTAATGATAGGTCATTGATTGGCTCTAAAGATGTTGGTGCATGTATAAAGATGATTAAGGTCAACGGGGTGCTTGATCCATGTGCCACTTAACGCCTTGGACCCATATTGATTCCAGATTTAAGTTTGTGAGTTGATTCTACAACAACGCCACCGGAGTCTCCCCGGTCAGGCAAAAGCACAGGCGGGGCTCAATCGCAATTTGGAATGATGAGATAATTTAATACGTGATGTAATGATTACACCCAAACATATCCGCTCATACAATTGCACTCTTTCCGGCTTTATTCGACTCTAATAAAGGAATAAAAAGTTTGGGGGGGAAAAAGAAAAAAAAAAATCTCAATTTTCATACACTGATGTTAAATGCATATTTGTAACGAGTTCACCCCTGGTAACACTCAAGTTTGATTACTAGTTTGATTACTAGTTAAAGTGTGGTTACAAATAGTGCTGCTGAGTCGGTAAACGAAATCATCTGACTCCAACATCGACTCCTTAATTAATGGTACTTCTTTCTCCGGCTCTGCAACATTTTATCGACTCCGATTCGAGTAACCACATGATTGCTTCTAACTCTGACTTCGATTCCACGACCGACTTTTCATCCCTTGTTAAGAATGTCGAATTCCGTAACAGGCAGCGGGGCACCCAGTGAAGATCAAATTCACTATATGAGCAAACTAATCAGAGGGATGAGCTTGTTAACCATTGCATCACGATAAACAACCAAAAATATATATCTACTGCGCCGTATTGACCAAGAGGTACCAGAGGATCAAGCATCGGACCCTCTGAATCTCAGGAGTCCCAGTATGCCATGGCCGAAAAAAAGATGTTTTTTTTAAAACATTTTTAATGAATCTTCTTTATCTTATATTTCATGTAGATTTCATAAAAGTTCGGATGTTCTTTTGTATTTAACTCCCCTAACTTTACTAAAATCTAGAGCCAAATACACGGCGTATACACCATGTTTTACGGTAAATAGAAAAATTCAATCTATTTTTTTTGTCATATATATATTAATTGGAACGTTACCCGTTAAAGCTGAAAATAACTTTTCTTTCTAGAGATTTCATAAATTTCATGCAGTCCCAAATCATCTTACGATGTTTTATTATGCAGGTCAGTCATTTTCCGATTGATGTTAATGTAATTTGTGTAGAGCATTCTATGTTTTATACAGAATTTAATTTTGTTACCATTATCTGAATTTAGAACTTAATGTTATATGCTTAATTCAATTGTGAGGAACATCAGCTGTTTTGGGGATATGAAAAAACAGGACAGGTATTTCATCATAGCATCTCTCATTATATGGATTAGTGTATTATCTTATTTTACTGTTTGTGTATTTGCATATTATATTCTAAATGGAGGTTATTGATTTTGTGAATTAGATATGATAATTTGAAATGTATGTTTCTGTTGAATATGTAACCTGAATCTTCTAATTATGGAAAAAAAATATCATACTTTTTGTATTTGTCTATCATATATTTTTCTCTGGATTAGTTTGCTTTCGTGACTTTTATCCGTTTGTGTTCAGAGTAGACTGCCCAGAAACCATAATTTTGGGATCATATCCCTCCGCTAACAATTCACCCCTATGTGTTCGAGTCGGCAAAAGAAGACCTGTAGAGAACTTTTAGATTTATCTTGGAATAAATCTGCGATTCTGACATCAATGGGTTTTCGATGGATCCCTTTTCAAGTGAAAAACGGTATCTTTCAAGAGACAATCTTCACATTTGAACTCTCAACGGGATGCCCGTCACTCGTACGTCTATATTTACTCATCCTCTTCTAAATGCACTCTTCTCCAACGAAAGAGCTTAGCTATGTGTACACATCAATGCATACTCAAGTACGTACGATATATACTCAATCTTTTACAAACATTATCACACCCGTAATTAGAAAAAAAAATCTTCTATTTGCCTTTACTGGCTCTTTCTCGGGGTAAATTGATATTAAAATCATTTTTATGTTTCTATATTAATGTGTTTCATTTGTTTTTCCTTTTGTTCCATCCATTTTTTTTTCAATATATCAGGGTGTCTATTCATTGCTTTAGTAAATTGTCTAGATATTGTACGTATATCTTCACTTTGTACAAGTTGTGCTTTTTTCTACATTATCATCAATTTCTAAGGTTGCCCTGGCCATCCTTAAATATTCCGATAACATAGTTGAATAAAATATGTATGATGTTAGGTCGCTACTTTTCTTCGATATTCATATTATATTGAATGGGAACGTTTTCGGTTCATCGAATAGTTCACGAATGCATATTCCATTTTCGATCCTAATATCTCGACCGAGAAATGTTGCCCTTGTTCCTTTGTGTTTAGGTTTGAGATCTCAAGGCTACATATGTTTATAAGAGTTTTCAAAAGCATATCAATCGTTTAAGCAGCACTTATCTTTGTACCGTTTGCATAAACGAGATTTGTGTACCCTCTCAATATAATTTTGGATGGATGATGACATACATTTATATTTTTGTCGATGTAAGTATGAAGTAGCCCATAGTGGCACAAGGTTGATCCTCATAGGAATTCCAACTATTTGTAGAAGTAATTTGTCACCCCATTTAAAGAAACTCATCAATAAAATGACTTAAAATAGCTTTCAGGGTTGATTTAGCGAAATAAAGTTTGCTATTTTCCCTTTCGTACCAAAATGCTTAAGAATTTGCGACACTAATGTATTTAGTAAGTTCTCCTGTAAATGATAAATGCATTGTATTGTTTTGTTCAATTCTATCATAAGATCTTTATTCCATATACCAACGCTGCTTTTAACATTGTTTTGCACGCTATATCTTTCAATATTTTCTTTTTAGCTTAATGATTAAGGAGTATTCAAATGAGATTGAAAGATCTTGGAGAGTCCTCGTTGATATACATTTTAACTTTTCTAACAATATCCTCGCATAAAACAGTAGATTCTCTGTTACTTCTATTGCTGTGTGATCATATTGAACATTCACCTACGCGTGGCAAAAGCGGGGATTGAGCATCAACGTATTCTATGTTATTGCGTGAGATTTTTTTCTTGGCCTTACTGTTTTGTCTGGGTTTTAATAGTTTTATCCACGCGTTGTCAACATCTTTCCGTTTTACGTCATCAATCGTGCTAAATTTATTGTATTCATCTCCTTTACCGAATAAAATAAATTGGTACAAGTTTCCATAAAGTGATCTCTTACATGTTACATCTCTTGATACAAGTTCTGTGTATATTTACGCGTTTATTTAGAGAGGGATGGATCATCGTTTAATCCACATATTGTGGATTTAGATATCTTTAAGGCGAGGGGTCTCCAAGCTGACTTGTGCCTCAGGTCCCTAAAAAGCTTAATCCGACCCTGTCTATCAAAAGCTGAGCCTGTCAACTTCCAGCAAAGGTTCCTCTTTCAATCCCTTGAAACTTGACTTCAACTCAGTACAACTGATCACCCAGAGACTCGATAAATATCTGTTTAGAACAAAAATGCATTTTATACAAACAGTAAGCGTTGGAGAACAAAGGAAAAAAACAAATAAATGAACTATGAAATAAGAATACCGTTCTGATTGCTTTTAAATCACGTCTGTGTCAGTAATTAATATTGGCGCTAATAGAACAGTTGGCAAAGAAGAACAAAGTTTTAAGTTTTAGTTCTCGCCTGAGAAAGTTAAATTCATTTGTTTATTTATTTATTTATTTATTTTTTTGCCAAAAGCATAATTTCCCAGATAAGTTTGTCATATTCTGCTGCATTCTCTTTTTGCTGGCAATTTCTTTCAGGGGGCTAGAGTCAGAACGTTTTGTGTTCTCAAGGCGAGATGAATTTATGTCACCTTTGATATTAGGGTTGAAATTTTAATCATATATTTTATGTATTATAATTAAGCGACAGCATCAATACTATCACTATTCTTATTGCTGAATCTCTCTGACATACCCGGAAATGGATTGCGAGAACTTCACAATAAATGGTCCCTCCCTCTCTGATATATATATATATATATATATATATATATATATATATATATATATATATATATATATATATATATATATATATATATATATATATATGCATGTTTTTTTGTGTGTACATGTTTGTGTGAGTTTCTGCGTGTTTCAGTGTGTGATTTTCTGTTTGTGTTAGAATGTATGTGTATCCAGGACTATATTTGTTTACCTGAACCAAGAGTGTCTTTCATCTGCATTTCGATTTTCGCTCTATTCTAAGGAAAAGTAATCAACTATGAAATACATTTAATATCTTTGAATTGCTTTTCTATTATTTTTTTCACTGGAAGTGAATGGTGAAATGAATCAAAAATTAATTTCAAGTATTTAATTCTAATATTTCGATTTTACAAGTCCATCAATCCTTGAATTTCTCTCCCTCTCCCTTTCTTTCTTTATATATATATATATATATATATATATATGTATATATATATGTCTGTCTTTCTCTCTATCTCTCCCCACTCTTTCCCTCTCTCTCTCTCTCTCTCTCTCTATATATATATATATATATATATACATATATATATACATAATTTCGAAAGTCTTCTTTACGCCACGATTACGCTTTCACGAAAAGATCCGAAAACGAAAGTAGCGTTCACTGTTTGTATTGCAACGAGCCGTAACACAGTCAGGGCACGTCCACAACTTCTCCCCTGAAACCCCAGCTTTCTCTACCCCACCCCTCACCAACTACCCACTGTCCCCGCTTAATATACCATCATTGGCGTTTTAGGGTCTCGGAACGTTCAAAATGGTTCCCACATTAATGGTAATTGCTTTATCGCTTTACGCCATTTCGGCTTACGAAAGTTTTTTTTTTTTTTCAGAGGAACGATCTATTTTCTGTTAGTGTGTGTGTGTCGAGGTGACGTGCAATATAGCCTGGAACCTCGAAAGCCATCGAGTACCGAAATGGAATTGCAAAAAAACAAGTCGTCTTAAACGACTTCACAGGAGCCACTTAAAAAAATGTGATAAAATGAAGTATTTTGTTATCGCAGATGATTTTTTTTATCTCACAGTTTTCTGGAATGATTGGTTATTTACCATCGGTGAGTTCAGTACTATTAGCAGTGCCATCGGGTAAGTGTCATCTGTAATTGGTGTGAAGTTGGTACGGGAAATAGGGGATAATTAGGATAGGTACTCGAACTATGAATAGCACATGACAAATGGACTCAGAGGTCCTATATATATATATATATATATATATATATATATATATATATATATATATATATATATATATATATATATGACGGTCCAAGAGGAAGGAAAGAGGTTTGATGGCAAGGGGGGGGGGTAGATGGCTGAAGCAGATGGTGATGGCAAAAAGTAAGCAAGGAAGAACTGGGGTTGTACAGAGAGAGAGAGAGAGAGAGAGAGAGAGAGAGGGGGGAGAGAAAGAGTGGAGAGAGAGAGGGAGAGAGAGAGAGAGAGAGAGAGAGAGAGAGAGAGAGAGAGGGTCCAGTTACCTGACTCAAATGAAGAATGGTCTTGCACCCTCTTAAGTTATAATTTTTCACACGTAGAATCATTGAAGGTTCACCGTTTGACCCGAGTAGTCGTACATTTCGAGCCCTGATCCAAAGCCAGGATTTCAAATGCTGATTTTCAAGGCAGACGAACGAACAGGCTCTGCTCATTATGAAAATTGACGCAACACAATCTTCGTTCGCTGCTTCTTTCCGCTGGGCTTTGTGCTGGACAAATATGCATAATAATTCTGTAACACTCGTCGGCTTAGTTAGAATCGTATATATAACAGGAGCTGATGATTGTTGTTCAAGCCTGGGCCAAAATAGAATGCCAAATGCTGATTTTCTAGGCAGACTTGCTTTGATAGGCTGATGGGCATCCTAGCTTTGAAGACTGGCGTAGCACAATCTTCCTAAGTCCACTTTGCCTGTATGGCTTAGTGTCATACTCAGGTAAGGTTAGCAAATACTAAAAATCGTCCGGATTTCGAATGTTTGTTCTTTAAGATGACAGGCTCTCCCTACCTGGAGACTTCCCCTCTCTCTTGGCCTTGTTACGTACTAAGCTAATCTTGGTAAATAGTGAGCATTTAATCACCTTTTACTGAGTGAGATGAGAGCATTGGAATCCCATCACAAGCAATCCCTCCTTGTGCACATTCTCTCAGGACCAAATACGAATGGCCTACAACACGATGTTCATATTTACATAGTATACAATTGAGAGCACAATTGGGTGACATGTAAACATGAACAGGACAATTATTTTAGCAATATTCTCACCTATGTTCGTTTTTCTCTTCTTTTCCGACAGGTGAATTTCCAGGCACTCGTTGCACAATAGACATAAGAAACGGGAGGAAAGGCCTATTCAAAAACTCTCCCATGGGCCTCCAATGGAGGTCCCCCCGCCCCACAAGCTTTATAAATAGTAGTTCAACTTCTGCATTTCTACTGACATTTTACAATGACAAGGATATGTTCGTACATATATGAATTGCATGAATAATAATTCAGTTTTCAGGTTATTTTTTAAAACGTAGTGGATGTCTGTTTATTGCAAATTTTTCCTCTTCATCAAATCTTACTAAGTGATGGAAGAGGTTCCTCAAAGAGCCAAGACTCACAGGTTCTCAAATCTCTTGCTCTAGTCACTAGTGACTTCTGTAATTATGAATGAATTGAAATGCATGTTCTCAATGCGAGTGACCGAAATACCATAAAAGCGTTTATGAATGTGTTTTTAGGTGCAGATATGTGGGTGGATACGTGGGCTGTGCTAACAGGAAGAGAGAAGCATAAATTCAACAAGATATGAGAACAGCTTCCCATAACTTTAATGTCAATTTATGTTCGGGTACACACACACACACACACACACACACACACACACACACACACATATATATATATATATATATATATATATATATATATATATATATATATATAGCCAAACGCTGAGAGTACGTTTTTATGTTATATTATACGTGAAAGCGTGTCCTCTGACGTAACATTATATGCATTCCGAGCGGTATAAATTTATGAGTCATTATATATGACACAAAGGAGGATGTTTCTCGAAGCTCGATGATTGGTGAGTTCGTCGTGCAGACCGGTTCACAAGTTCAGTGAGTTTAGTTCACATTGGGTGCTCTCCAACTCTATACTTGCACCAGACTTAGCTAAGCCTTGTATGTATGTATTGGGGAGGGATTAGGATATAACAATGAGAAAAAGAAAGGAAAATATAATACTTATATATGTATTGAACAATCAAAATTTGTTCCTATAAGCAGCAAACTTTCGTTTCAACGGCACTCGTCCAATATCTAATGACACACGAGTTCTAACGGCACGTTTGTTTGCATATTCTCACAAGACTGCTGTCTGAGATTACACCCTTTTCGGAGCAAATTTGAAGTAAATGATATGCTTGCCTTATTTTTCAATATGTTTGTCATGTTTTCGCTGACAGTTATTTCTTATCCATCGATTATAACGGCAAATTTGTTATAATAGTATTTCCAAAGGGTACTGTAATAATGGCAGTCCTCTGCAGTAATGTCAGAATGAAAGAAAAGTGTAGGCAACGAGCTTAAAGAAAGAGACCAGATGATGTATTCATTGACGTTTTATAGGACGTTTTATTACGAAAAATGGAAATATCTTGAGACGGTGGTCACCCCAACCCAAAACAGCTTTCTCATACCAACGCTTTAAGGAACTTATATATGAAGTTTCATTGAATATTTGAAATATCATCTCCGATCTCTAATATGCTACATATTTTCCTGAGAGCCCAACTTACTCACACCCATACCTCTCCGCAAAAACATGTATTTGTACAGATAAATGTGAATATAGATATATTTAGAAAGATATAGCTATAAAAAGTGTTAGAGATATACCCTACGTACGGGAGGGAATAGTTGGTGAGGGTGTAAATCAGACCACGGGCTTTTATTTGAAGCCTGAGGGTTGTTTTTTTTTTTCAGGCATGGCGCGTTCATATGAACGCTTGCCTTCTTCCACCGGAAATCTAGCGTGCACTTGCTGCAAACTGGTGAGTTGAGTACAAAAAACTGATTTTCATAATCAGAAATGAACTTGTTGAAATTTCGTTTGGATTAGGTTTCAGGGCTAGTGAATAATATCAGCCAGTCAGGCGTAGATGTGAGCAAACCAGTAAATAAAAGATATCATCGGGGAGTGACTCTTTCGCTCTATCTGGTAACAGTGGTAACTGCACCCATCCTCAAATATAAAAAAAATTGGTCCTTGTTTTTTTTTTCTAATCCTGCAGAGCCAAATATGCGTCTATGTCTTATTTCATTTGCAGATAATTAAAAGTTGTGTTCTAATGAACTGTAATAATGACTTCTTCTTCCTTTTTAATTATTTTCTATTCATACAGTGCCAAATTAATGCCAAATTGTTGTTTTCGTTTCTGGTTGGGTTTGTTTGATCACATATCCTGGTCACAAGGATATGACGCAGATCTGTTGTTGTCATAGTTTAAAGGAATTTAGTGCAACCCTTTCAAATTCATTTTCAAAATA
>OY735204.1:46258417-46263417 GCA_963457665.1 Thysanoteuthis rhombus | reverse complement strand
CAACCGAGTTGTTGTAACAAGCAGCATTATGATGAGAAAAAGAAAAGTCAATAATAATGAAGGTGCCTCGTCTCAAGTTTCAAATAATAAATTCACGCGTTTCACCATTACTGTAATACTTTATACATATTACTTGTAATAGTTTATAGATTGTCACACATGAGATATCACTTTTTTTTGCATCATAGAGAATATTGCTATAAATGAAAGATATACAAATTAATTGCATCTTTTTGTAGATACAATGTAGATAAAGATACGATTCGTTATAATTGGAGATTTTTGAGCCCTTAACAACGATGGTGTCCACCCAAGAAGTTAGACTAATTTTCACGTACGATTTCAAATTAGAACATAATTGCAGTTCCAGGCAATTTTAAAACTGAAGTAGCTGATAAGCCCTTCATGATACAGCAGGGGATAATTAACTATTCACACTTTGGTTACTAATAAAAAAAAAAAGAAAAAAAAAAGGAAGATAGACGATATTTGAATAAAGATTGAGAATCTTCTCTAAAGTGCTTGCTTGGCGCCACATGATAATCATTATATAGTAGACGACTTGTGATAAAAAAAAAACGCTTTCTTTCGTTTTTTACCAAAAAATACAGGCATTTGTAATCAAATGACTCTAGTCGCAGAAAGTAACACAAGTGTGTCTTTAGGAATTTCATTCTGCAGTCACTAATTAGAAAGACAGCGAGAAGGACGTACTCACATACACACACACACACACACACACACATATACATGTACACTCACACTCACACACTCACACACACGAACATGGAGATAGATAGACACGTGCGTGAACCACTATCCCCACTACTACAAATCACAGACCACTTATAAATGTACCATTTTCTTATATAAACTCCTCATTTCTTAAAAAAACGAATTGGATGACAGTTTGAAAAAAAAGAGTCATTTGTACAGCAGGCCTTCTAATGCTGTCACTTTACACCCATATATATATATACATATATATATATATATATATATATATATATATATATATATATATATATATATATATATATATATATATATATATATATATATATATATATATATATATATATATATATATATATATATATATATATATATGTTTATATGTTTATGTGTGTGGTGGGTGAGAACAGAAAGTAAATCAAAGAAGCCATTTAACGTAATATAGAAAAGAGCACTTATTTTAAGCCCAAATCTTCATTTCTCAACATAATATCTTTCCTTATTAATGCACTCAATTCAGTCGAAATATCAATTGAATGGATTAAACATCATACAATTATATTTTCAGATTAAAATTTGGTAAATTTCTATGTGTCAGGTGATGGATTTATTGATCCACTCTTGTGTATTTATGTATATCATAATCACCATCACCATCATCATCAGATTTTTAGACTATGAACAGAAATCTTCCCCAAAATTCGACAGAGCTCTCTACTGTAGGCATTACGGAGCCAGTGCTTTTTGAACTTGTTCATTTCGTTACTGTATCCTATTTTCTGCCGGTCATAGTTTCGCATATGATCTCCTGTTGTGTCTTTGTCTTCAATATGTTTTCTTTTAACATGAAATTTGTTTTCTGAAAACCATGTAGACACAAACTTTTTTGTACTATTCGTTTAGTTTGTTTAGCTTTTTTTCTTTCTTTTGGGAGATCGTGAAAGTTCTTAGCAAAAAGGACAACATGGTCAGCAAATCGAAGCTTACTTACGTATTCACCGTCTATTCTGATTCTTTTATTTTCCCAGTCAAGGTTTTGGAAGATCATCTCAAGGCAGGCTGAGTTTGGGTGAGCTAGTATCTCCTTGTCTTACCCCTTTTTTTTTATCTGAAAAGACTCAGTCTTTATGCAGCCTGATAAAAGAACTGCCTAATCGTTGGATATGTTGCAAAACTCTCATATATATAAGGTCTACACCTTTTACGAATGCATCGATCATCTTGGGGGTTTGCACTTGAAGTCAACGAATGCTACAGCGATTAGCATTTTATATTTTGCTGCTTTCTCTTTCAGTTTACTCACCGAGAGGAGATGATCGATGGTAGAGTTGCTTCCCCTGAAACCGTGGTTGGTTTTTCTTTTACTGTTGATGACCGCTTTGGTAAGGAATTTTCAGATGCAGTTGTGGTTTCTTCGATCTTTCACGTTCATTTTTTTATATAACAGCATTATGATTGCAGTGTTCCTATCTTCTCGGACACCGAATAAGGCATATGTTGAAAAGAATGGTTACTTTCCTAGTGATGATTTCACCGTTTTTTCTTTTTTTTTTTTTGTTTTTCGTTGTTTGACGGTGATGTTATTTTGTCCTGGGGCCTTTCTTTTCTTTGCTACTCTGATGGTTTGCTAACTCCTCCGAGGGAGTAACGTCTGGGAAATCTTCCAACTGGTTACTCGTGAATCGTATATCTTTTCACTGTTCTTGTAGTCTTGTTTTGTGGGTTAGAGGCTTTCGTAGAATCCTTCAGCACGTTCGACGGTTCAGTCACTATTCACAATTAGGTCCTAATTTTCATCGAACAAACTAATTATTTGATCTCTTCCTATACTGACAATCTTTTTTGAAGCCTCTTTCGTCAATGCTTTCAATGGCTGCTGCTTTGCATCTCCTTTAATCTTCTCTTCGTCTCTTCTAGATGGCTTTGTTTAGCTGGACTACTTTTCTCTGGTTGTTGTCGGTGGGTTAAAACATACCTTATATATATATATATATATATATATATATATATATATATATATATATATAATGCATATCGCTACATTTCGGCTGATTATTTCATTGATCTTTTCAACTTTTTGGGCGATTGAATGCTTTTAACTTGTCCTTTTTAGAAAAAAGAAAAAACATAGAAAACATAAGTATACTTATATGTGTGTGTACATAGGTGTGTCAGTATATGGCTTGATAACGGAATATTGGAAGCAACATAACCACGCTCATATATTCATACATATATATATATATATATATATATATATATATATCAGCTAATGTGTCCACCGTTTCCAAAGAAGAGCACTTCACATGCTAACAAGATTAGAAATCAAATGGTAGGTAAACACAGCTGTGGATTTCTCATTTGCTAACTGCATATGCCGGTTTGATAGTATTCCTTTAAGGGATTTAATCCTAACCTGCCAATAAAATATATTTTTCTTTGAATAAAACCCCATTTTATCGCGTTATATATCCATTACCTTATAATATAATCGTTTGTATTAAGAAACAATAGTGCATGTATGGACTGCGAATGAACAAGACAAGTGCTGGGGATGTAGCAATTATTTGTGCATCCAACTTTCCAGCTGACTTTTTAGCTTAGTGGTATGAGCGTTGTCGTGTCAAAAAGGCCTCTTGTTGGACCCAAGTTTTATCCTTCCAGCAGCTTATTTTTTCAATTGTTAATTTGTATACGCTGGCACATTAATCGTGTAAAAACAGGACATCGGTTCAAAGAGTTTCAAATATAAATAATGCATTTATAAAATATATAATATTACATATTTATAAGATTATATGATTTATAAATATGTGGATAAACCTACACCTGAGAGACGCCAGGACCTTTCAAGAAAAAAATATGCAAGCATAAAAGAGCCCTTAAACTGGATTAAAAGACAAACGCCATGGTCGGATATAGAAACATACAAAACCACAACTTCAACTTTTACAAATCCCATCTAATTAAGAATAAACATGACCCCTCGACACGCATATGCATCGAAGCAGCTCTTATAACCCAATGCAATACAATAACACAGAGATATGGTTCCTTTTAGATTGCAAATCCTCTAAATGCATTGATTTAAAAAAAAGAATCACATAGATATAAAACATTATAACACTAACACACAAAGAATTGGCAAACAGCCAACAGCCCATTTAAGAAATGGTACAAGATCACATATACCACCCGTTAAGGGAAGAAAAAGAAGTCTCACCTACCAGACAGATTAAATTAAAAACAGCATGCCACTTCTACCCTGCCTCAAATGTAACAATACCTATCCATTAAATGCTTGACATCACCTCTTTGTTCTGTGATAAACCCCCCACTTTCCTAAGAACTGACCATTTTGCCCCTCTCCTCTCAATGCCCTGCTTATTTCAGACAAGCCAAACACCCACAGAGACAGGAAAAAGACATTCTCTGACCCTGCCTATCACAGACCCTCCTCATTCCAGACCAAACTTGACTCTCACCTGCACAGATTCAAATACCCGCCTTTAACCACTATTGAATAACCAAAAAATAAATAAATAAATAAAAAGCAAATCAAATAGAAAAACAGAAACATTTTCTTCCTTTCCTTGGCCTCAAACACGTAAACAGCAAAATTTTCTGTGAATTACTACGAACATTTTCTCTAGAAAAAATGGCTGACAAACCTCGAAATGCGTCAAAATATGCCCATGTGAAACACTTACTTTCTCTTGAGTTTTTCTCTTCACCTTCTTATTGTCACTTCCATCAATATATATATATATAAGCATAAATGTGTGTATGTGTGCGTGTAGCCTAGATAGCTTTACAGCTTTGATTACCAAAAACATGAAGTAATTTTTCAAAGTGTAAACTTCAGTAAATTATTTATAAATATCTATCAATGCAATTTATGAAATAATTTCAAAGGGTTTTATGTGTTACACATTGTTAGATATCATAGTATCATGTGTGGATATTTCTTGTTAGGATCATTAGTTATTTACTCTGCAACTGTTTCGGGGATTTAAAAGACGTACTTATATTAAAATGGCTCCCCAGCAATTTCAATCATATAACACCTCCCCCTTAGTTTTGATTATATTTAGTTTATTTTCATTTTTAGGGTCGTATTGTTTTTTTTAAATAGGGCATTATCAAAATGTATTTCATATGGATATTATTTCATACTATATTCAATTTCTTGAAACAAACTACGTACTTCCGTAGGTTACCCCCAAACGTTGTGTCACTTCTGTTGAGTGTTCGTTGATGTGAAT
>OY735204.1:46193417-46253417 GCA_963457665.1 Thysanoteuthis rhombus | reverse complement strand
CGAATAAACAAAGAATTGGACAAGAGAAAAGAAAGGGAAACCGGGCGTAGTAAAAGCTATCAGAATTGAAACGCGCTCAGGTCGCAGATCACGCTGGTAGGCGACAGATGCTGGCATTCAAAGACAGAACAGGCGGAAATAACAAAAGTAAGGAAACTATATTAGGAATAACCGAAGAATGCTACGAGAACCCCTATGCTTCGAAGATAAAAGTACAACCGACCGACACTTCGACAGAGAACAGTGACGTCCGAGATGTAACAATAGACGGAGTAGTTTTTGTGCAACGAAATATGAAAAGAAGAAAAAGCCCAGGTGAAGATGACATAATGATGTATATGTTTTAGAAGATGCGGGAAAGGTCTATCACAGTGGATTTATGCAACTATTCACACAATGATTACGAGGAAAGAAAGTACTCCGAAATGTTGTCTAGGAATAGTAGCCCCACTACACAAGAAAAGAGACTATAAACAACTTGTGAATTACTGCCCTATTCTCTTTACTACCTAACGTTTACAAATTTTCCTGGAAAAATATCAACAGATTAACTAACGCTTTAGATGAAAACCAACTCCGCAAACAAACAGACTTTAGAAGTGGCTTCTCGACGATAGAAACATTTGAAATAATTTCCCCGCCCTTAAACGGTAAATGTATCACTCACCTTAAACAACGAGAATAGAATAGATAATTCAAGAAAATAGGGCTGCTGAAGGAACTTATCTTGCCACCGATAGGGTAGCTGCTTCAACGTAGCGATACTCCTATCATTGAGCTCAACAGCCGCCGGTAATTCAAAAGCCTAAATAACTGCTTTCAATCCAAACACTCACCACGTTTATTCTCGGTCTATTCGCTTCTTTCAACGCAACAGTTTCTGTGGTAGGTTTGTTTCCTGCACCAGCCACATTTTTTTTGATTGTCTATTCTATTTACATTGTCTAGTCTGAGTGATACATTAATCATGTAATGACGGGAGATCATTTAAAATAAGTTTCTATGTAATATGACGCAATTTATAAAGCTCTTCCTACTCTGGAATGAAGCATTTTGGTAGATGGGGAATTATGCACAAGTAGATATATCGCTTAATTCAGTCCTACTGGTCATTCAGTTTTGTGTAGGGCAGGGGTTGAGCGTCTGCCTCTGGGTCTGAAGCAAAGGTTTCGATCCTACCTCGTGGTACTGAGAGGGATGTCGAATAGTCTATAGCTACACTGATGAGTTGTATTACAACGAAACAGCAGTCTGTGGATGACATGATTTTTTATATATATATGATGATGACACATCAAGTAATTATCATATGTATGTGTGTAGTAAAAATCTGCTTAATTATAAGCTTTAACAGGCATAGAAAATGTGCAACATGGTTGCTGCCAAGTATGTTTTTTCAATGTTTCAACTACTGTGCCGTTTTTTCCTTGTCAAATTATCATACGTATCTACTGATATGTTCAGTAGAATATCTCATCGACATGATATAAATAAATGTATTGAAATAAGATATTCTAATGTTTTAAACGAGTATGGAATATGTTGACATATGAATCTTTACAAAAAGCCACCTTACATTCAGAACGCTTGTACCTATTCTCTCGGTGTTTGTCATTTTGTAAACTTTACATTTTTTTTTGCGAAAGAATAGCGCAAAATTTCAAGACGTGTTATCTATCCATGTCTCTTGACTGAAGTCTTACGAAGACAAGTAATCTCGTCGGTGGCAGCGAACAGGTTGATGTGATCTCGTAGGAGGGAAACACAATTAAATTCCCATTTCTGAAAGAGAATTGTTCATCTGAGAGTTCAAGAGACAACAGAAATCAAACTGTATGTTTGAGTGAATGGATTCGATTCCCCTATCGACAGGGAAAGGGTTATCCACTTCTCTGAATTGGGATAAATCATTTTTGTCCCCTCATGATTACATCCTTGTAGTTTTTGGTAGCTTATCGTACACTAATGGAAGTGGGTCGCCCCCCCCCAATGGTGTGAGAGCAATCAAGCTCTTCTCACTGATCAATTTGCTAGTGTTGTGAGTTAGTTCCGTACTGGGTGTCCCACTGTTATGGCCTTGATCCAGACTAAGTTAGGACTAGTGAATAACCATACACTTGCAGAAGAACAGAATGGAGATTTTATTTCTACATCGTTTTCTGAAAACATTTACGAGAAAAAATATTTTTAAAAACAACCCCAGGTCAAACTCAACGCCTACTTTTATTCCGATTGAAGATGATTGCCGCAACTGTTGTATTATATACTTTTTCGTAGAAACGTAAGAAATTTCAGTTTGGTGCAGTCGGTAAGAGAGATGCCTACCG
Source organism: Thysanoteuthis rhombus (assembly GCA_963457665.1). Taxonomy (NCBI): domain Eukaryota; kingdom Metazoa; phylum Mollusca; class Cephalopoda; order Oegopsida; family Thysanoteuthidae; genus Thysanoteuthis; species Thysanoteuthis major. Next base: position 46,251,090 of record OY735204.1, on the reverse strand, counting down.
ATTACTTTGCCGTGATTTCAAATCACAGTGGGGGAACGTTGATTTTATACATCGATTCGGTTTAACGTAACGGAACAGAGACACAGGGGAGAATTTACTTCCCTAAACAAACTGAGGTTTTGTTCTCACTGTTCTTGTTCTTCTTGTTCTTGTTACGGTGGGGAAAAAAATCAACTCCGGTTTCCGACTTGAAGTGAAGTTTGATAGAAAGATCTACTGGAAATTAGTTATAGAGGAATAAGTGGGTGGAGAGAATATATATCGAAATAGGAGAGAAAGCGTTAAATAAACGTCGAAAAAAAAAATGTGGAAATTTGATTGATTAGAAAGTTCTAACATTTTTTTTAATTCAAAATCCTGACACACATCTGTGATCTTTTTTTCTATTGTGTTTTATTACAAACTCACTTTTTACTGTTTCAGTATTTCGAGTACAATTATCAGATTACGTTAACTTTACCGAACGGAACTTGATTACAAGCTATTTCTAATTTTCCTCTCTAATTGTCGAACTCTGATCCAACATAAGAACAATTATCTCACGAACAAGAACAATCCTCAACAAATTTAGGAGAGGGAACTTTTATTTGATTGCATTCCCAATAATAATTATTTTAATGCAACCAGTGAACAGTTGCCTTCCTTCAAGTTTTGTGTCCAACAAATAGTTTATGAACGCATAATCTTTGGAATATATACAACAAAAAAGTTGAAATAATCACCTTCAATCGAAATAGAAATAAGAGTAGAAAAATTAAGCTAAGGTTGATAAAAAAAACCCAACTGTGTTTTGCTGTCAGGGTAATCTTCTCTGGAATCTCTATTGTCCTCTGGTGGTATTTTCCAGATAAGAGAAATAGTTTAGATAGGCTTTTTTACACAACCACAAGCATGAGAGTGAAGACCGGATTCACTGCTCAATTCTAATTATCTGCAAGACCAGCATTTTAACCATTACATCACGAAGACATGGCCCTTTTCTTAGTAATATTTTCGTAGGATCACCAATAAGTCTGTAACGTAATGATGAAAAGTATCTATTTTTCAACCTAATCTCCTTCTTTATCAACGCTCTTAATTCGATAATAGATATTCCTTAGATCGAACATTATACAGTGAAAAATTTCAGATTAAACTTCAACTAATAACAATATATAAAGCTGCAGACTTATAGATACAACCTCGTATTTATTACAGAAATTGAAAACAGATAGAATCAGTGGAAGAAACCTTCTCCATCGGAAAATGAATTATTCTTTCTAGATTATATCTTAGTCGCTACATCAGGGGCCCTCGACATTCTCCTTATCGTTCGTTCTTTCTGGTAGGGTTGACGTACCCCGTGTGGAAAATATAGCATGAAGTGCATGGACATCATAGAACAGACGATAATCGTGTGGTATTTGCAAGTAATTTGATTTAATGTTTCATTTTAATGAGATCGATGAACTTGGTTCTTTCCAACAAGTAACACAATTCTAGGAATATTTCTGGAGATAAACACCTACGTATCATTCTCAATTGGCAGTATTGCGTGAAATCTGGTTTATACTGATATAAGCACATCAAAAGCGCGCAAAGAAGTGGAAAGAGCATCGATATACGTGCAAAGTAGAGACGTTCGATTTTACGGAATGATCCTTTCAATCTACTCAGTGTCGCCAACAATGTACTAAGTTTGTAAGACGCGACTTATGTTTAGTTGGTTATGATTACATCGAAATTAAAATGTCTTTACAAGCCTTGCGTATTCCCATAATTTCTTTCATGTACTCTTGGTGTTACGCATACCCCCAGTTTGAGAACCTCTGTGCTACATGAACACATTTATCTTTCCTTACTTCACGAGTCATAAAAATCCAGTCGTTTCGCTGGCTGTATTTGATTCTTCCTAATTAGACAGTTATGTTTTAGGAAGTCTTTTTTTTTTATTCGCCGATCATCGTTTTTCGTTTGTATGCATTAATTGTTTTTTTTTAATGGAATTTTGCTTTTAAAAAAATGAACAGTGGCCATTTTAGGGCGGGGAGGAAAAGGGGGTTTAGAATATAATTTCTGACATGTTTTTTACTTTATTTGGAGAAAAAAAAATGTTCAAGGCACGGCTTAGCAAGCTTTAAAATCGCTTTAAGACTTAAGGGTATTTTTCTTCATCTTACTGACTTTTGGAATACTTTTTTTTTATTTCCAGAAAAGAGATAGCAAGCAAAAAATTGGAAAAAAGAAATGGACGCTTTACAAAGAACATGAAGAGAGATGGCGGTAAAATCAACTAAAACACAAAGAATAGCCTTTAAACAAGAAATGTTCGTTTTTAGGCATTAATAGATGACACGGAAAAAATTGTCTTTGATCTCTTTTGATTTTTAATTGCTTGTTAATCAAATTAAAAGTTATTCTTGAACATTTACTGACACCGATTCTTCAATCAAAAAAGAAAGAAAGAAAAAAAAAAAAGAAGCGTGACGCGTTGCTTCAGGCTGTTATCTTTGAATAATAGCCGTCGAAGAGAATCCCGTGAATCTGATGTGCTCTCTTTAGTAAGACAATAAGAGAAACCGCCACGTGACCATCTTCTTTGTGCAGCATGTTATGTTGGAGGTGATCAATTAAATGATTGGGAAAGGGGGGCGGTGATCAATGAATGAGTTACTTCTCTTGCCTTTGGTTGGATCACCGAAAAGCATAAACTTACATTGCAAATTAACCCCCCAATAAACATTCTAAGAAAAAAGTTTCTTTATAGACATAATAAGGAATAAATGCTTATATTTTCAGCCCTCGAGCTCCCCTGATGCGGCCAGTGGTCATGACACAAACATCGCCAGCAAGCCAAAATCATTTAAAAACTGAAAAAAAAAAAAGAAGTTGATAGGTTCGATTGATGATTTTCTTATATAAGGAAAAGAGACGAGAAATATCAACGAAGTGACGAAGGTCTGAGAAGATGACCTTAAAGAAGTTTGGGAGATCAAATGTTTACCAACCAAGCTGCGCTAATAATATTATCAGTGTTTGATTAGTTTTTTTCTTCTTCTTCATACTTGTTTTTTTTTTATCGCAATGGTAGGGTTGTTTTTTCATCTCCTCGACCGTTAAGCAGGCTGCATAGATCAGAAATACAGAATGAGCATCCCTTATTCTTGAGAACTGATTACGCTACGAAAATTGATACAAAAGCGTCAAGGCAGCTGATGGAAATCCCGAAAGAGGAATTTTCAGAGTGTTTAGAATGGTGGAAAAAGAGCTTGGATCTTTGAGTTCCTAAGGGAGGTATTTTGAACGGGGACCAAAGCGCGATTGTCCCAGGGAAGTTATTTTCCGCGAATATTAAACGGCTGGTTATTTTCTTTGACAGATCTCGTATAATTCAAACGTTGAATTATCACGAAGATTTACTAACCCAAACATAATGTGATCATAGGCATTCTGCTGGGATGGGGACACATGGAGTATCTCCCACCCCTAGGCCTTCTCGTCGAGTACAAGGGGGGTTGAAAGTTTGAACCTTCGAGTCAATAAACGATAGTGGTGCGGTACAACTGTTTTATTCAACTCGTATATAGGTCTGCTCTCCGTCGTGTCTTTTCAGGATCAAGTTAGACATCTCTGTCAAAGGTCAAGTGCACCATCTGACATCTGGATCATTACTCTGGATTGCTTACACTACAATTGGCGGGTGGAATGCCTATCATGTAGCAGGGTAGCCGTTAAGATATATTAAGTATATACTCCTCTCACTGGAATATATGGTTCCCTCTAGTTCTGGTCCCTGGTAAAATGGCAACGGATTCCCATGCAGGTAACGTAGGCATTATCTATATAATAAGCGTTAAAGTTTGTTTGGTTAGTTGTTTGTTTTGAAACAACGTTACCATTTCTCAACGAATCTCCATCTTTTTTAGCACAGGGGTCCAGATGCACCTTAGTATGATGTCTGAATAAAGAAAATCCGGTTCAGACCTTCCTACGGTTAATATACTATAAAAATCATATGTATTTCTCTGTTTAGATGTCCCCCAACAGAAAAAAAACAACAACAACAACAACAAAAAAAAACCCCGAAGGAATAAAGGGAGGTAATTCTATTCCTGTATTCAGACGTTTCTAAATTATTTTGTTAATCGTTGAGGGCTGAAAAATCAACTTTTGAATAGAAACAACTTGACAGATTATTGCATTATTACCGTGAACGTCACCACGTCCAATCTTTTCTAAGATAATCTCATCCTATTCACAGATTTGCTTCATCGCATCCTAATCAACCCTGTATTTCTTGACTACTGAAATCAAGACTGTTTTTTTCAGCTCAATCTTTTTTGCAACACTGTATTTAGATTTCTCTATTTCGACATTTTTCTGCCTCAATTCTACATACAAAAAAGCTACGTGCCATAATTACAATCGTAGAACACAGGAGTTGATTGAATCAGCGTAGGTAATTCCTGTTTTTTGATGATTTTTGACTCAATTTTACACGTAGATGGAAAAAAAAAACAAAAAAAAAATAATTAAAAATTTGAAATATAAAGACTTTTTTTTCCAGATCTAGACATCAGATATTGCATTTTCGGTTACAATTTTAAAATCATAATTTTCTAGTTTTTTCTTAATGATTTTTTTCAGTCGATTTTACTTATAAAAAAGATCACGTTTTAATTATATTCTTCCTTTTTTTTCAAATTAAATTTTTCAATAAGTTTAGGGAATCAATTTGACTTCGCAGGAACAGTCTCTAAAGGTTGCAGGAGTTGACCTAACATGTCTATGTCTCTCTCACGACCAGCTCTAAGTCGGATGCTCACATGGTTGGTAAGGCAGACAGCTTCTCATCTGAGCAGCAAATCACAGAATAAAAAATGTTGTCTACCCATGCGGTCTCACTGATTAAAAATTATTTGTTACTATGATTTCTGTCTTATGTTTTGCATAACAATTTAGGATTTGAAAAAGAAATACTAACAGTAAAAAAAATTAGGATACTATCCTTTCATTCAAAAGATACTAACAGAGGAACCCGGTTAACAATAAACAATTAACACAGCTTTGGAAAGCTTGACGCATCATAGCAGCCTGAAAAAAATATTCACTTCACAGATGTAGGTGTATTCAAATAATAAAATGCACTTACAATTATTTACAAAATGAAATACATAAAAATTTGCTCTCGGTTATGTCGTTTAAGTACAACACAAAATAAGTGCTTTTATATTTTTGATACTCTGACTACGCCGTGTACCTCTGCCAGTAAGTAATAAAAGCAAAAGTACTCTTGGAGAGATACAAGTTTGCGTGTGATATTTTATCTGACATAAACTGAACAAGTTATTCGCCGTTAAATCACAGATATACAGGTTTCACACTACCAAAAAGTAGAAAGTTCTTCTTGCCTTTTATTTTTCGTGAAAACGAAAATGCGACGTAAAACCAACGTTCGAAAAGCAAAAATCTGTCGGTGTTCGAAAAGTGAAAATATGAAGTAAGGCTAACGTTCGAAAAGCGAAAATGTGACGTTAAACAAACGTTCAAAAGGCGAAAATGTTGAGTAAGGCTAACATTCAGAAAGCGAAAATGCGACGTAAAACCAAAGTTCGAAAAGCAAAAAGGTGACGCAAAGTCAGTGTTCGAAAAGTGAAAATATGAAGTAAGGCTAACGCTCGAAAAGCGAAAATGTGACGTTAAACAAACGTTCAAAAGGCGAAAATGTTAAGTAAGGCTAACGTTCGGAAAGCGAAAATGTGACGTAAAGCCAACTTTCGAAAAGCGGTGTTGACCAATATTAGAAATCTCTTGGATTATTTTTCTAAAGAAGCAGAGAAAAACTCTTCACACCGGAAGAGTCTTTTGTCTCAAACGGTCGGTAAAGAATATTTCTATTAGGAAAATTATTACCTTTCAAATGGAAGAGGCCATGGTTACGGACAGAGAACCTAGAAAAATCTCACTGTTCATCATATCAGTGGAAGATATCGAGCCAACTGTCTGTGACTTCAGGAAAATTCGTTTTCTTTTTTCTATTATTCTTTGATAAAATATGCACCAATAGTATCCGTCGTCGAATAGCGGGTAGGTACCCGGGCCGTGCGAAAGGAAATGGAAAACGTCAAGAATCAAATGAAAGAGAATATTCGTATCATCTATGTCAAAACAAACGAACGAAATGAAAAAAGATTACAAAATTTTGGGCGAAAACAAACGGCAATTGATGTCGCTTTATCAGAAAATAAGTCGTTTTTGCATTTATTATTAATCTTCCATTTTTACTTATCGTATGTTTCTTTCGGAATCGAAGTATTACATATGCCTTTCAGAGATACAAACAAACGATGTGAGACTATTTGGGAAATTGAAAAATAGAACAAAAGAACGCGGTTTACGACAAATTGATTCTTTGGTAAATCTCATATTGTTTTAATGTAAGCAGTTTCTTCAAAGCTAGCTTTTCAGAAGTGTTTCAAAATTCTTTATGAATCTCTTAGATTTGATCAACACAGTAATAAACATACAAACAGACAGCACAATATAAGTCGCTTCCTTTCAACTCTATTCTGTAGGCGAAAACTATTGGAGATCGACGTAACTGACTTTGAGTCCAATATTCATGCCTGGATAAATTATCATGCAAGCAAGTTGAAACCTAACTTGTTTTTTAGAAGAATAGGTCAAGTTGTTTTTTTATTAGTTTAAACCAGGAGTCAGCAAACCTTTTTGGAAACTAGCCGGACCAGAAATGTTTTTTTTTCGTTATATCTTCAGGCCAAAGCGAATCAAAGGAAAAATACGATGATTACACAAGCTTGTTTTTTTTTAATACTTATTTTATTGCTTTTTTATCATATGATATATACCGAGTATAGCCCTTCATACATTACCGATCAATGAAAACTATGAAATTCCTCTTTGGGGACAAAATATTGTTTGATTGTGGTTCAAATTTGTGTATGTTGATAGAGCTGCAGAAAAACATAGCGCTAGAACCTTTTGGCAATAAAAAAAAACATTGATTCGTTTGAGGCCACTGCAAAAATTGGACTTTTGCTCTATTTTTCAAGACAAGGAAAACAAAGATTTTTTAGTATGCAGTATCACGTATTCAATTGAGTCGGGGAGCAGGATGGAATGGGGCTGCAGACTGGATTTTATCTGTGAGCTGCAGTTTACGGATCCTTAGTTTAGACTTTTCAAGTACAAGATAATGTAGTGAATTAACTTGGATTTTGATGCTTTTTTTTTCTTTTCAAAAAAATATATCTTTGACTACGACGAGCCTCTATGTTCTCATAGAATACTGGACTATGCAACCAAGTAACAAATCATTTTACTTCGGAAAGGAAATAATAAATGATTTTAAATTTAGATTAACTCCAAGATTAGATCGACTTTATATTTATATTTATTTATATATATATGTGCGTGTATATATATATATATATAGAGAGAGAGAAATAGATATTCAATCCAGTAGAATGATTATAAAGACCTTATTTTTACCGAGAACTCTTTTGAACGGACATCCCGTTTTTACGCGCGTTGGAAATATACCAATTGGCAGCGTAAATGAATAAGCAATCACCGAATGGGATACTGCAGGGATCGAACCTGCCTCTAACCAAAGAGGCCGTATTAACGCGATGTCACTCGAATGACTGAGCTGAGCAGCCACCCGATGAAAAGTCAAGTGTTACGTACTCATTTCCTCTTGTTATCTACAACCCATATTACGGGGTGTCGGTTCAAAAAGAATTCTCACTAAAGATAAAGTCTCCACAATTATCCTGTTGGATTATATTTCTCTATTGTATAATTGTCCACGTTGTGGGAACAACTAGAGTGCAGTTATGTGTAAAACTAATGCTCTTATCTGCATAAGTCTACAGAGCTATACGAAAAAAATACATAAGCCATTCATCTCCAAATTTGCATACACGCATCAAAACACATTTCTACCGCTGATGATTAATGCATCGTATAGGCATATTCACTGGTTTTATATATCGTACTCGCGGTAAGAATTACTCCCAAATATGGAACTATTAAATCCAAGAAACGAACCGAACCAGTTATCAAACCACGATTGAAGAAATCTCTCTGTCTCTGCGCTGCAATTACTGGACATGATACGAAGTTGACATTCACCAGATATATTAGTCAGCAATGCAATGCAGTATCAAGATTAAAGTTTTTAATGACAATTGAGGCAGGCTGTTTCAAACACCAGACGATCCCAATAATCCTGAAAAGAAGAGTATACAACCAATGCATTCTACCGATAGTCACTTATAGAGCTGAAATATGGAGCCGAACCAAGAAACAAACCTATAAACTGAGAAGCATGCAACGTGCAACATGAGAGAATCATGCTCAACCTTACATGGAGAGATCACAAGACAGCACAGTATATAAGGAAGAAAACAGGAGTCCGAGGTATCATAGAAACTATAAAAAAAACTCAAATGGCAATGGGCAGGCCACGTTGCAAGAATGAAAGACAGCCGATGGACACTACGACTCACAACATGGATCCCCAGGGATCACATGAGAAACCGAGGCCGACAGAAAACAAGATGGAGAGATGAACTAGACAAATTCAGAAAATACTGACTCTGTGACGCCTATGATGGAGAATTGTGGCGAATCCTGTGAAAGGTCTATGTCCAACGACGGACTTTAAAAACTGATAATGATGATGATTTGAACACCATAGAGAGTGGTCCCTTCAAAACATGCACCTTCGGAACAGCAACTGCCCTAGTTGATAGTCATTGATGTATATACAGAGAGTAGCTCGACGAAAGTTTCTACCACTTTATTAATTTATTACATGTAAAGTCGTTTCTTCTCAGATTGAAACTGAACACAGTTCTAATATGTCAAGAAATCAAAAACTGGTACATATTTACAAGAGATGATTGAAATCTGCTGATGGAAAAGTCTGAAGATACATAAAATATCAAATCCTTGATTGTTTGATGGAAAAACGAACAATCTCATCAAATTGATATCCATTAAATCCTCAGTATTAATTCACGTTGTTTGAAAGGAAGCCTTGTTGCGTTCACTTCTATATTCAAATCTACACCCAAAAGGATTTTACTAAGTTATCGGTTCAAAAATTGCAAATAGACTCTTTGGGTCACACTTACACTACTCAACTGCATAGATTCACACCTTCCTTTCTCTTTTTGTATACGAGGTCGTACCCAAAAGTTCTAGGATTAATTTCTGCGGTCAACCTTCACACACACACACTCACACACACACACACGCACGCACACACACACACACACACACACACACACATATATATATATATATATATATATATATATATAAAGTGCCTCGCATAAGTATTTGGAGAGGAATCTTTCGTGAATGACTTAGTTTTGAGAATTAAAAACCTACAAAATACCTTGCATTTGTATGAAGAAAGGATCTTTTCCTCTTGGATGCATTGGTTTTGACCGTTAAAAACCACTGACTGCCTTACATACGTATTCGTACAAGGCTTTTTCTTACGTGCCTTAGTTTTGAGAATTAAAACACAAACTATTTGCAAGAAAAACCAAATTAAAGAAATACATACATGGAAAGGAACACGAAGTTCGTGTTCTTTCAAATATTTATGAGCATATTTTGTGGATATGAACAAAGTAACGAATCTTTAGCGATATAACATACATGCACGGATAAAAAAAAAGAATGTATCATATCAATCTAATACACACACATATAAACCAAAACCTATTCCATGTCTATATTACACAAACATACGGTGATGTTCATAAATATTCGAACAAGCATAAGTGATGTATGCTCTGACCTATGATTGGGTTGTTTCCGTGCATGTATTCATCTAGTTTAAGGTTATTCAACTAAGTACTTCGTTTGGCAACTCTGCCAAACAACCCTTACAAACAGCAATGTTAGTTAGCCTTTCCAGTCTCCTTAATTGATTCCAAACATAATTTGAGCAAGATAAAAATAACAATACTAGGATCAATTAATCTTACGATTCAATTCAATTTATATATTTTTTCGCGATATATATTTTTTAAAGGCGTTTTTTTCATATATTAGTAAAGCAACGGGAACTAAACAGAAGCAACGTGAAGCGACGAGGAGCAATGGGAAGCAGAAGGGATTATTATGGTGATTATTTGAAGAATTCCTGATAAGGTTATTCATTGAGCAATTTATCAACAATTGATCATGGTTATAAATAGTGTCTTTGCTTAGCTTCTCGTTGCTTCCCGTTGCTTATCGTATTTTATCATGTTTGTGGTGAATAACTGAATGATTATATAATTTAGGGTTATCTCTCGTTCAGAGCAATTTATTCGGGTAATACTTGATATCTTTGATCTTCTTCACGTTGCCACCAGGTGCTCCCCAATGTTTCTCGTATTTACCACAACTCGTAAAAAACTTATCAATTATCAAGATCCTTTTCAAGTTGAGGCCGAGAGGCAATGAATGAGACTGTAAGTGACACTCTAATCAATGAATAATCCTAACCTTAATCCGAAATTATCTAATCATTTACCACAAATCTGGTCATGGTTGAATACAAGCAGCAACAGGAAGAGGCAGGAAGCAACGAGAAGCGGAGCAAAGATAGCATTTATTACTTGGAACTATTGCTCTAATCAAGGAATGCACCTAACCTTAACACCTTTATTCAATCATCACAAACGACTGTGTGAAAGATTTTTTAGGTTAATTCCCTTTGCTTCCAGTTGTTTCTATTGGCTTCCGAGGCATGTTTCAATAATATTTTTAAAAAAATGTCTCCAAACTATATCAGTACTTCAGATTGAGATTTCATACAACATCGTCATGTTGTTTAGTGGGTGGGAGTATCCATCACAGGGTTGACGCATAGTTGGAGACTTATCTGGTCCCAAACACGCCCAAAATGGCCAAAAATGGCCAAATGTCAAACAAATTTTCTGAAGTAAATATTTTATCATTTATTTTTATCAAACGAAATATTGTAAATCATAATCTAAAAAAATCAATGATACTATTTACCTTCATCCCAAAGTTACTGTTTCTTATCGAAAGGTGACGATTTAAGTATCAAAGTTATGATTATAAAAAGATTAGGATGAAAATGAATATCAGTTTTAATAAAATCCAATAATGTTTTTTATAATGTGTTTCAGCCCTGGAATGCACACCAAAAATTAAAAAAAAACACAAAAAACAAAAAAAAACCCAAAAATCTAAAAATACTACCACGACAAAATCTATACGGCCAAGCATTTACGTTCAGTTAAACCAAAAGGTTTATGGGCAAACGCTTTTCGAAAAGGCCAAATTTGTCATATTTGGCCACAAAATGGCTGAAATGGCAACTGTGACCCAGCAGACAACAAGCGGTTGCACGACATTTATTTAATTCCTCCTGTTCTGATTGGTGTTATTGGAAAATTTCCGAGACAATGATAATTAAAAGCGATGTTAATGCAATTACGATTTCTCCTCATCTCGTTAGAATCTCGAATCCTGGATCGATTTATTTTCGAAGATTCAACGTCTTTTATCTCACTGACAACGTCCGATCGAAAAACAAGAAAAAAAAAAAAACAAAAACAAAAACAAAAAAACAAAACCCCCAATTGGCGGAAACACACGTTGTTTTGACTCTACCCACAGATAGCAACAAGTGCTTTGTTATCCAACCGATCTGTCCTACTGGTAATCCGCTTATTATCGAAATCCGTTTTGTTAATCCACTTCTGACATCGTTGAAGCTGTAGGAGGAGAAGGAGGAGGCTTAGGAGGGGAAGAGAACAGATGTTTCTCTTTGATACGTTTGATATTTGCAATCTAAAGATTTGAAAGATATTTAAAAAAATGAAATGAAAGTCTCTCCGCTCTCTCTCTCCCTCCCTCTCTCTCCACATTTATCCGCCCCCAAAATCATCTGCTGGTTCAGGTGCAAAAGAACTGAATACATTTCCATCAGTTTTATTTTTCTATTATATTTCATGCTAAATTTAGAATGCATGCTTAATGCTGCGATATACGAATCATATATATATATATATATATATATATATATATATATATATATATATATATATATATATATATATATATATATAGATTGATAGATAGATAGATAGATAGATAGATAGATAGATAGATAGATTGATAGATAGATATAGGTATAGATAGAGAGATACCAGTTCAATGAAAGCACTCCATATATAATAGACACAACTTTCCATTCATTTTTCTTTTTATTGCACAGTGTTGGCAATTTACCGACCCCAACATCATCTGCTGACTCACTTGTAAAAGAAACGAATGAAAAAAAGAAATATATATCTGGAGATATAATGACATTTGAAACACCCCGCCATCCTACCAAAAAAAAAAAAACACCACAAAAAGTCTTGTAGGCCAGATACAAAAACGGTGACCAAACATTAAGATGAAACACGAAGTTCAGACTGAGATTGGCGTCTCGTCTTGTCTGTAGATCGCCTTATCCACCGAAGTGCACAGTGCATATGCAATATATATTCAATGTTCGATCAAAATCATGAATATTTTCTGGGTCCAGGTTTCCCCAGTTACCCTAAGGTAGAGCGTTCCTGAGAGAAAAAAAAACTTCATAAGCTGAAATGGTGCAAAGCGAAAAGGTAATTATCATTAATCTATATCGATAAAATTTTTAAGCGTTCCCATATTCAAAAATGGTTATGATGATATGCTTTGTTGAGCTGTCAGATGCTTTGGTCGAAGGGGTACAGGAGACTGGGGTGCAAGAGATAGGAAGAGGGGGCACACTGCCTTTATAAGGGCTGCTGGAAAACAAACGTTGAAGGCTATTTTCGCTTTTTGCTAGTTTTTGCAAAGAGTTAATAAATGGCATGTAGAGGACTTTCGAAAAGCTAGAGTATCAGTACATAATTGGGCTCTTCGTACAGGGCCAGTAATGTTTTGCTATGATTTTTGTGCAATGATTATGAATCCTGTTTCAGATACCTTCGTGTTTATGCATGTTGAATTTATCGTATAGATACTACGCTCACATTGATTATCATGTTAAAATGATAACCCCAATTAAAGGTGATAATTGTCTGAAACCATTACCCAATCATTCATAAAAGATGGAGACAGTAAAGTATTCCACACATGAAGAAGATGAACGGAGAAAGTTTGATAAAGGAGGAAAATGGTTAGTGGGTTAGTTTAGCAGTCAATTATTAGAGTTGTAGGTTCGATGACGTTCATTCTATCGCCTCGTGTCTGACTATACTGCAACATTAGGAAACGTGTAGATCAGTCAAATGCACCGATTAATAAAAGTCAATTAGTCTTTTCCGATATGAAGATTACAGGAAGATAAATCGAGAGAGAAAGAAGCTAATGCTTAAATGCAAGGCTTATCTATCCGCATGAAATCTCGGTGTCGAGATACTCTGATCACGTGAGAAATCTCATGCTGGGGAATTTGTAAAATATTAACATATTTCCTCGAAGATGACAAGAAACACGGAGATCATCTATATTTAAGTAACTAAAACTAATGAATCTCACAGTTGTCCCCGATTTTGTTAAACTCCAGTCCTAGTCAGAGCCTTGGATTAACAGCGAGAACAATCCTCACCTGATTTGGAGGAGTAAACTCTTCACTGTTTGTTTGTCCCGTCATGTTAGATCGAACTGATGTATAGCATTAGCATGTTCGTGCCGAGATTTGAAATCAGGCTCAAGTGATCGGTCGGCAGCTTTCTTGCCGACTGAGCCGAATTGACATGTCTAACCGTAAAAGTTGAATAATGTAAATACTGATTGATTAAAATCAATCATTTGTAGATGAAAAAATAATCAGTGGTTTGATCATAGCCTTGATGGTTTTGATTTAGACCTAAAAAAAGGGTCTAGATAGTCACCAATGGAGCTGAAACATGGAATTTAACCAAAAGATTGGCCCCTAGACTACGATCCACGCAACGCACACTGGAGAGAATCATGATCGACCTTACATGGACAGATCAAAAGACAGCACAGTATATTAAAGAAAAGGGAGTCCGATATATCATAAACACCATTAGAAAACTCAAATGGTAATGGGCTGGTCATGTTGCAAGAATGTCAGACAACCAGTGGAATCACGACTCATATCATAGATCCTAGGAGATCAGTTGCGAAATTTTAGCACATAGGATGACAATCTAGACAAAATCAGAAAGTATTGACTCTGCGATGCCCATGATAGAGAGGTCACTAAAACGCTGATGATGATGTAGTTCCATGATTTTATCTTATAATCCACTGATTGGGAGCGCCTTTCACTAGAGTAATGGTCAAGAAGCTGATCATTAAGTCCTTGTATGAGTTCTATTCTCACAGTGTCCCACAGTTGTGTATATGTTTCAGACTGATATAGCTTGGGACACTTTGGCACACACAAAAAACTGTTCAGATTTAATTTTGAAGAGGGCGAGAACCCTCTTCATCTCCTTCCCACGTTACAATCTCCTGTACATCTCATCACACGAACCTCTGACGACTCAGCCTAACATACCATAACAATAATTTTTTTCGGTCTGCAAACGCTCGAAATTTTCCCATATAAATCAATGGTAATTGCCCCACTCGCAAGACTTTATTTCAGTTTACGAAAGTTTTTTTTCTTTTTATAGGAATGCTATACGTTCGGATAGCGGGGGAAACCTATAGCTGTCCCTTTTTTCCTATAAATTCTCATGTTCTTTGATCTCATAGAAAAAAAAATTGATATTTAAGTCGAGAATTTGGCCCTTTATCTTAGACCCAAAGTTAGGGGAGTCAAATACGAGAGAAATTACAAACTTGTATGAAATCTACACGAAATAAAAGATTTGCAAAACACGTTCTGTTTCTCAATTCACCGGTACACACGGTTGTTGTTATATATATATATATATATATATATATATATCTTCCTTAAGGAATAAAGCACTCTGGTGGATGGGGAATTTCTCTGTAAATAGATATATCGCTTAAATTCAGCCTTACTGACAGTCCAGTTCCGTAGTCCAGTGGTCTCAGGTCTGAGGAAAAGGTTTCAATTTTGCCTCACGGTACTGGATGGATAATGGAAAGACTATAGCCAAAACAGCTGTCTATGGATGACACAATAATATATATATATATATATATATATATATATATATATAGAGAGAGAGAGAGAGAGAGAGAGAGAGAGAGAGAAGGTGAAGATAAAAGAATGTTAATGGGATTTTTTTTCTTTCAGAAGGCCATGGCCTACTCAGGATCCCCTCTTGGTTGATGCAGCACTGCCAGACAGTGAAGAAAGAACGAAAGATCAACGTACAACTCGGAGAAGGTAATGATGCCCGACGACCTACTGCCTGTGCATTTCGCTGAGCGTCCGGATAAAATGATGGCTTTTTATATGGTTTGCAAAAGGCGACTTCTTCCGGCATCAAGAGATCATGCTTATACCATGGTACCACCCCTATCTCTCTTTTCTCTTTTGTAAAAACTTAAATCACGTGTTTCTGCCAAAATTTGGTTCAAACGGTAAAGGGAAGTTGGGAGTCAGTTTTATAAAAATAGCAGATTTGAGGCGTTCGTCATATATATATATATATATATATATATATATATATATATATATATATATATATGTGTGTGTGTGTGTGTGGTACAAATCAGGCTAGCAGTTTAACATGATATAATAATATATCGATAATATAAAGCAACTTCTGAAATGTAATGGATTTATTTCATAGAGTCCTCGATACATACAACTTTTTACTCATGAAATTAAGTTGTTTTTAGAGTAGAGCTGGAAATAAATGGTAGAATGTGGATTTGCTACACGAACTAGCTCATGTTTTTGCCCTTTTCGGGTGACGAGACCCAAAGAGGGCAGAAATATGAGCTAGCTTGTGTTGTGAATCCACATTCTACTATATATATGTATATATATACATAGATAGATAGATAGAAAGAGAGCGAGAGAGACAGACAGACAGACGGACAGAGAAAGTATAACGAGAATATAGGAGAACTCTATTAGACAAAAGACTCTTTATTTCAATGTTTTGCTCATACCAAGCGTTGTTAGGAAAATAGGATGTTACAAGGAACTTGATATTTTACATAGTTGCTTTGTGAGTTGTGGTGGGAGAGGTAGTATGTTGATTGATCATTTCTGTAGTAAGCTCAATGATGGTACGTGTGTGTCATGACCATTGGCCAGGCTTTTTGGGGTATCATCAATGTAGCTGAAGTTATCAGCTGTTAGATGTTTGTGGTTTTCAGTGAGGTTAATTTGGTGTTTGATGAATGGAAGAATTTAGGTCATAGAGGGATAGTTTGTTCCGTTTTGATATAGTTGAGGTTAAAATGATTTACTTGAAAGAGTCGGAGTTGGAACTGATATTTTGACCATGTGTGTTTACTGGTACATATGTGAAAATGGTGAATGAAATATATTTGCAAGTGATTATGTGTGAGTGTACATGTAAGTAATGAGTAAAAGGGCTGTGTTTCAGCGGTTTAGGTCGATGAGACGTATTGGGGTAGGTAGAAAATATTATGTACGGGCAATTTGTTTTGCCTGGTGATTCTTACTAAATATGGACTGAGGTTAAAGCAACGTGATCTCTGAATAAATTTATCGCTTTCTGATTGTATGCATTTTCTCTCGTGTTTTTTTGGTTTATTTTTGATTATGTGAGTATGTTGTAAGTCGAAATTATGGCCAAATGCGTTTCCATGTGTATTCCATGAGTGCATTGGCGTGATCAACTATTTTGAATGATCTTCTGTTCCCATAGATTCTTTGTTTATAAAGACTTCTAATATCATCAATTTACTCTGATATTGTCCAGTTAACCATAAATACATACAAATACACACACACACACACACGCACTTATATATATATATATATATATATATATATATATATATATATATAGAGAGAGAGAGAGAGAGAGAGAGAGAGAGACTATGACTAGAAAGCGATCCTACATTTAAACGTACATTGTTAGAAATAAGAGACAAACTCTGAATATTCAATTTTTGGGGGCAATTTACTAACGTGCGTACAAACCTTTGCTAATGTCATCAAAGTTTTTAAAAACTTTCCAAAGTTTGTGGTTCCAGATTTTTATTTTATCATCTAGATATGTTTGAGTGAAGGATTGCTGCCTCGCTATACTCTTTTTGAATTACACGGCCCCGTGGAGAATAGAGAGGAAAACACCAAAGAACCTTATGAGAAAACAAATTCAAATAGCCATCTAAAAGTGGAAATTGATGAAATTCAAAACACCTTAAAGTCCTCTACCACTCTGTATTTATACTCTGAAATACAACACTGCCTCTCCAAATTTACAGAAAGGATGGAGTAACACACAGATAAGTCTTAGAAAAGGTTAACAATTTACATATAAGAACCATATCTGCTACATTTATCTGACAATCGTTTGAACCTATTCGGTCACCTACCAACTGATCAGGAAGGAGAATTTCTCAAATAGGGACCTTAATGTCGCTTGTATAATAAATTCAGTATCACCAACAAAATGAATGAAGTGCAGATGTTGTACTTAGTCATTCAACTATCACAACTCATTCAGGACTGTGGAACTCACTTAGAGCCAAAGCGACAAAAAATCAATTAAATAACAACACTAAAACATCCATCTCCAGTAAAACATTAAGAAATGCTGCAAAACAACTTAAAAACAGCAGAGATATTGTCATTTGAAGATAAAACCAACGTTCTGAATGCGATGGATTATAACACTAAACTGCAGACTTTTCTGGACAACCAGAAAAAATTGAAGAACCTAACATATATTCCACAGATTAATTGAAAAGGAACCATACATCTGCCACATTTATCTTGTTAATAAACTCATTACTTCTAATAACGCAGAGCAAGGCCTCTTTAAACTTATTATCGGCGACTACCAATTAGAATATCTATACGGGAAAAAAAATGAAAATTCATAAAACCGGTCCCCTCCTACACTCCATCACATCACAAGTCACCACGCCCAAATACCAGTTATCAAAATCTTTGAATCAATTAATCACACCATATTTGCCATATAAATACTTTGCTATGTCAACGGAAGAATTCCTAGTAATATTGCATTCAAACAAACCTGACAACGAAATCATTGCTTCACTATACATGGGAAGTCAATTCACCAACGTTCCCATTGTGCAAACCATCGACATAATAATACACAATACATATTATCGTCTCTCTTTACCCCTTCTAAAAACCTTATATACTTCGAGAACTCCTGATTCTCTGCAGTGCATGTTCCCTTCTACGACCACAAAGACCACATCTACACTCTAACCGATGACGTAGCTATGGGATCTCCTCTTGGGCCTGCTTTTTCGAATCACTATATGGTTAATCGAAAATGCTTGTTCTAATAAGTAGCATGTTCAACCAATGCATCCTCCTGATAGTCAACTGGAACATGGAGCCTAACCAAGAGACTGAGAACCATGCAGCGTGCACATAAAAGAATTATGCTCAACCTCGCATGGAGATATAACAAGACTGCACAAAATATCAAAGGAAAAATAGGATTCTTAGACATCATAGAAAACACCGGAAAACTCAAATGGCAATGCGCTGGTCATTTTGCAAGAATGGCAGTCGATCGATGAACATCACGACTCACAACATGGATCCCCAAAGATCACATGCGAAATCGAAGCTGCAGAATACAGGATGTAGAGAATAACTAGTTCAGAAAAAAACTGGCACCCTGATGCCCATGGTAGAGACCTCTGGAGAATCTTTGGGAAGGTCTACGTCCAAAGATGGACGATGAAAGGATGATGATGATGATGATGATGATGATGATGATGATCTTGAAGATATTTTTCAACGATATTGATAAACCCATCATACATGCAAGATACATCGATGACATCTTGGAATCAACCAGTGATTCTGAAGAGATAGAAAGACTAAAGATGATCTTTGAAAGTAATTCCGTCTTCCACTTCACTTATGAACTAAATATCGATATCAAATCCTTTACTTGGATGTCTCAGTCGATTCCAACAACTATAATTTCACTACATCAGTATGCAAAAAACCTATCAGCAACAATTCTTGCCTCAACTCCCTTAGTAAATACCCACACAGATATAAGACAGCCGTAACAAAAATTTGATAAAACTGAGCTTAACTGCTCAACTGCTATCAACTCCTCTGATACTTTTCAATAAAAAGTTGAGCAACATTTAACAAATCCTGATTAACAGCAGATTTCTAAACCATGTTGTATGACGAAAAGATTGGATCAACTTTAGAGACGATTTACAAAAACAGTACTAAGAACAATCTTGATCAAGACAAAAATATTATAAACTCACAACATCTCACAGATGCATTCTAACAATAGTTGGAATGGAAAAGCAATAAAGAATATAATCCGAGGGTACATCTCACCTGTTGACCGAAACAAAAAATTGAGACTCTTCATAGACTATAAAAAAGATTTTAAAAAAACAAACCAACAACCTTGTCACCAAATCAACACATCCCCAGAAAGAAGCGTCGTACGTAAGATCAATGTATATTAATTCATGTCCATTGGGAGACTGCGTCTCCGACAGCTACAACGAAAAGGTCTCATATTTGATATGCTACTACAACCTTCCCTCGCAGATTGACATGTTACCTCGACAACAAGTGCGCCACCTACCAGCACATTTCGAAGAATAATAGCACCACAGCTAATATTCGTCAGCTCCTTGTGGACAAAACAAGAATTTTATATTATAACAACTTCAAGAAGAGACTTCAAATGATGGAGGCAACCTATTATCAATAGCATATCTTTCGACAACGGCATGGATATTCTTGAACGACGTCGTCAGCGGCTTGCATTGGTTTCAGTTACTCATTTAAACAGATTTATTTATGATTACGCAAGTTTAAAGGAGACAACGCTTAAAATAGAAACCTGATACTATCAAAAAATGATTCCGATTTCTCTTTAAATACAACTGTCACATTCTTTTGATAATGACCGGTGATGGTCAAAAGATTTAGAAGTACCAACTTTGGTTCGTTTTTTTTAAAAACTTCGATGACATTAATGAAAAGTTTGTATGCAAACAAGAAAAATCAACAACAAAATTAAATTCACTGTCTATCTGTTATTTTTACTAATGTATATTTGAATATATATATATATATATATATATATATATATATATATATATATATATATATGTATATACGAAGTGATATTCAAAAGATCATGACACTTGAGCAGCGCGCGAACCAAATATCGTATTTACTTTTACTGCATCCTTTTCTGAGTAGTACCCTCTATGTTTATATCTGCTGAAGCGGACTACTTCGAAAGAGACGATAGAAACCAAGTGATGGCTGATAATCTTTTCCATTGTTTTCAACATCCCCGAAATTGAGTGCCCTTTTCTGTTACCCGTTGTGAGCAGTACCATTTGTGAGATCAGGGTTTATACCTGCCGAAGCAGACCACTTCGAAGAAGACGAAGGAAACTAAGTATAAGGCTAATCACTCTTTTGATTGTCGCAATCTCGGAAGTCGTGTATCTTTCTATGATTTACTATTTAATCTTTGTTCTATCCATTAATTCGCTGTACAAAAAGGCAATGATCTGTGGTCACTTGAAGCAAAAATATACATGGCAATTGAATTCATCAATTGTTTTTCGAGGATAGTTTGATAACATAAGAGGCTGTTTTCTTTTTCTTTTAGCTTGTACTTTTTTGTTTTTTGAAACCCCGCAGCTCGAAGCGCTGGCCTGTCACGGAACTAATTTATTGATGATCAGAAATCTAATCTCTAAATCAATTATTAAAGCAAAAGAACGAAAAAAGTTTTGTTTGTAGCTGGCATAAATCTGGGTTGATTTTGTGGACATGTGCTTATTTTTAGAACCGATGACCGTCACTGACTGACTGACTGACTGACATACAGAAACACTCTCACCACCATCGTTTCATCCTCCTATGTATGTCTGAAATTGTACGGTAAAGAACTAGTTTTAACTGCGTTTTGAAAGTGAATTCCTTGCAAGATTTTCGCAAATGAAAAGACGCCGCCCGATCAGTTGATGTGGTTTGTAAAGAATAACATAGGCCGATCAACAGAATCGAACTAGTGCACCTATGGTCAGACTTTTAGGCTTGGAATATTTGCCAAGTGCACATGTGTGCATATCACCGCTTACTTTTGAGTGTGCGCATACGCTTGTGTGTATGTGTTTGTATGTGTAAGCGTATGCGTGTGAAGAGATTGTCTTCATTTGTATGTGCAAAGGTTACAAGCTAGAGCATGAACTGCCTTTTTCTGGCACTCTGAAGACTGTTTAGAAAAGATCATTGGGAACTGTGTAACGCAAGATAATATTGAGGTATACACAACAACAACAACAACAAAACAAACAACAATAATAATAATAATGGTGTGAGATTGCAAATGATAATAATAATAATAATAATAATAATAATAATAATAATAATGATTATAATAATAATAAAAATATGTGCCAATGAATAGTGAAAAAATCATAAAGAGCGCGAGAGATAGTGCAACAAACAATAAAGTAGAAAGCAATGGAACAGCACAGCAAACAAGAAAAGAAAGATGGGAAGGGAAAAAATTGTACGGCGAGTTTAAAAGACGGATACAAGATATAGCAGACGAGAAATCGTGGACGTGGTTACGAAAAGGAAACCTGAAGAGAGAAACGGAATCGCTCATTATGGCAGCTCAAAACAAAAGCATCAGGACAAACTACATAAAAACAAAAATCGACAGAACACAGACAAACAGCAAATGCCGCATGTGCGATGAAAGAGATGAGACAGTAAACCACATAACTAGTGAATGTAGTCAACTCGCCCAGAAGGAGTATAAGCATAGACACGATAGAGTAGCAGCGATGATAGACTGGGAATAAAGCAAACAAATGGGATTCAACCATGTGGAAAAGTGGTATCAGCACGAACCAGAGGCAGTCTTGGAGAATGACAACCACAAGCTACTCTGGGACTTTGAGATCCAAACTGACCACCTCATCCAGGCAAGAAGACCGGACTTGGTAATTGTAGACAAGAAAAGGAAGACCTGCCGAATAGTAGACGTGGCTGTACCTGCAGACCATAGAGTAAAAAGGAAGGAGAGTGAAAAACGGAAAAAATACCAGGACCTAGCAAGTGAATTGAGGAAGACGTGGAACATGAAAGCCAGGGTAGTACCAGTCATCGTGGGCGCACTAGGAACTGTCCCCAAAACGCTGAGGGTGAGACTGGAGGAGATTGGGATTAGGGGAAGGATTGAGACTGTACAGACCACAGCACTACTGGGAACTGCACGGATACTGAGGAAAGTGCTAGAAATATAAGGACTGCAACACTAACTGTCAATAGTGACCCAACAGAGGAAGGGAAACGAAAGCGGAAACTCAAATTGTAGCACTGACATGATAGGCGAAAAGGAGAGGAGACGTTAGCTGAAGACCTGAGGAGACATTGTCACTCAGCCTTCAGCGATAACCCCTGGGCAACCGGTGTGAAACTGTAAATCGCAGTATTACTGCGACCTATGAGTACTAGGAGAGGAGGGCTGGAGATTTGAGGAGACTTGAGGAGACTTGCTGTCACTCAAACTCCAGCGGTTACCACCAGGCAACTGGTGTGAGATTGCAAATAATAATAATAATTGTAATAATGATAATACAGACCACAGCACTATCGAGGTCGGCACAAATGCTGAAGAGAATACTGGAAACTTAAGATCTATGACCCCTAGCTGGTTAACGATGGCCAAATAGTCAAGAGAAAGGCATAATGGAGACGGTGCCAACCAAAGGGCAGCTGTGATAGGTGGGGACGATAGGAGGGAAGGACTGGAGATCTGAGAATACGGCCACTCAGCCACCAGTGATAACCTCCAAGCAACTAGTGTGAAACTCTAACCTGCAGCACTGCTGTGGACTGTGAGAATGCAAAGAGGCGGACTGGAGACGTGGAGAATTGAGAAGACTTGCTGTCGCTCAGTCCCCAGCGATTACCGCCAGGCAACTGGTGTGAAAATAAATTAATTTGTGATTTTAACATCCAAACCGGCCACCCCATCAAAGCGAGAAGACTGGATCTCGTAATCGTGGACAAGAAGAGGAGAACATACCAAATAATAGACGTGGCGGTGCCAGCACACCACAGAGTAAATTATAATGAGGGTGAAAAGGTGGGAAAATATAAGGACCTGGCAAGAGAACTGAAGAAAGTGTGGAACATGAAAGTCAGGGTAGTAACAGTGATAGGAGTGCACTCGGAACGATAACAAAGACACTGAAGGCAAGATTGGAGGAACTGGGGGTAAGAGGAAGGATCAAGACTGTGCAGACCACAGCACTGCTAGGGACTGCATGAATAGAGGAAAGTGCTAGAAATGATATCTACGACCTCAGCTGTTTACAGTGGCCTAAAAGAGAGAAGAGGAGAGGAGAGGAGAAGAGAAAAAAACCTGGCATACCGTAAATGGCGGTGGAGGTGCGAACCACAACGCTGCTGTGATAGGCGAGGCAGAGATGAGAAGAGGGCTGAAAACCTGAAGAGACTCACTATCACTCAGCTTTCAGCGGTAACAACTGGGCAACTGGTGTGAAACTGTAAACTACAGCTCCGCTGTGGATTGTGTGAGTGTGGAGAGGAGGGCTGGAGACCTGAGGAGACTTGCTGTCACTCAGTCTCCAGCTGTGACCACCAGGCAACTGGAGTGAACAATAATAATAATAATAATAATAATAATAATAATAATAATGAAAAGATATTTCTGGTGTTAAAGCATAACGAATACATACAACATCTGAATTGAATCAGCAAGGTTTCCATTATTTTCTGACCACTGACAATTACATTTTTTTCCTGATTTTTAATACATGAAAACCGTCACGAGACCAATGTCTTTTGGCAGCATGCTGTGTTAGGGGTGATTGATTGAAACATTGGAAAAAAGGGGGTGATCAATAAATAACTAACTTTTCCCTACTTTTTGTTAGTCCATTATCACTAAAATGATTAAAAAAAACAAAAAAAAAAACAATCAAGGGACACAAATTGAGGCGTCATCCTTTGGAAAAACGATGATAAGGTGATAATTGATTGAAAAATCATTAAATGTCAATAATAATAATAATAATAATAATAATAATAATAATAATAATGATGATCTTATTCGATGTAGAATTGCATCTGCTTTACATCCTTCCAGAATGCCCCTGCATTCAGGTAACCACCTTGCAACTAAGCAACCTTCAAGAATCTAGGTCTTACTGTAATCTTGAAAAACACGTATGATTTTCAAATAATCCATGCAAACAGCCTTCTCTTCGAGTTCTCTCAATGAAAGAAGTGTTTTTTTTATGATGCATACCGACCGCTCGGCTATTTCTTCCTTTGTTTCTCTTTCTTTCTTTATCTCCCTCTCTTTCTCGCTCTCTATTATTCCATCTAGCTCCCCCCCTCTCTATCTCTCTCTCTCTTTGTCTCTCTCTCTCTGCTCTAGAAAATGGATTTCAACCACGATTAATCATTTCACAATATTTTCACGCTTGACTACCTAACAGATTATGAATGCAGAGAAAATATGGATTTTTGCACCTAAAATCTACTGTTCTACTTTCATTACGTCAAACTTTAACAGGTGATTAATAAATCAATATTTTACACAAGAAGCTCTGAATCGTTGCAGCTGTTTGACACAACTCGACTACTGACGATCGTGAATATTGTAAAAGAGATTTTAGAATATAAATATTGCATAATGTCTTTTGATGGGCCGAGAAAGTCGAACACACGCGCCTCTTGGTCTCCAACATCGTCAGAAGTTATGATGCATCTCTGTGTAGTCGTTACAAATAAGAAAAAAAATGAAGCGTTTGTCTCTCAAGAGACAACACCTATACGATCGATAAGGGAGTTCCAGTTTACATGGCTTGCAGCAACTTGATGATCCTTTCAAGTCTGGTCGCGACCAGGACTTTATCCTTGTAACTTTTTATAACCGCCCCCCCCCTAGACAGGATACTTCCATTCTAATAACACTGCTTAAAGTATACTCAGTTAGCAGCTGAGTGCATAGGGAAATTTGTCTCTGTGAAAGGTTTCCCACTTTTTTCATTCATACCAGAATCAAATCCGGGGCTTTCTGCGTGCTAACCATTACACTATCCAAGGAGACCTGTATTTATTCTGCTCATAGATATTTACTGAGCTTTCCTTGTTTGGGAGATTAAGTTAAAATAGCGGGATACCCGATAGAGAAAAAAACTCATTGACTATGGTTTGCAGGATTTATCTGTTAAGTATCATTCTAAATACAACGAGTGTCCAAGAATCTTATACACGCGCACGCAAGCGCATTGTCACGTCTGCACACTGGCGCATACAATTCACTCACACGCAGTAGCTGGACACGCGGTGATGAGTTGAAATTTGATCTGAAATATAATTGTAAAGTATATAATATGTATTATGTTAGATATTTGTAGGTAGTATTCATCACTAGATCAAGTGCATTGACAGGGAAAGGGATAATATATATATATATATATATATATATATATATATATATATATATATATATATATGTATATTGATATTGAGAAAAAGATATATATATATATATATATTTCTGATAGAAATACAATAAATGCGTTATTTTACTTTGAAAATCTATTTGAAATGGCCTCCCGGTAATATATGGTAAATGTAGCATATGGTCTAGACAGTGTAAATTTATTAAACAATTTGAAAAAAGTAGTCACACGAATTGTAGCACTGAGCTAAACAGCTGTCGGTAATGCGAAGCTCTAAATAACTGATTTATCTTCAAATTCTCCTTTTGTTCAATCACTACCATATCTATCTCTATTCGTTTCTCAACGCCAGAAATTATATTATTGAGAAATGGATATATGATCTGACAGAATATATATATATATATATATATATATATATATATATATATATATATATATATATACATATATAGTGTGTGTGTGCCAATAGAATGCCATTAAGCATATAATTATTATACTCATCGATATGACAAATAGGAATATATGTTTACGTACGCATGAGGAGAGGTACATAAAAAGAGAGAGAAGTATATATATATTTAGACAGACAGTGAAAGCAAGAATGAAAATTATGTATACATATATATGATTATTGAATGGATAAATCATACCTGACATGCCAGTGAAATTGCTTTAATAAGTAATGAGGAAAACACACATTAGGTGAATAGCCCTCATATCTTCAGCGAGATAGGAAAAGTCATCTCGCTGAAGATGTGAGTTGATTCCCTCGAAATGTCAGTGAATAAATACCTTATCTGTGTTTTCCTCATTGTCTATAATTTTTTAACTACCCTTCCACAAATATTTATGTTTATATATACTGACTGTATGATCAAAGAGATAATTTGGAAGGCTCAAGCTGATATGTTTGAAGAGTTTTCTGAGTTCAGTCAGCCTTGTGGGAGTATGGGGTCTGAAACACCGTTTGATAGGGATTTTAAGTGGGGTGTAATTAGTTTGCTGTGGTTGGGGAGATTTTATCTGATTTGGTCTCAAGTTTCATGTGTGGTTATGGGACATTTTTGCTGACTGGTATGTAGAACTGTTTAATGAGGGATTTAATGTGTGTATTAAATTAAGGTGATAATACAGAAAAGCCGAAGTTGATATGTATGAAAAGTTCGGTAGTGAGGGCAACCTGCCTTGGCTGAGGATAGGATCTGTGATCCCAAATATTCTCTACGTGATCCCCTCCTTTCAGAAGCCCTGTCCTAGCTTCAAGTCTTCCTTTTGATTCAATCCTGCACAGATAGTTAACATGGTAGCTGTGTAAGCTCCATGAATCTCTCGATATGACTAAGTTCGATTATCAACTGTGTTAATTGCTACACTTCGGTGAGAACCAGTGTATCTGTATAATACGACCGTAACTAATTTTCAAAGTTAGGCATTGCTGAGTCTGGTTGGTAACTAGATGGGTGATCAACTGGAAATACCAGGTGTCGTACCCAGCTAGGGACTTGAGCACTATATTCCACCTTATCAAGCGCTTAGGCACTACAGCCCAAAGTCCTAGAGCTAAAGAGACCGTCTCATAGCCTATGTGTAACATAATTGTAACTAATGCTGATAAAAGAAATCTGACAAAGACAACAGAAAGAGAATTTTAGTAATTCTTTCTCTCCTCGCTCGCAGAAAAAAATATTTGTCCGCCAGCACAAGGACATCTCTTATAAGTTGATTATATTAAGTCGGTCATTTGAAAAAAAAAAGGGGTTCACGTCGGCACCTTTTCAGGAAAATAATCAACTCGGCTCATGAATGCAAACTGAAAAATAGCAAGGTCTGCAAAAGACATATCAGGAGGACAAATATGCCTGGTTAGTCATTTCAGAGAAACCGTCTGGTGACAATTTATTTTGGCGTCTTACGTGTTGTGGGTGAACAATCAAAAACTAAAAAAAAAAAGCTTCTTTCACCCTTTGTCATGCGATGGCCACAAAAAAATTCGAATTCTAAAATAAAGACAAGTGTGAACTCAGTCGGACACAGACCGATTTAGCAAAAAATTTCATTACCGAAAAAATATGGGGGGGGGGTGCGAAAACATAGTAAGGAGTAAAATGTTTGAATTTTCAGCCCTTGAACTTCATTGGTGTGGCCTGTACGAAGGACACATGTATTCATTACTAGCCAGTCAGCCAGAATCACTTCGAAACCGAAGACACCTATAAACAGATTTTGCTATCATTTCCTATCGAGGAGGAATTCTTATCTCAAACGATCTTCGGCAAACCTATATAAACTTGGAATATATGTGCCAAAAAAGAGGAAGTATTTAAACTTTAAGTTCGGACAGAGGCTGTATCGGGCTTTCCTACACATCCTTTAGATATCGTGAGGTATTGCCGGAGCGCTCTTGGTTGGTGACAGTGAGATAGAAACAGATTAAATCAGATGCCTTACAATGTTCCTAAATATACAAAAAAAGAAAAGAACGCATTGCTGTGATGTAAATGTAAGCGAGTTATTGTCACTCACAACGGGGGTAATATCACGCCCCTGGGGTTAGAATGCTAGGTAACATAGTTTGTAGAATCCACTTCTGCTTTGCCAGACCCGTCGAAATTTCGTTACAACACCTGGTATTCTCCAATGGTCACCCATCTAGGTACTGACCAGGCTCGACGTTGGTTAAATTCGGTGATCTTACGAGATCTGATGTATCCAACGTGATTTGGTCAAAATCCCTTTAGCCTCGGGGAGGGGGTCCTCAATATAAAATCGACTTTGCTGAGTGCTTAACAGAGAGGCATTGAGTACCATTTTTAAAGTCATTGTTATGACAGACAGCATTTGTAGTATAACCTTTCGGTATACTGATAGAAAAGAAACGGGTATTAGCCAGTATAGAAAAAAAAGGAAAGCTTAGGAGCGGTGAAAGGGTAAATTGTTCCCCTGTGAAATATTCCCCCCACCCGATGCTATTAATCTCCACTGACCTTTGCTGCCAACAGTTGGGAGCATTTCACCTTTGCTAAGATCATTGATGTCTGGACGATCGATCCGTCCCTGCCATCCGTCTCCTCATCGGAGGAATGGTCGTATTTGTTGTCAGAACAATGGCTCCGTGTGACAAGACAATCACTGCATTGTACTTCGGCTTACTCCTTTTAAGGTGACCGAAAAAAAAAGCTCTGAGTTTATATGAGTGCATACATAGGTTGAAAGTTAAATGTAAGTTTTTTTTTGTAAATTTCAAAAAAAAAAAGTGCAGCGATCAGTAACTGATAAGTAGGTCAGAATTGAGATTAAAGTAAAGTTTGGGTCATTGCCACCTCTTCTCTCCTAGCAGCCAACTTGAACTTGTATGGTCTATTCAAAACGCCAAACATAAACTAAGGGACTGATTTAGTATAAACTTATATTGTAAATTAAATAAAAAACAAATAGATGGAAACCATCCCAAGTTAATTTTAAATCCCAATGTCGACGTATTTGTTAGGTTTGGAGCATTTCACTTTTTTTCGTATAGTTCTTTCACTCCACTTTGATTTGGTCTGATCAAGTTTCTGGAGTAATTTTAAGAAATGGGCATCCATTAATAGATTCATCCGCGCCTTTTTGTAACAACTGTAGTGAACGCATTTGTAAACGGGTTTTTGTATAGAAACGTGAGACGCATGTTGAACTTGTATTGGAGAGTACCAGGGGGGGGGGGTAACGTTATGGATATCCCTATGGATTCATAGTAAATATATTGAATACAAAATACATAATTAAACAAATGAATAGCTAACAACTTCTTGAATGATGAACAATGTGATTTTTCTACGAATGGAGGAGCATCGCTAGATAGACAGGCAGATCGGGTTAGTCACTCAATGGAGCGACCAACGTCTTTTGGCAGCATGCCATGTTGAGGTGGATCAATTAAAAGATTACTTACTTCTCTCGCTTTTCTGTTGGCCAGTGATCACTAAAAGAGTCCAAAATTTCAAAAAAATAAGCGTGAATGCTGTTGGACACTAACTAAGGGATGATAAACTCACATCACTAAATGATCCCCTCCCGAAATATTTATGGTGGAATCAAAGGGTAAATGTTTAAATTTTCAGCTCTCTTGCTCCGTTGGCACGACTTGTACACATAATGTACACATAGCTGGCCAGCTGACCAGCCAGAGCCTCTTAATAACTGAAGAAACCTGTGAGTTTTGATAACAGTCTTGGTTGGCGGTTTCTAATGATCAGACAAATAAACCAATAAGTTCCAAGCCAATTGTTGATAAACCTTTCATGCAACAAATATTTGTTTTTCAACATAATCTCTATCCTTGCCAATGCAATTATTCCAGTGGTTAAAGTAGGATAGATTATGTGTGGAATGTTTGATCTGAGCGAGGTTGTTAAGTCTCCCTGGAGAGTCTACTGTGAAGAGCCGAAGGATGATAGTTATGTGAATCTTTTCTTGGGTTCTAACTTTCTGTTTTATGCTTTTCTTGATAAGCATTGTTATTTCTGGCATACTACTGTTTGCCCACTCTCCACTCAACAGTAAAACGTCATTGCGTGGGCAACTGTGAGGGTCTTACCAGAGTAACAATCCAAAACACTACAACCACTACTTTTGGCTGGTGATGAATATCGTTCCAAAAAGTAATGATGTCATTCAAAGCTGTGTATTGTCCTCTGTGTATGTGTATATACCTGTACGTATGAGTGCGTGTTTGTGTCTGATTTTAGGACTGCAAAGCCGGTTATTAAAAAAGAAAAACGAAAGGCAAAAGAAGGAATGGAATAAACGAAAAGAAACGAATAAAAAAGCTACATTATTTAAAAGTTATATTAATATGCTCCTAAGTATTCTGTATCATCTATGTAACGTTTCAACTGATCAATTCGTTCCCAATTTCGTTCGGAAAAAGTTTTTTTTTTCTTCTTTTAATTAGGAAGCAATCTTAATCTTGTTTTCATATCGACCGGAAGTTTAGTTTATTCATTCCGAAGGTATTATTTAACTTATTTTGAAACTGAAACCGAAAAGAAAAGAAAAAAAAAGAAAAGAAAAAAAAAAGAAAAGAAATTAAAAAAAAAAAAAATTCAAGAACAGAAGGAAGGCAGGAAAAGAATTACAGTTTACAACCACCAATCAATTCTAAAAAACCAAAAGACGATTTCTCGTTTGTATTTAAAGTAGCATGCCATTACGTTGATCGTACGATTTCGAATAGTTGGGGCCGTTTTCAAAACAGTATCGTCTATCTATTCAACAGAACAAGGGTTGCCAACCTTTCCGTATTAATGAGTAGACGGCGAGTAAGATGAATGCCACAAAAAGCTTGTAATATGGGAATTATCCATTTGAACACATTTAGATATATGTTACTTTAAATCAATGAATAACGCATGCTAGGATATCATTCGATCAAGTCATCTTTCGAATCTATCAAAAAGACACAAGAAGAACGGAAAATAAGAATAGTATCTCATTATTTGCGCATGGGCCAATCATAATCCTCCCGCGTGTCGGATCTAGCCCGCTGGCCGTAGGTTGCTTATCCCAATAATAAAGAGACAAAATCTTTTGCACCCACATAAGAATTCCGCAGCGGGGATTTTCTGGTGACT
Source organism: Thysanoteuthis rhombus (assembly GCA_963457665.1). Classification (NCBI taxonomy): domain Eukaryota; kingdom Metazoa; phylum Mollusca; class Cephalopoda; order Oegopsida; family Thysanoteuthidae; genus Thysanoteuthis; species Thysanoteuthis major. The sequence goes on along the minus strand of OY735204.1, from coordinate 46,219,855 downwards.
ATTCATTTTCGGTAAATTTTCTAATGATACATTTCAAATTTAACCATGATTACCAATTTCATTGTTTACATTACATTGTATACTCGGCAAAATCCTCCTCAGAATTAATACATTTCGTTCACTTCATGTGATATTTCGTAGGTGTTTTTGGCTCTGGTTAAACGAAATAATCAATTCTTGCTTAACTGCCTAAAACCTTATACGAGAGACATTTCAACGTTTTTTTCATTCGATAAAACATATCAGCTCATCATATCATGCTATTTGATATCATCTACATTATTATGGTTGTTTGTTTGCTTATTACCGTAACAGGGCAAAAACTGCACATCGTAAGAAGATTTTGATTACCGTAATACTGTTGAAATACTCTAACTTCAAGAATTAAGCAACTCAAAGTTCAATTTGCTGTTTAATATTAATATTGGAGATTCTGCTTCTGCGCCTACCTCTGCAATCTGTAGTACAAAGACACGATTTCTCAAAGGAGAAAAATTCATGAATATTAAATGCATATTGTAGACTACATTCCTTTATTTATTATTGTAGTATTTATTTATTGCAAAAATTATAACGTAAATTCTATAAACAGGAAGTGACTTGCTCCGAATTTGATATTTATTGTGGAATATATTGACTTAGGTGGATGAAAGTCGGGTACGTTTCCATGCTATTCAAGTAATGCAGTAGAATTCTGAGTTACATTGCTTTTTAGTGAAGATTAAGTATCAGCGAGCAGAAGTTTTCAATAACCACAAATAAACACTAAAAGCAATTTATTTTCGAACCTGTACTGTTGCTGATTTATGCTGAAAAGTTATTCGATCGACGGAAGTATCACGATTGAGGACATAATTGATTCAGTCAGTGATACATGCGTATATCTATGTAACATGGAATATACTGGACACACAAACACACATACAGGCACTCACTTATATTACATACACACACAAACACGGACACGCGCACACATACAATGTTTTTTTCCAAATCCCCTGCTCTTCTCCTCCACCGTAAATACTCTAACTTTGAGAATTAAGCAATTTGATATCCAATTTACAGCTTTATATAAATTGTGGGGGGTCTGCTTTCGCGCTTATCTTGATAATCTGTATTATAACAACCCATTTGTCGGTTGCATATTTTTTCTCAGAAGTTGTACAAGAATATGTCGATATTTTTCTTAGTTAAACACTAACATAGAATATAACCAAAAGATTCACCCATGCAACGTTCACATGAGAGAATCATGCTTAACTTCACATGGGGAGATCATAAGACAGCATAGTATGTTAAAAAAAAACAACAAGAGTCTGAGATATCACAGAAACCATTAAAAAACTCAGATAACAAATAAGTAATTACCTAATCCATCAAACTGGTCCAAAGACATAAATTCACTAAGCTTAGTTTAGGATGGCATTTAGCCACAAGTGTGGAATACCCAATGAGGCTTAGAATCTCTGCTGTAGTTATAGTTTGCGAGACTGTGTTATCAATTGCTGATCCAAGACGAAGCGACTATTAAACAAGTTTTGTTGCAAGATAAAGCTTCAACTGAAACGATAGCACTGGAAACTATCTTTCTGTGGTCTCTGATCAATGGGAAACCTAATTAGGACTTACAGATGAAAGGAAAAAGGAATACCATTTATTTGGGAAGACCTTCACAGAAAAGGAGGAGGGACAAAGAAGGACAGAGACACATTCAACCGAGCCTAAACTTGCTATTCACGTATCTTCAGTAGATTCACAGTCGTTAGCTTTTAAATGATATGTATAAATATTAATAATAATAATAATAATAATAATAATAATAATAATAATAATGATAATAATAATAATAATAATATAGACTGAGGGTTATCTCCTGCTTGAAAGGAGAACAGTTCGTTGCTGCGTTTATTACAAAAATTGTTAAATTGTTCTTATTTGTGCGCCATTTTTCATATTGAGTAGGCATGTGTGTGAAATGTTAAAGGATTTTATAGATATTGAGTTCTTATTCATTTCATCTGTGTGCTATTTTTTCAATATCTAGTGAGTGAATGAGTGAAACGCTGAAGGGTTGTGTGTATATGAAGTTATTTCTTTCTGTTGTGAAAAAAGGGATATAATACTTTTTTCATTTTAAGGCTAACTGAACTTATCTCCATTTTATGCATGGTTTCTTCAAAATAGCTACTCCCAATATCGTATAGGGGTCTCTGTTTTTCTGTAAATCGTTCGCTTTGTTGGTTCAGTGGCGGTATGAAACAAATACCATTCCAACAACCTCCAGGTCCTCATCTCTCGGCTGTACCGCTACCCCCACAAGTTGCCCTCTGGAGGCATTAATACTTTTCGATCTAGCAAACTCAAAGAAGTGGTCACGCAATTATCGTGAAAACCCAACGGAGCCAAGTGGGTCCGTCCTTTATAGCCATATATCAGAATATATCGATATTTTTCTCAGAAGTTGTATTAGAATTTAAAACATTACAATTAAGAAAATGATTCTCCTTGTAAGAAGATACCAAAGTATCCAAAAAGAACTGCGAAGATTTGAACCTGGATTACCCAATTTCCAGTCTGTCTATGTTTGATAATGATTAACATAATGTTAATGATTGTTGAATCTTGAACGATTGGCGCAACAGTATCCTCTTAACTTCTGTTTCATCCTATTTGGTTTTGTGCCAGACTAATCTTGGATTATCTATAATGATTGCCGGATCATTGCTTTTTATTATAATCTTGCAGAATGATTACACTATGCGACTTTTTTTTCTTCACTTTTTCTTTGTTTCCGAACAGTGTTATTTTCTGATTTATTGAATCTAAAAAGTATCATTAAATATCAGTTCTACCCTTCAAACTTTGCTTGTATGGCCAGGACAGTGATGATTTGAAATCTACTAATTTTCAACGGGACTGAGGCAAAAATTAGACATTTTTAATCACATGCAACTTTCGAGAGAGCAAGTTCAACTTTCAAGAACAAAAAAATCCTATTAGTCTTGAAAGGGTAGATGGGTTTACAACCAGTGCATCTTCCCGATAGTCACCAATGGAGCTGAAGCAGGGAATATAGCCAACAGATTGACCCTCAAACTGAGAATCATACAACATGCACAGGATCATGCTCAACCTCACATGGAAAGATCTTGAGAGCACAGTGCATTGAAGAAGAGGCAGGAGTCCGAGATATGACAGGAACCATTGGAAAACTCAAATGGCTATGGGCTGGTCATGTTGCAAGAATATCAGTCAACTGCTGGACATTAAGACTCACAATGTGGATAACCAGAAATCACATGTGGAATTGTGGCAGATAGAACGTAAGATTGCTCGATGAGAGAGATAAATTCAGAAAGTATTGCCTCTACAACGCCCATGATGGAGAGGTCTGGCGAATCTTTGGGAAGGTTTATGTCTCACAACGGACGCTAAATGGCTGCTGCTGATGATGAGTGAGAAGAATTAATACACATGAATATCACCAACTTGAACACAAAGGCAAAGTTTGAAGTTTAGCCAGTTTCTGCTATTTCTACAAATAAGCAATCGGTAATCAAGAAATAATACTCACTATCCAAGAACAAATATTGCATTGCCCGGTGTTATAAGCAGTCAGGGAAGTATCCATTCGTGAAGCTCTGGTTAGCGTAACGTTTTGAAAGTCATTGATAACTAGTTTATCTTTTAGGATTTATAAGCAAATAGAAAAGATATTTACAAATTCTCAATTAAACACTGTTCCAATCCTTAAGGTGGGACTCAGTAGAAGAGGTTACCTTCTGAAGAGTCGACACAGCTCAATACCATCGGAAGTGACAACAGTATTTTATTCAATACTGTTCGATCAAGCCAACTCGATGACGTAAGAACGAAACAGCTTGCATAGCTTTTCTGTTCGTCTCCCCTACAAAGCTAACGTCCATAATTTTAAAGTATGGAAGCCTTAAAAAATATCTGGTTGCGTTTACTTTTTTTCTCTTCGATATCAATTTTCATTGAAGCAGCAAAAATCTGACGACTTAGTCGATCTTGAATCCAACTTGAAAGATGTGCAAGACTGACTGTTCGAAAGAAAGGTTGAAAGGTTTTGATTTACCAGGATCGAATTGCTGTTAAAATATGATCTTAAATCAACACTAGAAATATGTGACTGGTATTCACCTCAGAATTAAATGAATCAACGAGGGAAGAAATTATGTTGAATAATTATGGAGCTGAAAACATGGAACCTAACCAGAAGATTGAAACTCAAATTGAAAAACCATGCAACGTGCAAAACAGTAAATCATGTTCAATCTCACAATCTCTAAAATGCTACTGCTGCTGCTGATATATATAGCTCCGACATAATCATCACATGCGTACACACACTACGTACGCACGCACGCACTCACACAAACACATATATATTTATATATGTATAAATATTTATGCCTACAATCGTAAAATAGAAAAATGGTCGATACAATTACACACTTAGAATTCCTGTCATGCCAAGGGTGTCGTCAGCTTACACACACACACACACACATATATATACATATACATATATATATATATATATATATATATATATATATATATATATATATGTATATATATATATATATATAAATGACCACACATGATGAGTGCCCAACGAGCCATTTTCCTAAAGCCGAGAAAATCGGATTCAACGTTTGTCGAACTTTCTCGTAATATTTTCCTTATTTTTTGAGCTACAATGCTTTTTTTCACAAAATTCGGAGGTTGAACATTTTGAATTATGATTCTAATGCACAATCCAATGAATCTTATGTGAATACATCACGTTTTTCTGAATATGATTATTTCAGTTTCGTTATAAGTCCAGTGAAGATCGTATGTCATCTGTTGACCAAGTTTCAACTGCAACATTTTCGTTATCTTCAAGGTTAGAATGCTCACTTTAGTCTGGTTTTGAAGCTTCGATACTCAGCTTTTGATTTCTACATGCATAACAATATTTCTAAATATCCGTGTAACAATACATGAGGGCTTATGGCTTTTGTTTTCGTAGAAAAGAAAATCTCAGTTAATGCATAGTAGATTTGTAAGATAAGATTCATTAATGTAATCTGCATCGAGATCATTATGAAGAGTGTTCAGGTTTCAAACTAAGAAAAGAATGAGCAGTGTGGGTCTGAAAAAAATGAAAATATCTCCACATTTGTTAAAAATGGCTCCTTACTCATTTATATTCATATTTATATTCATACATCTATTTGCCAGGAAAATTGATGACTCCAGTTTTTATTCACTATTCCATTTCGATATATATATATATATATATATATATATATATATATATATATATATATATATATGAGCATGTTCAAAATATTTCAAGATATTTACATGGTGGCATCCTAAGGAATAAAGTTGGTGCCCAAGATTATTTATAGAAGAACAAAATTGAAACCAAAATTCACATCCCAAGCTATGCTGCGGTGGTCAATTGGAATCACGACCGTAGTGGCTGACGTTTTTGACCGAGTTTTGTATGGAAAACGTCTCAAAGGAATTCGACTGATAGGAACCAATAAAAACGACATACGCTTCAAAATAGAAGGAAAAAAAAAAAGCTAAAAAGAAAAGAAATAAAACAATGGAAGAAAAACAAACAAAAAATAACAAAAAAAAAAAAAAACACCCAGCTCCTCTCAAATGAAATCGTCCACAAAGGAAGATGCATCGAAATGAAGTACAAAAATACAACCACGAAATGGAGGGATGAGAGATTTCCTACAGTGATATAATGGTCAGTATGATTTGGTGGTTGGATTCAATTTCTTTGTCGTCTCGCAAAGTAATCCTCGTTTTGCTGGTCCCCTTTTTTATGTTTTGTTCGTTTCCTTTTTACCTTTTCAATGTCTTTTGAGGACCGCCATCTTTTATGTAGTCTTAACTTGACACAACTTGAGAAGGACACGTGAAAAATAAAGATTTTTAGTAACCGTCAACCAGAACAGTCAACATGTTTCTTCAGTTTTTAAATGATTCTGCTTGGCTGGGTCTCTATCTATCTATCTATCTATCTATCTATCTATCTATCTATCTATATATATATATATATATATATATATATATATGTGTGTGTGTGTGTGTGTGTGTGTTTTGAGCGTACAGGCTGCACCAATAGAGTTAGAGGGCTGAACAATTAAGCATTTAAGCCTTTCGTATAGGAAAGAAAAACGGTTGGTTTTGTTTCTTTGAATATCCCGCCTCAGAATAATTCTTTTCAATTTACAATGAAAGTTTATACTAAATCTATCCTTATCTGACAGTATTCACACTTGTGTTTTTTTTGTTTTGTGTTATTTTTTTGAAAATTCGGGATATTTAGTGATCCAATAAAAGGCAAGATAGGTAACTTATCCATTAATCATCATTTTTTTCCACCTTTTTAATCGATTACCCTCAAAACGGTATGCTGCCAAGATATGTTGTCCACATGAGTAACCAGGCCTATTTTTTGTCTTTATTTTCTACTTCCAGTTTTTTTTAACAATACAAAATATTTGAGACAAAGAACAACAATGATAAATAGACAGTCGATCAGGATGATGCTGGTTCTATCAATCAACTTCTCATCAAACTTTTATTTGATCGATCAGTCAATCAACAAGTCAAAACATTCATTCGAAGATTCATTACACAATGCAACGTGATTCTTTGTTCCTGGGTAGTGAGAGTTTTTTTCTTCTAATTGCTTATACATGAAAAGCATAGAAAACGGCAATCATTCCCTTCAAACTTTGCTCTTGTAACCAGGGTAGTGATATTCATGCATAATTGTTTTTCTCTATGTGAGCAAAATGAGCAAATTTACACGTTGTCCACTTGAAAGATAAGTAGATTTCAAATCATCAATGTCTTGGTCGCAAAAGCAAAGTGTGAAGGTAATCATATATCATATTGAAACTCTTATTTCGAAATGATCTCCCCTAATTACACGGTGAATGTATCATTTGGCCGAGACTATATGAATAAAACAAACAATCGAAGAAAATGAGGCAGCGGCAGGAATCTAACCTGCAATCGATAGGGTAGCCGCTTCAACGTAGCGCTGCTTTTATCACTGAGCTATCTATTTTCAATAGCATAATTTTCGCGTTTGAAGAAACGAATAGAGCAGATGTAGACTGTGAATAGGCAAAAATAAGAATCTTGAGTTGAAACAGTTATTTAGGGTTTTGCATTACCGGCAGCTTTTTAGCTCAAGGTTAAAGATAATTTCAAAGAAGAGTTTCAATATAATACAACGTAATGTAATATATTTCTGTTGGATCATATACAAATTTCTTAATATATATATATATATATATATATATATATATATATATATATATATATATATATATATATATATATATCACGCACCGACACGTATAATTGTGAATTAAAATAAACCTTACCTAATTAAAACAAAAGTTCAAAAACAAAATCTACTTGATAATCTCCGAGGGAAGGTGTGAAACAGACTGTTGTGGTATCATTCATAATATAACAATAGACAATTGAATATATATTTTGTTCTTTTTTAGTGATCGCTGGCCAACGAAAGGCAAGAGAAGTAATATGCATTGGTCCCCCTGTCTTTTCTATTTTTTGAATTGATCACCCTCAACGTGACATGCTGCCATTAGACGTAACATGACGGTTTATATTGAGTGACTAAGCAGACCTGTATAGATTTGTTTTTTTAAAGAGTAAGATTTTGCTATGATAAAATATCACTTTAACTATTTTTCCTGAATAGCGTTCTGTTAGATGATTCGAAGTCTTTAGAATCCAAGAACATGTTTCATTGCCGATTCTTTATTTTTCCAAATGAGCATTTCAGAAAAGACATGTTACAAGGCTAATATTGTTGGGCTTATCAGGTAAAAGCGTTCTTTCTTAAACCGCCCACGTTAGTTCCATGAGGTAATCGTTTGGATTTGATAATGTTCTTTTAAAACTGTTATCTTTCGCTATGACTGGATTTATTATATATATATATATGTGTGTGTGTGTGTGTGTGTGTGTGTGTGTGTGTGTGTGTGTGAAGATCATATATATTTGATGATTATATGCATAGATTATTTATATGAAAATTATATATATTTGAAGATTATATATATATATAGACATTATATATGGAAAGTATATATGTATGAAGAAAATATATATATATGAAGATTACATATGTACATGGAGATTATAAATTCATATAAAAAGATTATGTATAGTTGAAAATATGTACATATATATATATAAAGATTATATATATATATGAAGATTATATATATATGAAGATTATACATATGTATATAAAGATTATATATATTTGAAAATCATATATATATATATATATATATATATATATATATATGAAGATAATATATGTATGTGTGTGCATGTATGAAAATCATATATATATGAAGATCATATTCACATATAAAGATTATATATACGTTAGAATTATGCATATACTTGAAGATTATAAATATATATGCAAATTATACATACGTATGTAAAGATTATATATATATATGAGTATTATATATATACATGTATATATGTAAAGATTTTATGTACAATTGAAAATTATATATTTATACATGAAGATAATATATATATATGATAATAAATATGTAATTGAAAATTATATATATATATAAAGATTATATATATATATATATATATATATATATATATATATATATATATATATATATGTATATATATGGAAATTATACTTATATATATATGAAAATTATATATATATATATATATATATATATATATATATATATATATATATATATATATATATATATATATATTTATATATATGATGCTTGGGCATCAACCAAGGGAAGGAAACTCCAACTTATGACTATGAGGCGTCACTTGTATCCGTGTAACCGTAGGATGCAACCACCTTATCAAAAGGGTTAGGTCGACCCTGCGTATACTTTACTTCACTTTTTGACTAGACAACCCGCCGTCTACGGTACTGTTCTCGTGGAAACCCTTCTGAAAATTTTCGTTTGCGAAGTCAAACTGCTTATATATATCTATATTTCAAATGAAAGAGGACGGATGTCTCTTTCCAGGCGATAGCCTACTCGGGTGCCCCTGATTTTGCCCTTGGCTCTTAGAATAATGGGGGTTTATGCCTGTGCGTAAAGTGCATCATTGTTAATTCGGCACTGGATTCTCTAAGTATATAATGATCAGATAATGGCATGATCAGAGGATTACTGACCAACAGGGTGTGCTCGTTGTCATTATCTGCAATCTGAATGCTCTGAATACCTATGCATGTTTGGGTGGAAGGTGATCATGTGTTAATGCCGCCGACGTCGGTCAGAGCAGTCAAAAAAATAAACTGAACTGGTCTAGTTAGTCACTCAATAGAAACTGTCACATGACCAACGTCTTTTGGCAGCATGCTGTGTTGGATGCGATCAATTGAATAAAAAAATAGAATAAAGGGTTGATGAATCAATGATGATAATTACGTTACTCCTGTCGCCATTTGCTTGATCACTTCCTCATCATCATCAGTCTTCCAACGTCCGTCGCTGGACATAGACCTTCCCCAGGATTCGCCACACTTCTCTATCATGGGCGTCACAGAACCAGTACTTTCTGAATTTGTCTAGCTCGTCTCTCCATCTAATATTCCGCCGGCCTCGGTTCCGCATGTGATCTCGGGGGATCCATGTCGTGGGCTACAATATCCATCACTTGACTGCCATTCGTGCAACATGGCCAGCCCATTGCCATTTGAGATTTTTAATGGATTCCATGGTGTCCCTGACTCATGTCTTTTCCTGGATGTATTCTGCTGCCCTGCAGTCTCTCCATGTGAGGCTCAGCATAATTTTTTCATATGCACGTTGCATAGTTCTCAATTTGCGGATCTGTCTCTTGGTTAGGTTCCATGTTTCAGCTCCATAAGTGACTATTGGGAGGATGCATTGATTATACACCTTTCTTTTTAGGATTAATGGGATCTCCTTATTTTTGAAGGTTGAGCTAGCTCTGCCAAAGGCTTGCCATCCTAGTGTGGTTATTCGCTTTGCAAAACAAACGAGCGTGATCACTGCCAAACACAAGCCGAAGGGACAAATTTGGCATGAAATTTCTAAATTGATCTCCCCCCCCCAAAAAAAAAATTTCTTGGAGATTTCAAAGAAACGAAATCAAGTTTTTCTCTAGACATAATACGGTGTTAATGCTCAAACCTTCAGTCCTCTAGCTACATTGGTGTGACCTGTAGAAGCTACAGATAGATAGATAGATAGATAGATAGATAGATAGATAGAAAAAAAACCCAGCTAGACAAAACGGGAAAGATATAATGTGACTTTGTTGGAAAAAAGGGGTGCTCAATAAATTTACTTCTCTGACTGACCTCGAAATCAAGGAAGAAAGAAAGAAAAAGGAAAATCCTACACAGACAAATCCGCCACTGACCTTGAATGCAAGACAGACAGAAAATCGAGTCGCTCCCTGGTGGATCTGATCCCAAGCCGTACTGACACCTCAAACAACTGAGCCATATATATATATATATATATATATATATATATATATATATATATATATATATATATATATATATATATATATATATATATATATATATATATATATATGATAATGTATGAATATTGAAGTTTATTTATCGTTATTGCTGCCATTATATTGTTTAGATGGCTCTGTTATGAAAACTGTAATTTTGCCGGAAAGAAAAGCAAATATATATAATCGTTATGATTTTTTTTCATCATGACGCATCATGTCGATATTTTGGTATGGGCCATTTTCACATTGGCAATTTTAAATGGCTAGAAATGGCTAGATTGAAAAATGCTAATTTTGAAGATTTAGTTGCCAAGTAAGTGTGTAGATTTCATTATCTTTTTATTAACCTTTATTTTGGATTAAAAAAATGATCAATAAAATTATCAAAAGGTCACATGTGCATGTGTGAATTTTTAAAACCTCTTTGATTTAAATGAAATACTTTAATCCACTGATGTTCGAGTTTCTCAAGTGTATGGATTCTTACACTGAGTCCAGTGCGTTGGGTGATTTTTCCCGTCATACCAGGATGAATTCATCAGACTAGTAGAAAAGTTTTTATTTTTGAATTTCTTTATCGGTATACTTGATGATTAATACGTTTTAGTATAGAACTACCATAAAATGTTGTCACTCACATCGAAAACTGCTTATTAAGCCTTCCAACCATCCATCATCACACTGTAGTCATCTGATTTTATATTTTACAATAAGATAAACTAAAGAAACAACAAATTAGAGGCTTTTATTTTTCATATTTGTGTTTTAACCAAAGATTGCCGGAAAACGGTATTTTTTTAGATAAAAATCGACCTCATCTGAACAACAGTAAAAGTCTAGCCAATCTAAGCTACTTGAAACGGCCAATGTAAAAATGGCCCCTATCAAAATGTCTTCATGTTTTCGCTCGATAGCCACTTGTTGATATATGAAAATAAAAATTTTTGTAACAAAATTTTAACTTAAATAAAAAAAACGAAACAGCTTTTAACTTCGGAACAAAAAAAAAAAAAAAAAAGATTGCCCCAGCCCCCTAATTTCCGTATTGAAAAATAATTCACTTCCCCCACTTTTTCTCAAATCTATCAATTTTCTCACCTAGGAATAGGTATGCAAAAATGAATTTGCTATTTTTTGTTTGGTGAAATAAGACATATTCTATTCTTTTGTAGAATTAAATGAAATAAACCAAAGCAAAAAAAAAAAAAAAAAAAAAAATTGATGTTTTCAACTTTCAATTCAATTTAACAAATAAATATTAATGATTCTCTTTAGGATTTATTTAAAAGAAAACGACTTCTTATCAACATTCAAACGAATTCCAGATGCGTTCAATTTTTAGAAAAATCAGTTACTCCCGCAATGCTATTGTATTCATTCATCGTATCGGATAAATCTGACACTGATTTTTTTTCATTGACTTTCTTTATGAGTATCACTCATTGGTTTTAGATGAGGGAATACTGTTACAGTACGAAAACAAAGTCAACTCAAGAGTTTGACTGTTAAGTTTGACAAAAACAAGTTATAGATCGATCCTCACCGAATACACTACAAATCCGATATATAGTGAAAATGTGGATGAAATAACTCGTGCTTTGGAGCGACTTAAAATAATCCAAATTTCGAACAAAGCTAGAGAGTTAAAAGATCTCCAGTCATCATCATCAGCAGCAGCAGCAGATTATTAACGTCTGACGTTGTACATGGACCCTCCCCCAAATCCACTAGACTTTTCTATCGGGGGTGCACAGGGCCATTACTCTCTGGACTTGTTTAGTTCGTCAAGCCATCTTATTTTCTGCCAGACAGTTTTTCATATGATCAGTGGGAATCCACGTTGTTGGTCATGATAGCCACTGGTCGTTTAACATTCTCGCCACATGACCAGCCCATTGCCATTTGAGTTTCTTACCGGTTTCTATGATATCCCTGACTCCTGTTTTTCCTCTGATAAACTGTGCAGTCTTGAGAACTCTCATTGCATTGTTCTCGGGTTGAGGGACAATCTCTTGGTTGGATTCACGTTTCAGCTCCATTGGTGACTATTGGGAGGATGCATTGGTTGCATACCCTTCTTTTTAGGACTAATAGGATTTTCTTGTCTGTTAAGGTTGTGCCCGCTCTATCGAAAGCTTTGTCGGCCTAGAGTGATTTTTTGCTTGATTTCATTTTTTTTTTTCGGAATTCTTAGTGATTCATTTTCTTTGGTAGATGTAGTGGTCTATTTTGTTAAGTTCTGCCTTTTCGATTCTAATTGCTGTGTTATTGTCCTCAACGTATTTATTCTTCTTGATAATTGTTTTGCTAATGTTATATGAAGAACAACTTTTTTTGCGTTCTTCGTTCAGCTCGTATAGTATTATTTAGAGACTATGAAAGTGAAGGTTAAATTATCATAGGAAAGAATTAGATGTATATAAGAAGGCAAAACAATGAGCCCATGATGCCATTTTTCTTAATAGATCAGAAATGTAAGTAAACCTGTAATACCATATTTTTTTGTATTGTTTTGTATTTTCTAATAGTTACATAAGTTAAAGAAAACACATACATTTTTTTATATTGAATTACATATAGTTTTCATTGAAGGATCTTTTTTTATACATGTAGGCCTACAGTATTTTGAATGAGCGTATTATATATGTTTCAATAATTGAAAGAACTTATCTACTTAAAAACTATGTTTTACTTATCTCTGATAGCGTAACGATAAAAAATGAAAGTTTAATTTCATTAATGGAGGTATTGATGTAATCATGTTTTTACAAGGCAAGTTTGACTGCTTAACACTGAATAATGGTCTGAGTAATGCTTCTGGGGGAGAAACGCTTATCAACATTGCACGAGGGAGGGGAATGAGAAAAAAAAGGACTGGATATTTTTCCAAATTTCTTAGAACGTTTCGAGATGAATCAATATCTCCAAGCAGTGTTTATAGGCATTTTTTTCCTCTGTATTTGCTTATGAATTCGGGAGAGTTATATGGATTCACTCGTGTCTCTTTGTCTGTTTGTCTACACCATATCTGAAATAGATCTGAATGAATTCCAAGTACATTCCGTGGAAAAGTGGCCTTTGGGTTAAAGAAAAGGTGATTAAATTGTCAGGCGGGTCCAGGAATTTTTTCTGTTACTCCCATTGCATCGTAGCTATATGTCCATACAATATCCCCAAAAGTTTGCAATTAAATTCTATGAAATTTTGTGAAAATGAAAGTCATCAATCGAGGGAGAATTGGTTTAATTTTGGAGTGGATCCAGAATATTTTTTCCGAGTTTTTTTTTTGGGGGGGGGGAGATATTTTTCTCATTTTTCGAATACATTGATGCATTATCTCCTGTTTATCCATAAAATATCTCAAAAAGTTTTCAATGGATCCCAGTAACATTTTGTGTCGGGATGAGCCGTCGGCTAGGGAGAAGTTGACCAGGCTTTGGAGCCGATCAAGAAATCATTTCTCCTATTACGTACCTTGCATCGTAGGTACATCAACTTATTTCCATTCAGTTTCGAGTGACAATGGCGTTGACAGTGGTATGCAATCTTTGAGTGCTTTTCTAGTTAAAGCATTTTGAAAATTTTAATAGAAGCAAAACAAAATTATCTGGAAAGAAAAAGATCCTGTCAAAGTAATTTTGGCAAGTAACGAATATTGAAATGGGCATAGTTATAGGTTTCTCTTCTGTCTTCATTATATCTCTAACTGCTTCAATATGTCTTTCCCTACTTTTTATTCCTTTATAAGTTAAACCCATCAATCAAAGCTTAAACTAAGACGCATTTTAAGATGGTCCCCAGGCCAGATTGGAGGCGTAGGGACTTGAAACGATGAAGCTAGCGTTTTAGAAGCTTAGGGGATGTTTGCCGACGGCTTCTCTACGACGAGGTATATTCTGTGAATAGTCGACCAAAAAGAAACAAAAGGCTGAGTGCTGAATTACCGTGAAAAAAAAAAAAAGGACTGGTTACTTTTTCAGATTCTCTTAGAACGTTTCAAGATGAATCAATATCTTCTGGCAGTGTTTATAGAACTTTTTGTTCATGTATTTGCTTTCAATTTTTCCAGGTTCTTACTTTTTGTTAAACACTTTCTCTGCCTCTTACATTGTTTATTTTGGGTAGTTCTTTTTTTTTTTTTTTTAATACACGAACGTAAATGAATGTCACTAGTGGAACGGATATTTATATCCATCAGAGTGTGTGTGTGTGTGTATGTATGTGTAGGCTAGCGTGTGAACGTGCACACGTCTGAACAAGGTTCGCTGAGCAGTCGGATACGCATAAGATGGAAAAAAAATTGGAAATATTCGATTATTATATCTGCGTCAGGGGCGTAGCTGAGGGAGGGTGTGAAGCGATTTAAAATCGTCGTCACCCCAGGACCCAAATGGAGGGCGGGGCCAAAAGCTTCATGAATAGTAGTCCACCTACTGCATTTCAACTAACATCATACAATAACAAATCTCACTAAGTGTTGGAGGGAGCCCCTCAAGGAGCCAAGCCCCTCAGGGCCCCCTTACATCTCCAGCTACGCCCCCGTTCTGCGGCGAAGTAAAATTGTAATAACTTTAAAGAAAAGACGCTTATTCACATCGCCTTAATGAAAATGATTCATTTTTATTTTTATTTTTTTTTTTTACGTCTTACAAACACGCAGTCACGAATCACGGCAATAAGCCTTTTGTCAAAATTTAAGATTCGAGCACTTCTTCCTCACTTCTTAGCTTTCTTTCTCTTTCCCTTCCTCTCTCTCTCTCCGCCTGTCTCTGTCTCTCTTCTGAACACAGTCACACACACACACACACACACACACACACACACACACACACACACACACACACACACACACACACACATACCCAATCTCTTTCTTTCTTTCAGTCTTTCTTTTCCTTGTGCTATATAACACAGACTGAATCCGCAATTCATCTGTCATGAACCTCGGGCAGAACTCTCATCAGTTTTTAGATGCTCTTACCACAAATGGAGACCGCGGTGAATCGAAGCATGAAGTAAATACGGCGAATTCTTTCAAAAATATTAATTTACTTTTTATTCATTTTTCTTTTTTTTTTCGAAAAAATATCATTTAACGCCTCGGTCTAAAGGTAACTTTATTTAAAATAGAAAAGGAATGATTTCGCTCGTCGTAATATTTCAATACATACAATGAAGCCATCGATTTTTTTTCATGTCAAACTTCCTTGACTTTATAAACTGCAGTCAATCGTTAACTTATGGTGTACTTCCTGTTTTTAATGGAAATAAGCCGTATCAAGATTTTGAAATAAAACCATCAAAATACCATTTTAATATATTTATTCCTTTTTTAGGAGGTGGGGGGATGTATTCACACATCACTATAAAAAGCTTCTCAGTCGGTCTGTTGGTCGGTAAATAAATGGAAATAAGAAGGAAAGGAGAGATGTGAAGTCATTAAAAGGTACGTTGCGATTAAAATGTGTAATATCTATTTTGATCAATTCTTTTTACTGGCTGCGTACGATATCACAGTAAAATATACAAGGTCTGCTTAAAAGCCAAAAATGGTCTCCGAAACGGCAATTTTTATTGAAAAAAATACTTGCAAAATATTCCCATACTGCAATATTTTACAAGTATGAGAATGATAAAAAAAGAAGAATACTTGCTCTTCTTCCTCCTGCTCTTCACGTACTCCTTCTACTAAAATCACGAATGGCTGATGCATCGTTAAGCTTATGATTCTTTTTTAAAAATTTCAATAAAAGATTGCATTGCTCTTGTTTTAAATCTTATTTTTTAGATATGCTAGCGTCGGTTGCCGTCACTGGCAGACTTACCGAAATAGAAGAAATGTCCCTTACTCAGTGCAGACAATTAAGATGCTTTTCATCTAAATAAGGGTGTTTTGGGTTGCGTCTAGATGTTTGAAATTGCTATTTAGATGAATTTTGATGCAATAAAGAATGTTTTTTTAATTCATTGTAATAAAATACTATTTTTGATAATTCGAAAATAAGTAATATCTCAATGAAATAAATGTTAAAAAGCCAATGTTTATCTATTGATATGTAATATATTTCCTTGATTATATATACATATGTATAGACACACACACATATATATGTGTTTGTATGTATGTATACATACACACACACACACACACATATATATATATATATATATATATATATATATATATACTTCATGAAATAAACCCGTCACACATCGGATATCATATCGTATCCTATTATATTGTATTCCTGATTTATACGCACACATACACACACATATACATACACACACACACACACACACACACATATATATATATATATATAACAGAGAAAATCTAAGTGTTTTAAGGTGTTTGGGGCTTAATTTTAGATGTTAATTTGGAGATAAAGTTGACAATAATGCCCTTAGCAAAATCTTCACACAGGAATGTTGCACACCTATGGTCTAACTTTTAAGCTCGTCTTGTTGATTTTTAAGAATTAGGAAATTAACTTATAGACAGGTATTGATAATTAAATGGAATGGGGAAATTGATCGTTAAGGATTAAGATCTGCCATGTTGAAAGCAGCGACTTTGTAATGGAAGTCATCCAATATATTTTTCACCGATAGATACACTTTGCAGAAAAATGCATCCTAATATACGGAGTGTACTAATGAATGGTCCTATTAATATGATTGCTGCATTTATTCAATAAACAAGCCTGACTGCTGCAGGTTTAAACTCCACTCCTACTTCTATTCCAATTTAAGATGATAACAGAAAAAATTGTACTCTATAAAGTCGTTTGCGTGTTTGGCTCTGTTGGTAAGAGAGGTGCCTAGTAATCACTCGATTGTGATCTCAAATCACAGTAGGGAAATATCAATTTTATAAATCGGTTCGGTTTAACGTGACGGGACAGACAAACATTGGACAGTCCACTTCCCTAAATTATGCGAGGATAGTTGTTTTTGTTATAGGGAAGAGAGAGATAGTCAACTCCACCTGGGACAGAACAAAAATGCAATATCAGGATAACTTTGCAAAACATGTAGCATGAAGCATAATAATGACTGAACTGTCTCGCCCCATCTCTTGATGGAAGTCAAGTTCTTATGGCAGGCTTTCGGCCAGAACAAGAAAACCCCATTAGTCCTCAAAAGAAGGGTACACAACCAATGCACCATCCCGATAGTCACCTATGGAGCTGAAACACGGAACCTAACCCAGAGATTTTCCCTCAAATTGAAAACCATGTAACATGCACAGGACAAGATCATACTCAACATATCATGGAAAGATTGCTGGACAGCACGGTGTGTTAGAGAGAAACAGGTATTACCGAATCCAAAACTCAATGGGCTGGCCATGTTGCAAAAATGTCCAACAATTGCTGGACCTCACAACTCACAGCGTGGTTCTCTAAAAATCATATGCGAGACCGGGGCTAACAGATTATGTTAACGTTACCAAGCCGTTGCATGCATCAAGCGAAACGGGAATTATCACAGACATTTTCCATTTGCTTTTGCTTTCTTTAATGATCAATATACAAATAGTTTTCGCCCTTGGAGGGCGATGGGGGGGGGGACACTTATTTCTATGTAGGTATGATTATTGACTTTCGTGGTGTCTTAACTACTTGACAACCACGATTCGTTCTGTCTAAACCTCGTTTCTCCAATCGGGAACCCGTGACTTCCGGCCCTTCCAGACCACTGTCCCAGAGGACTCCTCTGCGTGTCAGTCAGTCGCGTTTCTCTGTGAGACTGCATCCTCCGTCCTTTATATATATATATATATATATATATATATATATATATATATATATATATATATATAATTTGGGGCCGACCTTTGTCACGATATTGTTTTAGATCTCAAGTCAACTGCATGATTCACTTACGAGCCACATCCTATAACACTTGTCTGTCCCACAATATAACACAAATCTGACCTATGGCTGTGTTCTACAATCTGACCTTAAAGCTGTGTCACTCCATAAGAAAGCTGTCCCACAATATTACACACTACGTACACACTCAGAGACATTACCAAATCACACGCTCAGACACACACACAACGATAATGTGTTTCGTCTCTTGCTAAGACAATACAAATCCTTACAGAAGTGATAATTTTTTTTTCAAATTCCATGATTGATAAACCATGCCTTATCTCATCTCGGTCAAAAAGATGAGGCGATATATCTATAATGCGACCCCAACGGATTTGCACTCTCTTTCTTTGACCGACCCTGTTTTCCCACTGCCCGGAGCTCTACAACCCCCACGGTCGGAGGCCGTTAAGTAAGCAGCATACATTGGAAATGAAGAATTATCGAAATCTACAAAGCAACAAAAATAAGATGAAATAAAAATTAGCATATATATATATATATATATATATATATATATATATATATATATATATATATATATATATATAGATCGGTTTCATCCAAGGTGACAGGATATAAAAAAAACAGTGGAGAGTTTAGTTCCCTTAATCAAACGAAGATTGTTCTTGTTCTTGTTACCGGAGAGGATAAAGTCAACTCTCCCTTGAAAACGCTCCGTCTAAGAAATCTGAACAACTTCAAACCACTATGTCTATTTTTAATACTAGATGTAAACAAGCAACAAAAATTGAATGAAAAAAAAACTAGTAAAAGAAAGTAGAAATGACAATACTTTATCTTAGACATCCGACGACCTTCAGACTTTTTATAACTCACCGCCAGTTATTTTTCAGGTCATTTACAGACCACAAAAATATATGAGAATAGAATGTAATGAGCTGAGCAAGTCTCCTATATTGAATAGCCGGCAAAGACCCCGACCTTCTCTTCATAAGCACTGTAGACCCCAGCAAAATAATAACTCAAGCAAGAGTAATGATGACATGAGAGCCTTGCCACACTGTTATTAATCATGCATTTTAATGTTCACAACAGTTGCAAACATGCAAGTGCATAAAATAACATTGTATCAAATCATGTCATGAAAGGTTACTTTTTTTTTGTTCCCTGTCCGTAAAACTGATCTCTTCCACTCTAAGGTAACAATTGGGCTGATAAAAATGATTCCTACTCACCATGTTCTAACTATGAATTCTTCTGGGCAAACATATTCAGTATTCATTAGAAGAAAAAAAAGACATATATAAATCTAAGTATACCCGTGATTTCTTTTCGCTGGGATTAACGAGTTGATCCTATGAAAATTAATCCCGAGGCCGGTCGTATAGCAATGATCAGTAAGCTAAATTTGCAAGCCGTTGTTTGTGAGTTCGATCCTCATTGGATCCCCCTCTACTGATGCTCTGAATCCAATCTAAGCGCAGTAAATAAATAACCCCTCCCCCTAAAAAACGGACTAAGACGCAAGTTGTGTCCCAATGATCAGCAAACTAATCTCGCTGATCGTTGTTAGTGGGTTTGACCCCCCCATTGAATCTCCCACTATAGATGGTGTGGTACAAACTTATGCTAATTCAATCTATTTATATAATAAACAGTATGATTTTCTTTTCGGTCCGTATAAACCTATTCACTCCATTTAAATGTAACAATCTTATTGATGAAAATTTTTCCAACGCACCATTCGAAACTATAGACTCTTCTACTGAAAGGAATTCAGTTCTTCTTTAAAGATAATCTCATAGAAATTCAAATATATCCGTGAATTATTTAACGAGTATCTTCTAGTCTTTATCTTAATTTGCTAGCCGTCAGACAATCAGAAAGAAAGGAAGCAGACAGTGCAGACACGCGAACACAAAATTGGCGTTTTACTCTGCATGTGTGTGTGAGTGTACGTGTGTTCGTTCTCTGGTTTCTGATAATGAAACTAAAACTAATACCACTACTGCTACTGTGGCTGATGTGTCAACTTCGTTTTTTTTTTTCACCCGAAATGGATGCCAGAATTTCAGTTAACAATGATTTGCATTAAACATTCAAATTACGATGTAAACATACTGACACAAAACACAGCCTTTGGTGTACGTTTAGCAAGGCAAATCACATTTGCAATTGTAATGATAAATAGGAATATGCTTTGCCAGCGACATAGTTTTGTATTTTTCACTGCGATAGTGGTCTCAGGTGATTATCGCAACATATTCATCCAACCTCCAATTTGACGTCGTACCAAAGTGAAGATAAGAAAGTACTCAGACATTTCGAAATAAGTCGCCAAAATGATTTACATTTGACCAGAAAAAAAAGAAGATTTTTTGCCAAAATATTAGACATTTCAGGAATTGAATGTAGAATCCAGACCTCAAAGTTGATTCAAGTCAAAAGCGCAAATTTTCCGATTACACTGTAATCGAAATTCAATTCAGTTTGATCGAAGCAAGGATTAAATGTAGATTTCAGATCTCGTCAACTACATTACAGATTATTGTGAAGAATTAGTATCACTAAATTTAAAAAGAAAAAAAAAACTTAATCAAATCGAATTTTGAATACGGTTTAACCTGAAAATTTACGCTTTTGAAATGAATCAGTTTAGGGGTCCGGATTCTACATTCAATCCCATATTAGCAGCTGCAGACGTTATTGAAGGGTCAACCGCGCAAAACCAACACGTGGCCGCGGCGTACTTTCGAATACCAACATTATGTAAAAAGAACCAGACCTCTTAGCCCGTAACGAGTTTAACATATCCGACCATGTCCAGTATTTCCTCAAAAATGGGTTTAGGTAACATAAATGACCAATTGACAGCTTGGCGGAGCACTAAACCTCATGTGACAATCTCCGCTCTATTATTATTACCCCTCTCTTCTGTCGCATCTCATGCCTGTCCTCCCGCCCTTCTCTTTTGTTTGGTATTTCGGTATCATAACTCCTGGGGTGATTTGTTCACCGACTCAGTTTCTGTCCACGAACAGTTGCAGACGCAGCTCTGTCGGAGAGAAAACAGTCATAAACCGCTTTCCACAATATACTTGTCGGATAGTTTTTACGATACCAGACCTACAGTTTACACTTTTCCACCAGTTAACGCACGATCGTCCTTATCCATTTCATATGTTCTTATAAGTCATCAATAAAACGAGGGACTCTTCACATACGACACTAGTACTGCAATGTCGTGTCGGGCTCCTAAACAAGCCGGTGGACAATTTACTGTTATCTCGTTCAATTTCTTACTTCATATAAAAAGCTGAAGTTCCGTGCATTAACTTTGAAACGGCTTCTTTTTCCGTTCTCGTCTAGTTGTTCCTCTTACGTTTTTATTTATTTTCCTTTTTGCTAAGGAGGGGTCAGGTCAGTTTTCGTTGGTTGTATCTGGTCAATAAAGAAAGTTGTTTTTGCCATCATTGCTTCGCTGTTCGAATATCTTAAGTAGCAATCGAGACTTGGGCAAATCGTCTTTCGTACTGAACGGTTGTTGCAAGCAGCGTTTTAGCCCTCGGAGTTATTTTAGCCGGTTATTTCGCACGGTAAGTACAGTGAATCTAAATAGACCCGGTTATATCCGCACAATAAATATCAGAGAGAATTAATACGTGTCCATACGGCAACTACTGCGTCCGTTTCGAATCAGGTCGAACCTTTATTCATACAAGGTACGCATATGATGTTTGTCCTGAAAGTATCCGAACCGTTTAGAATATCCCAAGAACCTGTTGCGCAGCTTTGATGCAACCTATCAGAGAGAGAGGGTGCCTTACTGCACATGCATGAAAAGACGCTCTCCCCTGATAACAGATATCCGACCGTGAACGAGATTAAGGGGAATACAATCCCCAAAATGATATCGTTGAACGTTTTGAAAAGTGGAAGGGGCGCTGGGATGAGTTCGTGGGGTTTTAACGGAGGTAATTTGAAGAAAGCTAAGGTGCCATGGCCCCAGGTAAACTTTTTTTGTAAATATTCAATGGCTAGATACTTTCCTGACAGACTTTCATATAAGTGACGATTCGGAAGGGTAATAATGTCAGGAATTATATTGTCCATACTTAGCAGGTGTCTGTTAACTTCGCTCCCCCAGCTTTCATTAATTTTTTGTTGCTCACAGCGAGGTTATTTAGGGTGGGAGGGGGGTCTTTGACTTGCAGTATCGAGCAGTCACCCGTTGAGGCAATGACCAGACTCAACGTTGCTTAATCTCTAATGATCATTCGAGAACCGGTGTGTTCAACACGATTTGGCCGAATCATAGTGCCTGTTTCTGGTTTGTGCTTGAAAAATGTCCTCTTATTCTATGTCGATTACAAGTGAAGATTTTCCAAACATAGAAATCTCGTTTGGTAAAAGAGAAAACTCTATAATCGGATTATCCATTGTATTTTGGGAATCTAGATTCGATACAAAAGATCAAATCAAATCGAGTGTGGTTATTTCTCATTGTCAAGTCTAATCCAGAGCATGGTGTTTGTTTGTAAGGAGAAAAAAAAGTTACTTTTTATGAGAAACCGGTCGACTAAAACTGTCAACATAGGTTTCTTTAGTTTTCAATTGATTCTGGTTGGATGACAGGCTGGCTGGCTGGCTGGCTGGCTGGCTATGTATGTGTCGTGTGTACAGGTTGCTCTGACGGATCTTAAAGGCTAAAAATTCAAATATATAATCCGTACTTTGTCAAGGAGAAAAACGTTTTTTCGTTGTTTGTTTGTTGAAAATCAAGATTTTAGTTGGATGTTCAATTTACGCGGTAGATTCATGCTGAATTGTTCCTCTTTAGTGATCACTGCCCAAGAAAAGGTGAGAGAAGTAACTTATTCATTGATCACCCCTTTTTCCAATTTTTTTCCCAGTCGATCATTTCCAATACGGTTTGGTGCCAAAAAATGTTGGTCGCGTGAGTGTTTCTATTGAGTGACCAAGCAGACCTGTTTAAAATTCCCATCAGACCGGTATCATCCGCACACAAAAAGCACAGAAAATATTCAATGAGAAGAATAGAATTTAAAAGAAACATTTTTCTTTTCTTTCCCTGTCATACTCAGTAGGGATTTCGGTTGATAATAGAATTGAATCAATTATAATTGGTCAATTAAAATACTCGATAGCCCAGCAGCTGACATTTACGTAAATTACATACCAGTGACTCGCGTTCAATCCATGTCTGAGGTATACCAAATACTTTTAGAATGGTATTGAATACGTTTCGGTTGAGCACCAGAAAGAGTAGGATTGAGCAAAGCTGGGGAGGGTGTCGTATGACGCGGTACAATGGGCCAAAAACCCTGTGCTGGGCTATGGACGTGAATTATCTGAAATGATTTTTATTGAAGATAGTTTTCTGGGTCTTTTTCTTTAATCCTCAGTATAATCTACTATCAATAATCTAAAGAAAAAGTGTAAAAAAAAAGCCAAGAATCACTGAACTATAACCTGATAGTTAGCAAGCTTGGCAGGTACTGTGAGGAGTTTGATCCTCACTAGGTGTCATCTGTCCATGACCTTGTGCCAGACCAAAGTAAGCTTAATAAATAACCATTGTCTCTCAACATTGCATTACATCAACTGAATTAGAATTTTGCTTTGTATTTTAAAGCGAAACAATATTTTTTTCTTGGTTGTACTTAAAGAAAAGAGACTGGACAACAACTGGGTAGCTCAGTGAAGGGTAGGGCCTAGCAAGTTAATAGTACAGACTATTACTGCTGCAGGTAGTTCGATCTTCACTGAGCCCTCCACACATATGGCCTTGTGCCAGACTAAATTAAATTTATTCAATAAAATACCATGGCTCGACATGCCTCTTTGCTGAAATAGTTACAACTCCGTTTATTGGTGAAGATAGGTATTTGAGCCTATCGAAAAAAACAAAAAAAACAAACTAGGATATCAAAAGCTTATCTTTCGGAGCAGGGTAACTATCCCCACTTTGAAGACTGGACAAACACAATCTTATTTGCTCCATTTCTACATCTTCAGTTGAGCTTTTTTCCGTACCAGTCCATGCTTAGTATATATCAAATGTGTGTAACGATCATTGCCAGTGAAAGCTTTTATGGGGTCTTAAGCAGAATTTGATGGGGGTACTGCCTTTATTGGGCCTTGAGCAAAATTTGGTTTGGTGCCTCTTGGGGGCTTTTAGTGGCCACAGAGCCCTAAACATTGGCTAAGTTCGCTTATGCGTCTGGTCGGCTCCGGTAACGATTCGTTCACCGTCCTTGTTAACAGCATTTACTTCAACCCAAACAGAATTGGACAGAAGTACAAAGAAGAAGAAAAAAAATGAGAAAAAAAAAAACTCAATGTCAATCATTTCATTACATGTTAGAGGAGAATCCCCAGCGCGCAATATTCTTAATACAGTCGAGACTCGGAGAGAGCAGAAACTCAATACCTGCCTACATCAATGTCTCAACTGATTTGTCTCTATTGATCAAATCTGTTTTTCTTTTTTTTTTTTTACATGGCGCATATAGATTTATAAAGACTATCACTCTGCAACAGTCCGTAATTTCTCATCTATTACTCATCATTAATCAATAAACAACATCTCAATCATTGCTTTCAATAAAAATCAATTTATAAAATACATTATCGGACCCCAATTGTACACAGAGCCATCGTTTACGATTAATTTTTATTCATTATCAAAGAAATTTGAATCTTCGTCGTTAAAGATGCTGTTTCTCCAGTCGGGTTATTATAGAGAAAGTTAAGCGAAATCTTCCGTAGAGATTGTCAACTATCATTTGATATCCGATACAAATGATACTAAGATGTCTCCAATACGGTTACTAAAAGCAGATCGTTGTCTGCGCCGCTCCTAATAACCTATTCTGACCCAGGGTAGGATTTTGTAAACATCGCGTTTATCTCATCGGTTCCAAAGAAGCTGATCTGCACCCAGCAGACACCAGGGTCTGTTATGTTTCTGAAATATTTTCTGATGTGCTACCATCTCTAGCATCGATTGCCATCACTGACTGACATGCCGAAATATTAGTTACAGCCCTTGCTCAGTGTTGCCGATTTATGTTTTTCATCTAAATCTTAAGGTTTCTGTTCACAACTACATGCCAGGAATTTATTTTCTGTGGTATTAAAATGAGAAATATTTTTGTAGAGATAAAAGGGAGAATATTTCTGATAAAACCAGTAATATTTTGAAAAAAGCAACGACTAAAGTGACAATAAATTCATTTATAAAAAGTGATTATATTTCCAAGATTTTATATGTATGCTTTCGCCCCTAATTCTCATCTCGTTTATTCTCGGTAAATCCGTTCATTCCAACGTTAAAGTTATGCATTAAGAAACACACACACACACACACACACACACACACACACACACACATATATATATATATATATATATATATATATATATATATATATATATAATGATCCAACAGAATGACAATAAATTGCGTTGTATAAAAACCTTTTTTTTAAATTATTTCTCATTGTTACAAGGTTGATGTATCACTTAACCGAGACAATGTTGATAGAATAAAAAGTTAAAGATAGGAATCAAACCCGTGACCAATAGGGTAGCCTCTTCAACATAGTGACGCTCCTAACATTGAGCTAAACAGCCGCTGGTAATGCAAAGGCCCAAGTAAACGAGATGAGAATTTGGGGTGAAATCAGTTATTTGGGCCTCTGGTGGCTGTTTAGCTCAATGGCAAGAGCATCACTATATATATATATATATATATATATATATATATATATATATATATATATATATATATATATATATATATATGTGTATATATATATACATATATATATATATATATATACATACATATATATTCATATATATATATATACATATATATATATATATACATATATATATACATATATATATATATATATATATACATATATATATATATATATAGAGAGAGAGAGAGAG
>OY735204.1:46095917-46188417 GCA_963457665.1 Thysanoteuthis rhombus | reverse complement strand
AATCTGAGACCCATGCAATGTGCACATGAAAGAATCATGCTCAACCTCACATGGAGAGATCAATAGACAGCACGGTATGTATCAGGGTCTGAGACATAGAATCCATAAGAAAACTCAAATGGTGATGGGCTGGTTAAGTTGCACGAATGGCAGACAACTGATTGACATCATGACTTACAACATGGATCCCCAGAGATCACATGCGCAACCGAGGCCGACAGAATACAAGATGGAGAGACGAATTAGTCAAATTCAGAAATTATCTGCTCTGCAACGCCCACGATAGGGAGATGTGTCGAATCTGAGGGAAAATCAATGTCCAACGACAGACGTTAAAAGACTGATGATGATGAGGCATTTCTTGCGGTGTCCCTGAAAATGCAAGGCCGGTAGTATATAGTACTTTTGCTATATAGTTAATCCAGTGCTACCACTTTGGAAGGTCTGATATGTACGTATTTAGCCAATGGTCAGTATTGGGACCAGAATAAATGTAAGGATTTATACCGTTTAGATTTTTATGTAGTTGATGTCATATATTTTTGAACGATCACCCTATTCGTAAAAAGGTTGGAACTGACTTTGTGAGCTAGCTAGATAAACTACCATTCATAATTTGAAGATAGGTAAACCTAAAAACAATAACAATAAAAAAAAAAAAACATGTACTGACGAGGTACTACACAGTAATATCAGCCACAAAGTAAAACTAGAACCCAGAGCTCAATCACCGAACTACGCTGCTATCTTAGAGACAGGCCCAAACTGGAGCCCGGTGCTCGAACACTGACCTCGAGCCCAGGCGGGAACTACGCAGCCATCTCAAACACGAGACAGGCCTTGACTTGTGCGCCCTAACAGGAAAATATCTGTTGTTAACCGATTACCAAATCTGAGTAGAATAAACCTGTTCTTGTTTCTTGTTTCATTATCAGCTTTGCTTCTAAATCGGCAGCACTGTACCTTATAACTTAATTGTCAGAAAAAAATAAATAAATGAAACTCAAACTAAAATAAATTCGTTCACTAAATTTTTATCCTAACCTTCTCATCAATCCTCTAAGCAACTTTATTTTCTGACCCAACACGCCTAACTTGTTCTCGCCAAGGAACGATCAATTTGAGTGTTTGCCCGTCGGCAACATTTTTATTTTTGTTTAAAATTTCTACCGCATTATTATTATTATTTTTATTATTACTATTATCATTATCATCATTGTCGTCATCGTTTAGAGAGAAGTCATGAAATACATTTTTTTCCTAAAGAAACCTCGCTGGTATTCCTTACGAAGCCCGACACTTTTATTTCCCTGGGCGTGTCTAGAATGGAGATGTCTTCACGGCTTCGTAAAGTTGAAAGTACCAAAAGTAATGATCTGCGTTTATTGGTTTTGTTTTGTTTTTTTTCAACTCGACATTATTTAAAGCTCAAACTGAACAACTATTAATGAAGCCTGCGCATCATGGTTTCCCTAATATTCTTTTAGAAGCGCTAGCATCTCTAGTGCCGGTCGCCGTCTCTGGCTGACACTCTTGCTCAGTGTTGCCAATTCAGATGTTTTCCATCTTAATCTAGAAGTACTAGTCGCGTCTAGGTATCAGAAAATGCTATTTACACGATTTTTGATGAAATAAGTTGAATTTCATTCCATCTATAGTGATAAAATAAGTGTTATTTTCAAGAAATCAGTTGACATTTTAATAAAATAAATGTTGAAAATTAAGCCACGTTTAAATATATTACTGATATTTAATATATTCTCTGTTTGCCTATCTCTCTGCATCTATCTATCTATCTATCTATCTATCAATCTATCTATCTATCTATCTATCTAATTTGTTACTGATATGTGATGTATTCTCTGTGTGTCTCTATCCATCCAACCATCCATCTCTCTCTCTCTCTCTCTCTCTCTCTCTCTCTCTATATATATATATATATATATATATATATATATATATATATATATAGTGGCGAATCTACTCAGAAACTAATAAAGTATAAGTGTCAGAGCTCCAAATCCCATTGGGACCCCAGAATCAAATTTTTTTTTAAAGAGTGAATTTTTCAACAAAATCGATGTAGTTTTTGTACACTTCAAGCCCAGGGATATGTGATCGGTCGCTAAGCAAAATGATATTTAAGCAAACGATCTTCTTGGCAATAGCAACGACCCGTTTATGCGCGCATGGGAGCCCTATTGAGATACGTTCAATGAGATCACATCCGTCTAATCCGTACAAATACTCGAGCAGTTTGTAGAGTGAACGAGGTAATCAAAAAGTAAACAAGAGTGACAAGAAAAAACAACAGAAAAAAAACAACAAACAAACTGAACATCGTGAATTTTAATCCCATATAGTAAAACATCATATGAAGAATTAATAATGAAGATTAAAAAGTTCTTGTGACAATAATTTATACTTTTTTTTCAAAATCATTTCATTATTAAAAATTTAATCTACTTACGGTAAATGATGAATTTAATAGCATATATATATATATATATATATATATATATATATATATATATGCGATGCTCTTCCATAGGAATAGAGCACTCTGGTGGATGAGGGATTTCTGTGTAAATAGATATATTGCTTAAATTCAGCCTTATTGACTGTCCAGTTCTGTAGTCCAGAGGTAGGGTCTGAAGTGAAGGTTTCAATTCTGCCTCGCGCTACTGGATGGTATAATGGAAAGTCTATAGCCATACTGAAGAGAAGTAATTCATCGAAACAGCTGTCTGTGGATCACACAATATTTATATATATATATATATATATATATATATATATATATATATATATATATATATATATATAACATTAAAAGTTTGATAGCTGGTATAGACTTCATTTATGGAACGTATAAAAATACATTTTCATCATCTAATCAAACTAATTTTCTTGGATATTCAATACCATAATTATCAAATATTTATTTTTCTGCCTTAAATAAATCATTTGGTAATACACTAAATAATGAAGGGGGAGCAGAAATGTTCACTATAATGTTTATATTTATTGAGAGTTTTGGAAAAAAATATTATGAGTTATATTTATTTCTTATGGCATGAATACATATCTCGAAGATAACTTTTAAGTTACTGGTATTGTTCAATTTAGAACTCTGATTCGAGGATCTCAGTATCTAAACATTGATACTTTCAGGGTTAATAATGATGCATTCGAAGACGATGAAGTGCGTGTAAATTCCAGAAAATTGTGATGTGCAGGGCAGGCATTTTATTGGAATTTTCAATCGCTCAACAAAGAAAATTAAACTTCGAGTCACTCAAACAAGAAACATAATTATACGCAGATTCATCATTTGGGGCATTTTTTTTCTCCATAGAGTGTAATAGTTATCCAAAAATATTGTATAACGCTTCTAAAATAAGATGTCTGTTGTCCGCCATATTCAACCAGACATGCATTAAAAAGGATTGCCACCAAAGTGCATATATATATATATATATATATATATATATATATATATATATATATATATTGTGTGAGACGTGCAAAAATGAATTGTGAGGTTGGTGGAAATCTGTCAAATTCTTTGGTTGAATATGTTGGTAGAAGATAAACTAGAAGAAGTTTGTTTTGTGTAATTGATATTTTTCGAGATGATTTTATAAGTTGGTTTGCCTGACACAATGGATTTAATATTCACATGGGTGAAAACTCAATAGTGACACGAAGAATGAGTCACGTCTTTGCTTAAACTTAATGATCCCTTATCGTCAAATACTTTTTTTTTTCTTTTAGTTACCTACCTAAGTAAGCTCTGTGTTTCAAACAAATTTAATGATGTTCAGTATAAAATAACATCCTCATACGGTACATAATGATAATACCCAATATAAAATAACAAACTATATGTAGTATATTAAAATCATATTATAAGGGGAGGTAAATTAAACTTTTGACTTAGTTCTGTTAATCTTTCACCCTATTTTTTAGCTTTGTTTTTCTCAAATTGAAAAATTCAATATGATTTGACAATTGTTTCTGATATAAATGCAATGTCATTACAAAACCATAATTGGTTCAAATATTCACTATGTTCACTCCAATGTTTTCCCTGTTTGTTTTCGTAGGATGCTCTTAATGCTCGCTGTAAATGAATAAATAAATAGCTGAGCTTCGCGAACGAAGATTATTGGGAGGGATTCCCACAGCAACAGGACCATAGACGGTGGTACATTCATGCGAAGTGATCCAACTGTAAAATTAATCTTTGGTTAAACGTTAGGATGAGTATATCCCACAGTTGGTAGATGCCTCAGCTTACTATAGAGTTCTACCGTCCCTCTGAGGATGGTAAGCAATGATCTCTAGAACAGTGCAGCCATCTGTAAATTTGAACACAGATTCTAGACACTCAAAGAGGTGCAGACGAGTATTGACTGTAAAGGGTCTGCTATTCCTTTACAGTAGTGACCTGGCAGTATAGCAGCCCGAGCTCATGGGAGTCCAGTTCAAAATGATGCTGCTGCAGGAATCAACGTAACATTACTCTTACCATTGAGCTAAACAGCCACCGGTAATGTAAAGGCCCTAATGACCGCTTTCACACCAAATTCTCATCTTATTTATCTTTGGTCTATTCGTCTCTTCCAACGAGACAGTTATGTATTAAGAAATGATCCGACAGAATTAATTGCTTATTCTATTTACGCTATCTTGGGCGAATGATGCATTAACCGTGAGACAACAGGAGATCATCTAAAATATATTCCTATATGATTTAGTGCAATTTATAATTATATATATATATATATATATATATATATATATATATATATATATATATATATATATATATACTAACATTTGAGCCTTTTGTGTGTTTTTTCATTCATGCCTTTAAGCCACCGCGCATATCGGCCTAATGATCTGCATATGGACTGAGGAGAGGTCAGCTTAAAACTTTGTCCAATTGAACTTGATCTCAGAGGTCACCAGATGTCATTTCTTGGTCATTTTTAGCCAATTTTCAGAGTTGTGGGCCACCTTTTTTTGCACCAAGGATGCTGAAATTTAGCATTTTGGTACCTCTTCACGCAACGAAGATCATAATCTATGTGACGTTGACCTCTTAGGTGAATCACGTTCACCAAAGGTCATTAACGATTATTCAAAAACAATTTTTCAAGGTATGGGTCACAACTTATCACCTATGTAACTGAAATATGGCATCAGGGTAAATCTTTGCTCGGTGAAGGTCAAAGGCAATGCGATATTAACCTCAAAATTCATTTGCGGTCACCTGAGACCATTTGTGATCAATTTTAGCAATTTTCCCAAGTCGTTAGCCGCAATCTTGAATCTATGAAAGTGAAATTATGTTTAGAGATAGATTCTTTCACGGCCAAAGTATTTAGAAATATGATTTTGACATCGGAGTCATTTGAGGTCAGAGATATATAGAAGGAGAGGAATGTCAGCCTGTCAAATAGTCAGTATGTGATAGTCATCGGTACTAAAGAAAAAATATTAAATAACTAAATTGAAATTATTGAACTCATGCTTACATATTTAAAGTAGGGACATTATTCACAGTCTTTTAGACATAAACATATGAGAAAATATAAATATGTACTTTCATTGACGATTGCATTAATTCCTAACCATCGACAATACATTTCTTCCCAGGTTTCAAGACTCAACATATAGACTGGCTGCCTGAGGTTCTTAATCAAGTTTTTGGTCAAAAATTGGAATACTCTGTAATTAATCATTGATTTTTTTTCCTTCTACCGCCAAAAGTATTTGGAACCATCAATAAAATCAGTCAACATCTATCTATGCGTCACGCATATTAGTGGTATTGATGGAGCCAGAGGGCTGGACATTTCAACATTTATCCCTAATCATATCCAGGAAAAGACGATCTTTTTTTTTAAACGACCCCCAACGGAAACATTTTCGAAAGGCTTCAAGTTGCGATCTAATTTTATGCTAAATTGGAAACTTGATGTTTGACAGTGTTCATGCTCGTTTGTTTTTTTATTTTTTCAAATTCGGACTTTTCCCCTGTGATCACTGCTCCACAATAGGCAAGAGAAACAACTCATTCATTGATCACCCCTTTTTCCAAATTTTCCAATTGATAATCCCCAATAAGGCATGCTGCCAAAAGACATAGGTTACCCTCTATCGAGTGACTAACCAGGCCTGTCTTTTTTTCTTGTTATCGCAGAAAATAAGTAAAATAAAGCAGAGTGTGAAGAGTGATGGAGTAGCAATAAAGTCAGTGGGGAGAAATACGAAATAGTCAGACACCTTGCTCACATATACTGGATTAAATGCAGTAGGCGCTAAAATACAACGATTATTGATTTTTATCGTTACACCTTAAACCTGAATTTTCAGTTACTAAGTATCAGAGTGAATTGCATTGTGAATGGGATGTGAAAGTCTTGCCCGCGGTCCTTGGGTCGGCTCCTAATCCCAGATCCAGACCATGAAATTATAAAGTAAAAAAAGTAGATTTTTAAGGGGGGGGGCAAAAAATACACGATGCATAATATTTAATTTACGTAGGTAATTTGTGCCCATGTCTTGTTCGTGTGGAGGGTACTACAGTTTCAACGCTGCAAAAAGACGACGACACTTATAAAATTGCTTGAGTTTCTAAAAAAAGACAACAAAAAACAAATGACTCGTGATTTTCTGATTTGTTCACTTGCAGGCAGTAATCACGGTGATAGCGTTTTGTTGAATTTGGTATAAAATTACTTATAAGACTTCGCAATAGAAAAAAAATAATTCAAAGTCCCTTAAAAAAAAGAAAGAAAAAAAGGATAAAAAACAAAAGGAGAATTTCACAACTGAATGAACAAAGTGGTTAATGTTTCAAAATGTCACTTTAACTCAGTAGTTCTCAAACTGTGTGCCATGGCATTGTAATATTCCGCAATTATCTCCTGCTGCAAAACTTTGAACATGCCCAGTAAGGGTTCAATGTCTGTCCCACTTCCGCAGCAGAAATTACCAATCTAATGGTTTCATCACTAGATTTTGTTACATCTGAATCTTTTAGCGTCAAATGAAAGGAAAAGAGGTTGATGAATGTGTATATCAGTAAGCTGATATAAAGGTCTCGTTCATTGATTACAGGAATGTTTTGCTTGATCCATGTCATTTCTGCAATTGGGGTTCTGTGTTATATATATATATATATATATATATATATATATATATATATATATATATATATATATATCACTGTGCCGTTATGAAATTAAGTTCGAGAACCACTGTAACTAGTACGCATATATAGGAAGTATCCAGTCATTTTGAATATCTCGAGAATCGGTTGCTCAGCCATGATGTAATGCAGATGAGACCTTACTGCACATGCGTGTGAGAAGCTCTCCCACGGGGTAACTTGGTTGGCAGTAAACCACCACTGTGATTATAGACTGTTGCATTCACAATTACCGATCCTGTCTATCCTTCACGTCTTGTGCAGTTTTCTTTTTTGCAAAACTTCGCGTGCAGTCCGTATTTAATGCGTATGCCACTAATGGAGGCTTTTAGAATGGAA
The DNA here is from genome assembly GCA_963457665.1 of Thysanoteuthis rhombus. Classification (NCBI taxonomy): domain Eukaryota; kingdom Metazoa; phylum Mollusca; class Cephalopoda; order Oegopsida; family Thysanoteuthidae; genus Thysanoteuthis; species Thysanoteuthis major. The sequence continues at coordinate 46,180,853 of OY735204.1, read as the reverse complement.
AGGCGGTATCTATTAAATGCCAGATACCACTTAATCATTAAAAAAAACAAAACTGAAGACGATGACACAAACATTCCAAGAAACTGACCGTTCTCGTCTTAACCCTTCCTCTCATCGACCCTACTTATTTTGGCCAACTGCTACTCACTGACAGAGATACAAATAACTCCCCCTTTCTCTTCTACTAAACTACCAGAAAATACGTGACCTTATAGCTTTGGTTTTGCATTTTCAAACATTTAAACAGCATTCAATTCAATTCTCTGCAACCGATGTAGGTACTTTTTGAAGAAGTTAGGAGAACCAACGAAATGCATAAAAGCCATCTGCGTGATTATAAACATTTATGAGATATAAAACTTCTTCTTTCTCTTGAATTTCTTTTCATTTTCCAATTGTCAAATTACCACCGCTTATATATTTTTCACAGACTCACACACACACACACACACACACACACACATATATATATATATATATATATATATATATATATATATATATATATATATATATATATATATATAACGTGTGAGCGTGAGAATGATATTGTCAGTAAGTCAATAATTCGCATGTACATATGACTTACTTGATCATCATTTATTCTAGTTTTGCCTTCTTGGTGAATCAGGTAAAACTTTTCGTTTCCTTGTCGATCGTCCACAAAATCAGTATTCGAAGTCCCAGATGTATATTTCAGCATGTTTCGGCACTCAATCCGTATGCTGTGCATTGGAAATCAGGGAAATTGAGATGTTCAATAATTAAGAATTACTGCTAGTGTCACTGACCGAATAGGACTTTTTTAATGTATGATTACTAAGAAAGTGAGCAAGAAAATTGAAACTATATTTATTTTACAAGGTTAACGTATTGCGGATGATATTACCGTAGAAATATATTATAAGTGATTTCACTATAAAAATGCCCTGGGAATCGGTAAAAAGGAGTTGTTAGGAATCAGGAAATAATGCAACTGTGTCTGACAGAATAGGGCAATTATAAGCATATTTCGCTGAATCCTTGGTATAATTTGACATAATCATATAATTCCCACCCCACAAGCTTTCGAATAGTGACTCAATAGAATAAATTGTTTTTTCACGATAATTACATAGAAATTTCACACCTGCTATTACAGAGACACACCACAGAGGAAATAGCAAACAAGAAACACACAAAAAATGATTCTCTTAAATACGTACATCTTTTTTTTTGTTTTATCTTTCACCTCTGTCAACTCTGTTGAAAGATGTATATGCATTTACTATTGTCTGTCTGTATGTCGGTTTCCCTACACAATATCTCCAAAAGTTCTCAATGAATTCCAATGACATTTTGTCGAAGGGTAGGCCATCGACTAAGAAGGAACTGGTTGAATTTGTGGACGGGTCCAGGGATTTTCTTACAATTACCCTTCTTGTATCATAGCTATATATGAACCGATTTTCATCTAGTTTTCTGAGGCTATGACTTTGGCAGAGATATGCATTCTTTTAGCGCTTACTAGACTAATAAAATCTAAAATTCACGGATGGCTTGTATTGACAGTAGACCTCTTCAATAATTAGAAATAAAGATGATGGAATTATTATTCATGAAATGAATAAAATTTTTTCATTAAAAAAAAATTCACCCATTGGTCAGAGGGAGTAATTTTAATCCCGTGTAGTCACCCATGATAATGACATCATTTTTGTTTATGAATTTAAGTGTTAATGTGGATATTTCATTAACAAAATAGATAGATGTATATTTTAAATTTCCTATCATCTCTTTGTTCCAAGATTAACGAGCTATTAAACGGAATCTGTGAACATTCGCAAATCAAATTAGAAATACAAGATTCAAAATTTGGTGGAGTCCGGGGGAAAAAGTTTATAGTCTTATTTCCTGAGGTACCACAAGTACAGCTTCACTAACACAGCTAGCCTGATCATTTTGCTTGCTTCAACTTCGTTTTAACTTCTTTCCCCAATTTTTTTTTTCGACGTAATTTAATAGTTATTTTTTTAATGATGATTTTTTTTAACAGTTTGATTTCATCGAGGAGAAGAATTCAAAAAAAGAAATCAAAAAAAAAAAAAAAAAAGCCGAGAGAAAATGAAAAAGAAAAAAAGAAAAAAAAAAAATCTGCAAATTACGAAGTTCTCTGCGTTGTCACTATTTCGTCTCGTTACAATTTTCTTTCTTTCTTTCTTTTTTTTTTCTCTCCTCTGTCTTTTATTATTTGTGTCTCTGTGTTGTTTTGTTTTTAGCTAGAAATAGAAGAAATTACTGGCGAATTTGAAACATCATAAAAAGTAGGTTTGGAAATTAACACCTCGATGTTTTTGTCCTATTTAAATTTTCTATTTTTTTTTTTAAATTTCAAAATCGTTGCCGTGCACGATTTCTAACTTATCACCAACACACATGCGCGTAGACATACTAAAACGCATATGACAAGCAGAAGAGACAAAAAACACCTAGGAATGTGAGAAGCTTTGTGTTTGAACATGCGCGCATAGGCCTACATCTATTTAAGTGATCGAGTGTGTGCGTGTGCGTGTGCGTGCGTGTGTGTGTGTGTGTGTGTGTGAGAGAGAGAGAGAGAGAGACAGACAGACAGAGACAGAGACAGAGACAGTTGGTATGGATATGTGTGCGTTTGTATTGAGTAGGAAACTTACCATGATCTGAGAAATCTCCGTGCACGATTGTGTTTACGTATGTTCACCGAGATAACTCGACAACTGGCCATTGTACGTTGTTGATATTCGCCGGATATGTTGGGCCATGTACTGGACCTTACAGCGTCAAGTTTGAATCCGTTTGGGTCAACTGTTTTCGATATGTTGGTTTGTGCGAGTGGGGGGAGGGTTGCACGATTTACAAAAAAACACCATACGGAAATGAATACATATTTTGTAATCGTAGAAAGTGATCACTCCGAAGTTGTTGAGAGAGAGAGAGAGAGAGAGAGAGAGAGAGAGAGAGAGAGAGAGAGAGAATCATGAGTTTTTCTTCTGAATTTTCCCGAAAGTATCCATAAATTGACCTTGAAAACAATAAAATGTATATTCATTGTTTAATAAGACAAATGCAGAAGATGGAAGATAATGCCCCCTCCCTTTAGCTCAGTATGCTGTGTCCGACCCTGAAATCTATTTAGAGATTTAGGCAGAGATTCCCCATAAAAGGACTCGAGGCCAACATCTAATTTTGCGACAAGCGACCTCAGGAAAATAATGATTAAGTTCAAGGGGTTACTAGATTCGATCCTTTGTCTTCCGTAAAGCAAGTTCTAGGCTTGCCTAGCAGTTATTCTTAATTGTTAATCCACGCTGTTTTCTGATAGCCGAAGACTGATTATCTGATTACTTGCGACGAGAAAGAACTAAAATCAAGACGGATCAAATACTCGTCAAAAATGAATAATTTAATAAGTTAATATTTGTTGCTTTGTTCCTCAATTGCAAAAAGCACTTCAACGGTTCCTGTTAGTTTAATTCAGGGCTCTCAAAGGAATTTTGATAAGATGGTACATAATCTGTTTACGCACCGCCAACACCAATAGCACAAACACCATCGTCCTTCAACAATTCTGTTTTCATCTGCTATAGCCCTTTAAGCATAATATAAGTTCGCCCGTCGCTAAACAGAGTCAACCTATTTTATTATTTTCTTTACAATTTATAGAATTTTCTTTCGGTAGATCATTAACAAATACTAAAAACAGTTCAAGCAGCAATCCCAGTGATACACCACCACTTACAAATCCCCCGTCAGATTTAGAATCATTAACATAGACTCTCTGCTGCTTTCCCCGTAGGAAGTCTTCAAGCCAACCAATTAAAGTACCAGCTATGCCATATCTGTATAGTTTGTAAATCAGTCTAAAATGAGGAACTGAATCACAGGCGTTTTTAAAATTCAGGTATGAAGCATCAAAAGGCATACTCTCATCGTACAATTTTATCCATTCTTCAAGTGTTGTAAGCAGGTTTGTTAGACAGTATCTACCCCCCTCTAGAGCCATGTTGTTCACCACCTAATACACCATAATTCATAATGGATTCAACAATTCTTTTCTCTAAGAGTTTCTCACAGCAGAGAAGTGATTTAGAAGATTGGTGTTACTTCTTTGTGTTGAGAAATAAATACGCCTCTCGACAAACACGTTAGAATAGAAGAGTAAATTGAAATCTGTCAAAGAAGTATTAAAGGAAAGGAAAGGTTACTCGTGAAGTAAAATTGCCTTTTTTTAAAAGAAATAATAAACATTTCGTTCAAATGAATCAACAGTTAAATTTATTTGTTGAGAAATTAGTTAATTTCTGGCTGGAGGAAACTAAAACACAGAAAAAAAAATGGGCCAACATCTGGATCAAAAGTCTTAACAAACAAGATTATGTTATGATGAAGTCTTGATTTCTGTGACCACACAGTTTGTCTGTCTGTCTGTCTCTGTCTTTCTCTGTCTCTCTCTCTCTCTGTCTCTCTCTCTCTCGTTCATTGACTTGAAGTGTTTCGTTCACATTCCCCTTTCAATGAATAGGGAATATTTTGTTTTGACTTCCCAACTCCACACACACATTAACTAGTTTTTTTCTTCGGTTGTTAAATTTACCATGAAAGTTCATGCCAAATCGGTTTTTGGAAAAAAGTTAGTGATCACAAAACCCAAAGGCATGAAAACTAACTTATTCATTGATCATCCAAATTTTAATTGATCACCCCATCGAATGACCGATCAGACCTTTTTTTCAATAATAAATTTATGATTCAAACCATACAGGTAGCATCTTCTTAACTTAATTTTACCACCACCACTGCTTAATCTATGAGATAAAAAACAGCGTATATAGTTGGTGGTGATACGTAATTTCCCTTAGAATGCTAGTTTCTTTTTCTTTCCTTCTTTTTTTTATTATACATATATGCATGTGTGTGTGCGTGTGTGTGTGTGCGTGCGCGTGCGTGTGTGTGTTTGCGTGTATACATATATATGTAACTGTACAAAAAGGGATACGATATAACATAATGTAATGTAATATAAAATGATATAAAGCAATATTCGATGCATGATGGGTTTATCTCATAGAGTGCTCCATATATTCAACTTTGGATATTAAGTTGGTTTAGAGTAGAGCTGGTGATATAGTGGGCTGGGTATTCGCAACACGAACACGTTTATGTTTCTGCCTTATCTGGGCTTTTGGGATTCCAAATGAAAAAAAGACAAAGCATATAAACGTCCAAAAACAAATAAAGGTATCGGAGAGCAGTAGGTAGTATTGTAGAAGCTCTCAGGGTAAAGCTAGACAATCATAGCAGGTTTTCGTTGTCACAACTTCCCTTTGCCAATCACAAAAAGTTCACCGGAGAGACCCCAAGGATCTGCTGTGAAAATTCAATCGCAGTGGCCTTTCATCATGTAATTACACCAGCAAAAGTGTGTATAAGCACTTTGAGGAAAACCTAATATCCCCGAACAACCAGGACTCTTATCTCTTTCTGGTATTGTAATGCAATACTGGGGTACTCTATGAAGATTAAACACTCCAGCGAAGGGTTGACCCATAGCAAGCTCCGGAACTAGCGTCGTAGTTGATCTTTGGCAGGCAACTTCGAATATTTGTCCGTGATATTATGCCAAATTTTCGGAAACGCACACTAAAAAAGATCTATCGAAATTCCACCATTAGTTTTCTTGGACATCTGGCTTTTCACTCCTTACTTTTTTTCCTACACTGAATTTTGCAAGTACAAAGACGGAGAAATATTTCTCTCCGATCAAAAGTATACAATTTCATTTTCAAATCTTACCTTCCGGTTCAAAGGCGCGTACTCCTTATTTACAAACCTTTGCCTTGTCCGGCACGAAGCCAGAAGCTGCTTAGAATAACTGGCTTTCCTAAGCAGTCACACATCTAAGTTCTGAATAGGATCGACCCTACTTGACTGGGGTTATTGGACGAGAACTGTTGCTTTCAGCGTTATATGACCATAAGCCTCAATGCTATTCCATGAATCTTTACATGTAAGTTAACACATGGCATATTAGGTGCAATCCAAAACTTGCGATGATTTGTTCAGAACATACGAATACAATGTACTACGGATATTTGCTGCTAACTTTTGTGAGCAGTAATCTTCATGGAATCGCTATTTATGCACCCAAAAGGATTGCCTCGAAAGAGATGATGGGAGAGGGTTTGGTAAGTCATTTTTCTCTATGGTCGAATTTCTTAAACTTTTGGAGAGCACCGTGCAAATTTTAATTTTTTTTTTCCTTTTCTTTCAACGACTTTCAGTTAACGAAAAATCCTTACCTTGCAGTCTTACATCCTAACCTGTTGTACTTGCGATACACCTGCAAGTGCACACAATATTCGTATACTATTTCACACCATTTTTCAATGTTAAAGAAATATTCTATTCCACTATCTTTGGGTCACACGGCCATTACATAGAATTGATTTGAAAAGAAGGTACGCGGATTAAGTTATCAAATTATCAGTACTCGACGACCCCGGGATAATATTTAAGCAGATCTTTTTTTTTTTTAAAGAAGAAAGCCCGACTATTCATCAAGGAGACATGTGTCGAATTCAGCCAACAGAAAATTTCTTTTAATTTCTTATCGCCGAGTTATTAAGTTTGAAAACAGAGATAAGGTCTCCGCTATCAAAATAAAATGTCTCTTTCGTTCGGTGTTGCAAGATAATCAGCTCGATATTCAAAATATTGTTAGATAAAAATTGAATTTGCTGAGATAAACCTGCCACAGAAGATCGGCTGCTTTATTGAAATTTGAATTTATGCTAATTAGATCCAGCAGAGTCTATTGGATATTTTGCCATTAGAGGGAAGAGGAAGGAAAGAAAGAAAAAAAAGAAAGAGTGAAGAAAGACAGAAAAAATGAAGGAAAGAAGGAAAGACAGAAAGGTGGAAGAAAAAAAGGAAGGAGTGGAGAAAAGAAAGAAAGATGGTAGAAAAAAAAACTAAGAAAAGAAAAGAAAAGAACGGGTAGAAGGGGGGGGGAGATGTCAGGAAGAAGGGGAGTCAGACAGGAAAGAAGGAAGGAAAGAAGTAGAAAAATAAAGACAGCAGTGAGCAGGAGAGAAAGAGAAAGGCAAGAAGGGAAGGAGAAAAGAAGTAAAGAAATAAAAGAGTCGAGAAAGAAGGGAAAGAACGGTGGAAGAAAAAAGAAAAAGAAGAAAAAGGGGGAGATGATCGGAAGAAGGAAGACAAACTGAAATTTAAAAAAAGGGGCAAAAATGGAAGGAAGAAGAGAAGTAAAGAAAAAAGAAGGTAAGCAGAAAGAGAGAAGCAGACAGCAAGGTAGGAAAGCAAGAAAGAAAGGAAGAGAGGAAAAAATGCAGACAGAAAGAAAGAGAACAGAAAGAAAGAAAGAAAGAAAGAAAGAAAGAAAGAAAAGGAAGAAAGAATACAGGTAGAAAGAGAGAGAGAAAATAGATGGTGATGCAGGAAAGAAAGAGAGAAAGGAAGAAAGAAAGAGAGAAAACCGACAGCAAGATAGGAAAGAAAGGAAGGAAGAAAGAGCGCAGGTAGAAAGAAAGAGAGGAAATAGACATTGAAGCAGGAAAGAAAGTGAGAAAGGAAGAAAGAGAGACAAAAACCGACAGTAAGGTGGGAAAGAAAGGAAGGAAGAAAGAAAGAAAGGAAGAAAGAAAGACAGAATGCAGGTAGAAAGAAAGAGAGGAAATAGACATTGAAGCAGGAAAGAAAGAGCGAAAGGAAGAAAGAAAGAGAGAGAACCGACTGAAAGGTTGGAAAGAAAGAAAGAAAGAAAGGAAGAAAAAGAAAGAAAGAAAGAAAGAAAGCAGACAGGAAGGAAGGAAGAGAATAAGTAAAGAAATAAAGGAGACAGGAAGGAAGGAAGCTGAAAACGGCTGCAAATAAGCGACTCCTGGTTTGAGTCTTTTGTGAGAAGAAATCAATAAGTGGAAGCGTTCTATTGAACATCTTAAGTGTCAGGAAAACAGGGTGCGAAGAAACTTGAGAGAAGAACATTTACAGTTTATTAGACAGCAAAATCGATTTTATATCATGCAGACGTTTTAAAATTTAAATTTCCTGCCTTTGATAAAACGATTTTGATAAACATACGAATATTTAATTTTGTTATAATTACAACGAAGAAAACAGACTTGAGAAAACAAAAATCAAAAAAAAGAAAAGAAAGATTTAAATACGAAAACGCAGATGCTTTTTATGAATCAGAAAATAAGAAGTTTAGCGGATATGACTACGTTTTGTTCTATATTTAATGATTGGTTTTAATGAAATTCTTCGGACGGCACTCATTCTATATCATTTAAATCAAAAGATTTTGATCTTGACTATTTCTTTAAAGATACATACTTCAAAGATTAGTGTTTATAGAAATTCGAGAAATTAATAAATTAAGTCCTAATAATTATAGTCAATTTGCAATTAGACTTTATCATCATTACAAGACGTTGTCTTGTCCAAGTTAGTATATTACTTATAAAAGGCAATCGGAAGCATGAAGTATGATGGTAGATTATTAAAATCCGATAAAACATATCTTTATTTAAAAAGTCGATGCAATTCTCTTGATAAAACAAGTCTGGCTTTTGTAGGATGAAACTCCACTGCATCTGTTCCGACTGAAGATGGTCAATACAACTTTTGTATTGTATAATGAATTTAAAAAGATATATGTACATAACATGCATTTTCGTAGATATATAAGACTTTGGTAGTTATATATACATATATAAGAACTGTTTGTCTCAGTTGGTAAGAGAGCCACCAACTGATCACTTGGTCATGATTTTGAATCTCAGTAAGGGATTGTTAATTTTATATATCGGATTGATTTAACGTGACAGCACAGACAAACGGTGAAGAGTTTACTTCACTTAATTAGATAAGGGTTGTTCTTGTTCTTGTTCGTGTTGTTACGGTGGAAAACAAACTGTAGCCTGCGACTTGGAGTGGAGTTTGACAGTAGTGTTTAATGATATATGCCGGGTGCTTCGTCGTGGAGCATTGGTTAGCAAGTTGATCAATTACGACTGAAATGAGCTCGATCCTTTTTGTGTTCGACATTTGTGTCAGACTGACCTTTGTAAATAACTCTTTGGGCGCTTCGCCGTGGGGGGGGGGGGGTCAGCAGGTTAGTCTCGCCAACTATTACAACTTCACTGAATTTAATTCACACAGGATGCCCCAGATTTGTTTCTTCGTTTGCAAATAAATGCTCGGAGGTCTCGGCACAGAGTACTGGTCAACAATTTAGTCTCGCAGGTCAGTGCGACTGTCATGAGTTTTCTCCGTCCTGGGTGCTTCCACAGACATGAGCTTGTGACAGACTAAGCTAAGCTTAGCATATACTACTGGCAAGTCAGTCTCACAAACCATTACATTTGTAGTGAGTTCTATCATCACTGGGTACTTAAAACTTATGGCCTTGGGCCGAACTGAGCAAAGCTTAATGAATAATCTCAGGAGTGTGACCTCCTCGGAGCCGCCGTATTCGTCTCAAGTGGCAGCGACCAAGAAGCAAATATCTAGAAGAGCTTATTTTGGGGGGTTATTGTAGTTAATTTTCGACATTGAAATATGGCAATCTGGAAAAGCTTGTTTGGTCTCAAAATTCACCGAACGAGATTAAAATGCAATTATTTGCGAACTGACTTTTCTAAGGTGATCCATATATTCATACTGTCCAAAGTGTGTGTATGTGCGCGGGTGTACGTATATTTATTATTCTAATTAAGTGTGCTCCGTATTTTGTTAGTTGAAATGGCTTCCAACGCAAGTTTTTTTTAAGCCGGATAAATTGAAAAATTAACTTTTAATAAAAAAAAAAGTTTCTGAAAATCACATCACTGGAGGAGAGTAAAATGTAAAACAAAATTTAATTGAAGCTATTTTTTATACTTTTTTAGGCAAGTTTTTTTTGCTCTATCACAAGCACATACACACGTTCTCTGTCTCCTCCCCACATGCATACACATACACCAATATATATATATATATATATATATATATATATATATATATATATATATGTATGTATATATATATATATATGTATGTATATATATATGTATATATATATATATGTATTTATATATATATGTATATATATATATATGTGTGTGTGTGTGTGTGTATTCATGTGTATATGCCTTTATGTTTGTGTGTGTTAAATACGAGTGATGATATAGCTGTGATCTATCTATCTATCTATCTATATATATATATGTGTGTGTGTGTGTGTGTGTGTGTGTGTGTGTGTGTGTGTGTGTGTGTGAGTGTGTGTTTCGGGAAATGAAACAACATGGTGAATGTCATGCAGAAGATTTCCCATCGCATTCGAAGAAATCTCGATGAAGAAAAAAAAATAACATGTCTTCTACTCTAAGAATTCTAAATGAAAATGAAAACATTGAAATAAAGTATTTTGAAAAAAAGTATTACATCCGTTATTGACTAATCCTAGCCATGTTTTGCACAAGGTCACTGTAGTGAGTTACTTTGTGAACACCCAGCCAGCGAATTGATCCACGAGACGACCTCACCAAGCATTGTGCTAGGAGAAGCCCCATATACATGCACTCTCTCTTTCTCGCACGTACACACACCAATCTACCTACCAATCTTCTCACCCTCATACAGTACTCCTGGGTGATATTTGAATCTAAATTAGATGACATAGCTCGTCAACCTGTGATGTGATCAGATTGTTCGCATCGCCATTAGTTTTATAGAATTCATCTATATTTAAAAACTAAAAATGGAGAATGAGAGACGGGTCCGTTTTATATAAAAGGAATATCAGAGTATTGTGAAAATCCTTCTTGATCTAACTACACTCAAGTGGGCCATTAATTTTTTTTCATTCCTTTAGAAAACATTGCTGAGATCTCATTAGAACTTAGAGAAAAATCATCATCATCATCAGTCTTTTAACATCCGTCGTTGGACATAGACCTTCCCAGGATTCGCCACAATTCTCTATCATGGGCATCGCGGAGAGAGTATTTCCTGAATCTGTCAAGTTCATCTCTGTATCTTGTGCTCTGTCGGCCTCGGTTTATTATGTGATCTCTGGGGATCCATGTTGTAAAACGTGATATCCATCGGTTGTCTTTCATTCTTGCAACATGGCCTGCCCATTGCCATTCAAGTTTTTTAATAGTTTCTATGATGTCAGGGACACCTGTTTTCTTCCTTATATACTGTGCTGTTTTGTGATCTTTCCATGTAAGGTTGAGCTTGATTCTCTCATGCATACGTTGCATACTTCTCAGCTTGTAGGTCTGTCTCTTGCTTAGGCTCCATGTTTCAGATCCATAAGTGACTATCGGGAGAATGCATTGGTTGTATTCTCTTCTCTTTGGATTATTGGGATCATCTGGTTTTTGGAAGTTGAACTTGCTCTGCCAAAGGCTTGCCATCCCAAAGAGATTCTTCGCTTGATTTCCTCCTCTTTTGAGGATCTCAAGTAGATTCGTTGTCCTAGGTAGATGTAGTGGTCCATCTTGCCGAGTTTTGCATTTTCTATCTTGAAAGTTATGTTCTTATTCTCAACATGATTATTTCACATGTTGAGAGAAAAACACACACGCGCAAATCTATGTGGACAACGATAAATCGCTTATCATCACCCATACTACCAACGTCATCCAAGCACCAAGGGCAATCTTGAAGTTCGATTTGGAGATCTGAAACAGTGTTGCTAGATAGAGGTAAAAGGGGAGATAATTTGTACTTTAACTCTGAGACTCGACCAACACAGGCGTTAGAATAGCGTCAGATTCGGAAATCGAGCTAGTCTGGATTGAAATGTTTAATGCTAGCATCTTTAGGAAGCGCGGAAAGAGAATAAATGCCGGAGATTCATTTCGATTATTTTTTTTTCAAAACAATATTGCCCAGAACGAAACGCACGATTAAATAAAGATCGGCTACGTTAGGAATATCAATATAAGTTGTCTCACATCGTTTGAAAGGTGCACACTGATTTTTAATTAAACTCATTTTCACCTCTTTTTTTTTTCAATATAAAAAAAGGTTTATGTTCAGAGAGACAAACTTTGAAATTAGGAGATTAATTAAGATTCTCATCATATTCTTTAAAATATTAGCTAATTATCTTTGTGCGGTAAAATCAATTTTGTTTTTATTTCATAGTCAGGCCATATTCATAGGTTGAAAATAACAAATTAAAAATAATTCTAGCGAAAAATGTAAAGATCGTCCGAGTTATGAACATTGAACTAATGAAAAATTACATTGTAACAGAAACGGTCAAATTATAAAGTATTGTAAATTGGCATCATCAATAAATAAGTTTTATATGTAATAGTCGTAACATTTGCCTGAATTCCAGACTACTGTCAATATTTTTCAACCTTCTATATTTCTAAAGTAAATAATTTGCAACACATTTCTATGGTAAGTGAAATAACAATGCATTTCTATAGTAATATAATTTGTGATGAATTTCTATAGTAATCAGTAGCAACATATTTACGTTTAATGCCTTATTCTGTCTATACCGCTTTTATAAATTCCTGACCACGAAAAGTCCATAATTTTCAATGCATTACATACAAACTTCGTGCCGAAAGTTGCGAAAACGAAATCGATCGTAAATTTCAATGCTCAATCATCGATTATGTTCTACCCTAACGCCAGAAATATTTAGTTTGTTAAAGCAGTAAATGACCATGGTTATGGTTTTGGTTAGGGCACAGGCAAAGTCAGTGGGTGGGGATAAGAAGAGATGAAACATTGTCTCCATATATATTGAGTTTATATGCAGTCGGTGCATAAATACAACTATTATTATTTCCTCCTTACCGCCAGAATATTCTTTGTCATTATATATATATATATATATATATATATATATATATATATATATATATATATATATATATATATATATATATATCATCAATCGAGTGAATGGAAGTCATTTGTTTAATGAATCCCATCCGTGATGTCACGGGTCACATGAACAGATACTGTTAATTTCTTATTGTTAAACACCTACTCTGCTGTTGACTTCATTTTCTCCTGATAGAAACAATGACAAAGACAATGACACTCACTAAAATTAGAACCCCTCCCCACTTTTTTCTTTTCCTTTTTTTAAGAAAAGTTGAAATATTTTCAAAACTTTAACTCTGAGGAATTAAAGCTTCAGCCAGTGTGGAGTTTGATCCTGAAGCAGCCGGTCTTTTTTTTTTTTTAGTCAATTCGCGTCTCTCTTTTTTTCTCCCTTTTTTCCCGGGAAATTCCCATTTGATAAAAATGAAAATCCTCTGCGATCATGATAAAGGCATGGTCGTAAAAACTCCAAACGACGAAAAGAGTCAATATTTGCTAAGAAGAAAAACATCAGGGAAACATTTTAACTAAGTACAATAATTAGTTTGTTTTTTATGAATATTCTGCGTAAATATTTTCTCTCACTACGTATCACCGCATTTTTAATTTTCCAAAACGTTCATAGTTTTGTTATTTTCTATAATTCATTGATCAAGTAAGTAAATGCGTTTATACTTAGGAAGCACTCTTTCTTTAATACGTTTCGTTAAAGGCCATAGACAAGGAATAGAAAAAAAATGACCCGTTACCATGCGAGTTATAGTAAATAACTAGACGAGATTGGGTAATTATTGTAGCACTTATTTGAATTTCCAATAACAGGGAGGTTGCTCAGCTCAGTTGGTAACGCAGCATCACACACACACACACACACACACACACACACACACACACATATATGCATATATATATATATATATATATATATATATATATATATATATATATATATGAATATATACACACACACACATATATATTTATATGTGTGTTTGTGTGTATATAAATTTTATAAGGATATTATCCCAGTGTATATCAACATTTTGTGCTTTACGCACTCTTCAGCAACCGGCTATATCCAATTGCCAACGAGTGCATCAGACTAGCCAACAACATTTACTCACGGGCAACAATCGGTTACCTCTGTGCTCAATCCATTTCCCTCTCTTCTTGTTGCCCTGCCCATCGCCATTTTTGCTACTTAATTACTTAACAATATCTTTTACACTGGTCCTCTCTCCAATTCCTGTTGATTTTTTCCTATCGTTAAAGTCATTCCTATCATTGCTCTTCCCATTTTCCTCTCCGTGATTCTCGTCTAGTTATTATCTGTTACTCGCACGTAACAGGTCCAGCTATTTTCTTTTTTTTTTTTCTTTTTTGGAGAGTTTCAAAGTAATATGACGAACTTTGAAATTCCATTTTAAATGATTGTTACGATATTGGTTTATATATATATATATATATATATATATATATATATATATATATATATATATATATATATATATATATATATAATCAAAAAAAGGTATATAATCCGACAAAAATAATTATAAGTGATATAACAAATTTATAGTTATGTCTGTTGGATTATAAATCCATTTCCCAATAGTACAGATGAAATCAGAAGTATACATACACTTAAGCCAAATATATTAAATTTAGTTTTGTTTATTGTTTTTACAATTTCTGACATTTGATCCAAGTAAAAATTCCCTGTCTTAGGTCAGTCAGGATCATTACTACATTTCAAGAGGATGGAATATCAGGATAATAGTGCATATAATCATTTCAGCTTTTATTTCTTTCGTCACATTCCTAGCGGGTTAGAAGTTGACATGCACTAATTTGACTGTCTCTTAGAACGTATAAATAAGATTTGTCTTCTTGAAATGAACGTGCGAAAAGGGCGATGAATCTCAGAACAATTGCAGAAGTCCTGGAGGAAACAGTTACAAAGGTATCTATATCCAAATAAAAAAGAGTATTATATCAACGTAACCTGAAAGGCTGCTCGGCATTGACAAACCACTGTTCAAAAACCACCATAAAAGCCAGACTACAGTTTACAACTGCGCATAGGGACAAAGATCTCACTCCGTTCGCCAGACGGAGCTAAATTTAAACTGTTTGACCATAATGACCATTGTTATGTTTAGAGGGAAAAGGGGAAGCTTACAAGCTGAAGAACACCATCCCAACCGTGAAGCACGGGGTAGGCTGCACCATTTTGCTGGGGTGCTTTGCTGCAGGAGGGACTGATGCACTTCGCAAAATAGATGGCATCATGCAGAAGAACAACTATGGATATATTGTAGCAACATTTCAAGACGACAGTCAAGAAGTTGAAGCTTGGTTGCAAACGGGTCTTCCAAAAGGACTATGACCCCCAAAATACTTCCTAAGTTGTCGTAAAATTGATAAAGGTAAACAAAGTCAAGGTATCGGGGAGGCCATTACAAAGCGCTGATCTCAATCCCATACGAAATATATGGGCTGAACTGAAAAATATGTGCGAGCAAAGGAGACTATTATTCTAGTTCTGTCAAAAGGAATGGTCTAGAATTCTAGGACCTTATTATGACAAGCTTGTGGAAGGTTACCCGAAACGTTAGGCATCTTCAAGGGTTTCAAATTTTAAGATAAGATTCGGGAATCCACAAAATGTCATCAAACAATGAAAGATACCAGAAGGATATCACCTTGTTCAAATACATATGGAAGTGAAAGAAAATAAGATTAACGCCAATGATGAAATAAAAAAATTTTCAATTCATCACGAACATACAAAAACAACTCTCGGAAAAGCCTATTATGCCCAGAAGAAAAATCTTACATTATAGAATTCATAAAAGAAAAATCACTATCAGAAAAAGAACGAACTGATCGGGAATTTTAGACACAAAAAAAAAGAACATTGACAAGAAAATTCAAGCAACCAGATTAATATCAATAAAATCAAATACTAATTAGACTATACGAACGAGTGAAAGGAACAATAAAAATAGATAAACCCTCATTAAATAGATAAAAATATTGAAAAAATAACACTTGAAAATAGTCAATCGGTATCATAGCAAAATTAATTACAAAGAATTCTATAAAAAGATTAAAAAAATTTATAGATATGGGAAACAAACGCAACATATTGCATACAGAATTTAAAAAAACAAATGTAACGCTTAAAACGGTAAATATCATATTACGAATATTTTTTTAATCAAAATACCACATACAACGTAAGGGAAATAACTCAAATTCAAACTAGATATACAGAATAATAACACTAAACATAATGAAAGCAATTACATCCATTTGAAGAAACTACAGCGTAATGGTTAATTTTTAAATACAAAACTCACCTGAAGATCATAGGACCGTGAAATAAGCCTACCTTCGGTAACCATCAGCATATAGATTATCCTAGCTTTATTTGGGAAAAACACCAAGCGCTCTTTCTTCGAAGGCAATACTTTATTCACAATATATATATATATATATATATATATATATATATATATATATATATATATATGATATTTTCTGAGAAAGATTTGGCACATTTAAAAAAAGAAAAAACAAACTGTGGCTAATCTGATGATATGATAATTAGGGATCTGTCTACTGTAACTCGTAATAGACAGCTCTGAGGTTTGGATGAGTTCCAGTACGCAGTAGTCCCCCGAATGCCCCCGTAAAGCATGCATGCATCTATCTATCTATCTATCTAGCTATCTATCTATATATATATATATAAATATACATATATATATATATATATATATATATATATATATATATATATACATACATAAGCACATTCATTCTAGTATGATTACTCATTTAGATGTATACTGAACTTGGCTTTGTGTTGCATTGGACCACGATAATGATGCACTCCGGTAGAATAGAAACCACAATTGATGTCCATGAGAACAACATGCGATATGAAGGGCACAAACACTCAATATATATATATATATATATATATATATATATATATATATATATATATATATATATATATATATATATATTATGTATGTATGCATTTAAATATATGTGTGTATGTGTATGTGCATGTGTGTTTGTGTGTACGTGCATGTGTGTGTGTTTGTATGTGTGTATATGTTACTTCCCCCACACCTACCAGATAATACCTGATGAAGGCCGTAGAGTACAACGGCCGAAACGTTGTATGAAAAACAACCAAGATGAGGATAGTCTAAATAATAATAAAAATAGTGTGTATATATATATATATATATATATATATATATATATATATATATATATATATATATATATATATATGCATACATACAAAACATAATGTTCAGTCCATTAGATTAACATTCATCACTGAATTAAGAGCATTGACATGGAAGGAGATTATGTTGGGAAAAATATCTATTATTGAATGAAATAAACACTTTCATCATTATTCATGTCCTTACATATATACATATATATATATATATATATATATATATATATATATATATATATATATGTGTGTGTGTGTGTGTGTTTGTGTGTTTGCATATGCATGTCAAATCCTATCTAAATTCCATCGTATTACATATAACTTTACACATACCTTTTATTGATGAAAATCTCTTAAACAATCGCATGCATTCTGAGAAAATCGATACCACAATAGCGACAACAATTGCAGGAGACTCCAGGCAAGAAAGTACACAATACCTTTCCAGGCATCATTGGTGCTAAGAGCAGGTTTCTGGAAACAAAAGAAAATGTCTGCCATGTCATCGAGTCTTTGTCTTTGTGAGCTTGGTAGTTTTCGTAGCACAGACATTCCTTCAGTAGTAAAATATCATTTCACAATCTCAACAACCTTGTAATGCTATTACTATCATTCCCAGTAGATTACCATAACATCTTTTTTATCAACTGCTCAAGTTCTGCTGTCTTATCCAAGATAAGATAGGGATTATGGAAGGCATTGATAGACCTTTTTCTTGTTACGCTGGCCTATGATGTATTGAAGGGGGGGGGGTCGATGCATGCATTTCCCAAAATGTTAGTGCAAGGTTAACGCAAGCTGTCTCAGCCGGAGTTCGAACTCGCCTTGCTGATTCCATGTTGTTAAGCACTTGGCCCTATTGCACCTTTCATAACATTTATATTTCTATAAAAACAATCTCATACTGAGACAAAGTAAGCATTTATTTTCTGCCTACGAGAATTCTGAATAGCGGTTTTATTCAATTTTTGTATTATTGGTTATTAGCAACTACATTTTCGCTCAGAAAGTACGAAACTGATTGCTAAGGAAGGATACGTTTTAAATAATTCCGCTTTAAGTCGGGGGCAAGGGTATATTAAGACCCGTAGCCAGGGTCAAACAACTTTAATAGCTCACCTGGCTAGCTTGCTTACAATGGCTTCATGATATAAGCATCATTGTTTTGTTTTTTTTTCATCATGAACAATCAGCATTAAACAATAGAAATAATCTTCTATTTGAAGATTTTTTTCTACAAAAAGCAGAGGAATCAGCGATGACGAAGAGGTTAAATGCACACAAAAATGGAATCAGAGGATCTCCAAGCCTTCTGGAAATTTGTTACTTTTGAGAAAAGAAACTATAATACTAAACTGGGCGCCATCTTTCCATTCGTCATGAGAAGCTGCGGATGTGAATTACTCTTTCTTGCAGCGCTTGTACCAGTTTGGCAGTATTTATATGAAAAAAAGATCAGACTGAAAACAAACAATGAAATCACGTGTTTCTTAGAGCAAAAATCCTAACCATACCCTTAACCCTAATCCCTCAACAACTTGCCAATAAAACATGGTTAATATTCAAATCCGATGATCTGCTGTTATGTATAAACTACTGACGCCAAAATTGGGTGCGTTATTTCTCTGTTTTGAGAAAATTTTAAAAGGTCTCAGGAAGGGTAACGCAGAATTGCCCAAGGGTGTTCATGAGCCTGCATGGATATGTCCGAGAGTGTGCTGCCAAACCGGTGTGTATGTGTGTACGTCAGTGCTACCCCCTTAACTTATTTGGTTTTATTTTTCTTTTATAAGATATCATTTGCTCTCCTGTATTGTTGTATTAGGAGATTTTCCCGGGCAGCAATGAGTATACTTGCTAGTACATATATAAATGGTGTTCCAAAGGATGTTTGAAGCTGGCCTATACATTTTGGAATTGTATCTAAACATGTTACGTCATACAATACTATATCTAGTAATATATTGCAACGATCAGCAAAATGATGGTTTATGTAACTAATGAATTATTTATTCCATTTTATATCATGGCTATATATATATATATATATATATATATATATATATATATATATATATATATATATATATATATATATATATATATATATATATATATATATATATATATATATATATATATATATATATATACATATGTATATATATATATATATATATATATATATATATATATATATGTATATATATATATATATATATATTGTAAGTTAGACGTTAGTTTTAAAGATATAGGACTCGATATCTTTTATAAAAAATATAGCTGGTATAAGTTCTATACTAATGGTCACCACATCAAATTTGTCCCACGAACTCGATCTTCTGGTGGTATCATATTTTGTGAAGAAGGGAGGACCTAGAACCATAACTAAAAATTTTGGATTTTTTCTTTCACACATTTCTTAAATCCTTATTGCAGAAATTACCGATCTATTCCCCAATATATATATATATATATATATATATATATATATATATATATATATATATATATATATATATATATATATATATATATATACACATACATATGTGTGTGTGTGTGTGTGTAGATATAAATATAGATATATATAGATATAGCTATATACTGAGAGAGAGATAAAGTATTCATTGCAATTCCAATTTTTGCTGATTGATGGGTAAATTTTGTGTTTCTTTATCATTTTGATTTAATCCGTTAAGTTAAAGTTAAATTTCACGACTTAAATGTCTATATTTTTGCCGAATAATATCTCCAGGCTTCGTAATGTAACTGTCCACAATGCTTTAATTGTTACACAAAAGTTAAGATTGTCTGGAAAATGTGCAGATATTTTGAAGTCACTGCACAATTGAGTTCAGAGAATAGGAGTAGCAAAATGTCTATAGATTTCAGCTCTGCTTGACCATGAAGCTTCCTTGACCGAGTTGATTAGAGCTCCGTCCATGTAAGACAAATCTTGAAATGCACAGCGCTAGTTTAAGTCTTGTCAGAAGCTAATTATTCATCCAGTTTCAAACTGTTTACCTTGAACGGTCGAAGCGTGTGTCGATCAAAAGCGTTACGATAAACGAAAGAGCAACGAAAACGAAGAAAATCAGTAAAAAAATGAATGAGAATGCTTCATGTTAGAATCTCAAAGCAACTTCAGAGTACCGTGTCTTCTAAGAAATAAACAAACAATATGGTGCACGAAACATCGGAAGGAAGGAGCGGCAGAATGACTACGGACGATAGTCAGATCTGATCATGAAGTTTCAGTGACTGAATTGGTTGAGGTGTCACCCGTATAAGACGAATCAATGTAGGGAGTGATTTCAAGTCTTGTCGAAGGCCATTTCTTTGTGCTGATTTGAACATATTTACTTAAGGGGTCGAAGGGTATGTCGACCTAGATCATTGATAGAAAAACAAGAAAAGGATGTAGAAAACTAGCAAAAAACAAAAGTAATAATGACAATACTTCATCACAAATAAGCGTATTACTGCTTAGCAGTAAATGAACAATACGGCGTAAAAAAACCTAGAAGGTAAAGAGCAATAGAATTACTAGAGATTAGAGCTTAGCCTCATCGTGTAAGACGAGATCTCGAATATGAGAAACGAAATCGAGTTAGAAGCCATTTCCTTATTATTTCACACTGTTTACTTGAAAAAAAAAATGGGAGCGTAGCTAGAAATTTTGGGGTTTTAGGGGGCTCTTTGAGGACCCTGCAAAAATTTAGTTAGTGGTTTTATTGTATAACGTCAGTAGAAAAGTAAGTGAACCGCTATTCATAAAAGCTTTTGGAGCCCCCAAACCCTCCTTTTTCAAATAGCTCACCTCTACCGGCTCCTCAGCGGACAAAGAATGGATCGGCCCAGAAAGTTCCGATAAAAAGCAGCAATAAATGAATAGATAGATAAAAGATGTCAATTCTAATTGATAATCCACATAAAATTACTGTAATACAGGTTGTATCTTCCTAATCCTATGCTTTGTGGTCCGGCAATTCTCATGATCCAATCCATTCTAAATCTGCAGCGATTATTTTGATAACTGCCTCGATGTTTCTTCGATTCATAATTCGTGTCGTAATTCAGTGGTTTATAAACAGAGTCCAGTTAAACTGAATGCGTAAAAAAATCTAACCGCAGTTTAAAACCGAATCGAACGACTCTAAATTCGAAAACTGTTGATTTTTGCCTAAAATATGACATGAATCTATGATTTTTTTTCCCTGAATTTTATAAATTGCTGTCAATACAACCAATCAGAAAGCATAACCAGACACAAAAAATAATTCCTTTCCAAATGGTTTATATTTTATAGATTATATTATAAATATATCGTTCTGTTAGAAAAAAAAAATGTTAAAAAAATCCATAAACTTCAAAAATCTATTATATGTTAGCATACAATAACTTTTCTGTTTTCGGGCATTCTCTTTTCGTTCAGATGAGAAGTCTCTTTTTCATACTGAAGAGTTACATCAGCCACATCAAAAGATGAGTAAAAAAAAAAGACGCCATTTCCAACCTGCTTTTCTCTACGGATCTGTTCTACCGGAAGAAGCTATTGAAGGCGGCCTTGAAGGCGAACGAACAAGAACCCGTACGCAAAGGTTCCAGCGGAATAGTCATCTCCGATTGACGGATGGATGGCGAGGGAGAATAAATCTTCTGTCAACTTTGACTGTATCGTTCGGCACTTTCAGGATTCTGAGGTGCTAAGACCTGCACCTTGAGCAATAAGGTACGAAAGTCTCTGCGTTAGCAAGCCTGCCGACAAAGGTTAAGTATCTCTAAACTGCCTTCATAAGAGAAACATTAGAAAAAGAAAAAAAAACCGTTAAAATTGTAAAGCATTTTCTTTTGTGAACGTAATTTATCCACGAGCACAAATCATAGCACCCGAATATATAAGACCCAACGTGTATCTATGAATACATATTTTAGGTATGTGATCGCACATATACTATACGTTCCAGGGAGAGTAACTTCGATCCTAAGCAGAGCCCATATATACTACATTGCTCTATGGGGGAGTGACGGGTAGCGACATTTAGATCCTTGGCAAATCGAATACATACTCTGATTCTCGGCTGTGGTGCCGATCCATGTATGTATGATCTCGTCATTTCATGGGTACTACGATACTATTTACTAAACAATAGCATTTACTGTCTCTTTTCTTAATCAGTCAACACTTCTGCTCAGCACTCGAATTTCAAATGTCCATTGTCAGTTGATTGAGTCTACTATCCTTCAAACGCTTAGTATGTTAGTGCATATGAAAAATCTGAGTTATCTCAACGCTCAAGTATCAATCAACTTATGTTGGTAGAAGGATAGGTATCTCCTCCGTGTGATTGTAAGAAGTTTTACGTGGAATCGTATGTTTAACTCGCTGAGGAATAACACCCTTTATCCAGCATTGTTCTTTCAGAAGAGAAACTGTTTGTCATAAAAATATATCATTGAAGAAATCACACACCCTGGACTAGAACACTGGCAACTGGAATCGGAAATAAAACTGTAAAAACCAGGTAACTTTTCTCCCCTTGTCTCCTCCTCTCATTCGTTCTCGCTTCCTATCTTTCTCTCTACTTTACTCTCTGTCTCTGTCTGTCTGTCTGTTTCTGTATCTGTCTGTCTGTTTGTCTCCCTATTTATATACGTATATAGGCGGGTGGAAAATTGAACAAGTAATACCAAGTGAAAAATGTCTGGAGTAAAGTGATGGAATAGACCATATAGGTTTTACTACCGGCTTGAATGTTATTTGGTTTTGTCTCATCTATCTATGTATACATACATTAGTAGTAAAGAAAGCGAGATGGTGTAAAACACATGAATAATTAAAGTGTGTTAGTGATCTTAAAACATGTCGCCGAATTTTTCAGTTGGTAGAAAATCAAAATGCTATAGTTGTTAATGGCTGTTTGTGAATCTCTTGGGTGATCTGGTACTATCTCATATTGCAAACATAGTGCACAGACTTTGTATTAGTACAGTTCGAAGTCATTAAATACTTTGGACTATGTAAGTAAGGTAGTAGGAGGATATTTTCAGCAGTTGTAGTTGTCGTAGGGTAGCAAATCAATTATACAACACTAGTCATACACATGATGACTATAAAAGGAAAGAAAAGGAAAGAAAAAATGTGTTTTGTCACCTGTTACTCGTAAAAAGTATATATATATATATATATATATATATATATATATATATATATATATATATATATATATATATAAAGCGAAGGTTTATATATATATATATATATATATATATATATATATATATATATATATATATATATATATATATATAAAGCGAAGGTTTAGTCTCTACTTAGCGGTACTGGATTGTCCATAACCACACTGAAGAGTTGTAACACAATGAAACAGCTGTCTGTGAATGACACAGTTATTAATTATTATATATATATTGCAATGCTTTTCTGAAATGAAGCACTCTGGTGGATGGGGAATTATGCATAAGTAAATATAACGCTTAAATTCAGTCCTACTGACCGTAAGGTAGGGGTAAAATGCTAGCCTCTGGGTCTGACACGAAGGTCTTGATCCGACCTCGTGATACTGGATGGGATATTGGATAGTCTACAGCCACACTGGAGAGTTGTAATACAATGAAACAGCTGCATATGAATGAAACAATCATTATATATATATATATATATATATATATATATATATATATATATATATAACGTGTGTTGCGTGGATGTAAGGTAATCCGACAGAATGGTGGTGGTAATTTGACAATGTGGAAGTGAAATATTGTGAAGAAGGTTGTTACATCTGAAGAAAATGATTATCATAAAGATGAGGCTTGATGCATTCTGTGGTGTTTCAATCAGCGTAGCTAGAAGCTCTTTTGCGGTGTAGAAAGCCGTAGAAAGTGCAGTCCATTACATGTTGAGACAATATACTAAACTAAAAAAAAAGAACAGGAAACCAGTGTCGGTAAAGAGAAAGGCGGAAGTATCAATGAGCCCAAATGTAGTTCCAAGGAGGTCAGCTTGAGGCATAGCTGTACACAGGCGTGAGATGATATAAAACCTTTTTGTGTTTCGTTTCTTAAGTGGGTGTGTCTCAGAGATGACATGTCTGTGTACAGCTTTGAGTGGTTGCATGTCTATATGAATAGAATTTGTTCTGTCTGTGTGTTTGATTAGTGTGTTCGTTTGTTTATGTGTGTTCTCTTCTTTATTTGCTCACTGATACTCCCCCCACTTATCTCTACCAACAACCGACATTGGCTTTCTGTCATTCCACTTTAGAATATTGTCTCAACATGTGATTGATTGTACTCTCTGCAGTTTTCTGTGATGCAAAATAGCTTCTGAATATACCCATCGAAACATGGCAAAATGCTTTAAGCCTTTTCGTAATGATAAAGATATTTTTTTTCTAGATGTAACACGTTTTTTCTTATATTTATATATATCTTATCG
Source organism: Thysanoteuthis rhombus (assembly GCA_963457665.1). Taxonomy (NCBI): domain Eukaryota; kingdom Metazoa; phylum Mollusca; class Cephalopoda; order Oegopsida; family Thysanoteuthidae; genus Thysanoteuthis; species Thysanoteuthis major. Next base: position 46,156,236 of record OY735204.1, on the reverse strand, counting down.
CTGGCGAGTTCGATTCCTGCAGCAGCCCTATTTTCTTCACTTGTTTATTCTATATGCTTTGCCTAGGGTGAGTGATACATTAACCATGTAATGACAAGAGATCATTCCAAATAAGTTTCTGTATAATATAATGCAATTTATAACTCATTCTGTCGGATCACATATATTCATTTCTTGATACATATCTGTTGCGTTGAAAGAATCAAATAGATCAATAATTAACGAGATGAGAATTTGGTGTGAAAACACACACACACACACACTCACACGCACACACACACACACTCATACACACACACACACTCACACACACACACACACACACACACACACATATATATATATGTGTGTGTGTATATATATATATATATATATATATATATATGATGTGGAAAAACGATTGTTAGCAAGTTTGATTTATAGGTTACGCATTCAAACATTTCATTACTTTTGTTCTTCTTCGCAATGAGTGTCATTTTTTGATTGACTATGACTAAAATGTATAGAAAATGCCAGTTCTCCCTTTCAAATTTTACTTTTGTGACAAGACCTTTGATAATTCAAAGTCTACTTATTTTAATTAGACAACGAGCAAATTTACATATTTTAATCACATAACGTAAGAAAGAAAATTACTTATGAATATAACAATCCTGGCCACAAAAGCAAAGTTTGAAAGGAATCATAGCCATTTTTCAAGACACCAGAAAATAACACTCACAACCACAAAAGCAAAAATTGAGTTACACGGGGTTATCACTAGTCTAGTAAGTTCAATCTGCACCAGATTACTATTAAGGTAATTAACGACATCGGCACCAGGTAAGACAATATTTAAGGTGTAAATGACCCGATACTTGCTCAAACGCCGGACCGTATTAAGGTGAGAAGGGGCTAGATCTCCCCCCCCTCCAAGATGTGAAATGTAAAGTTACAACTAAACAGTATTTGCTTATTTGTTTGCTGATCTTAGCATGGCAGGCGCTGCTGAAAGGAATGATACATCGATATCAGTGACGAATGGCGAATGTCAATTCATTTATCAAGTTATAACGATTGAGTGTGATATTTAGTATAGAGCGTAGGCTATTGAGAAAATGGCGCTAAGGCAACCGAAGCAGAATGTCTGCGCATAGACGTCGACTTTCCCTTTTCGTTAAAAGTAGCTACGGCGACAGCTGCAAACAAGAGGTTGTGATAAGAAATATGAGATAAGAGGAGCTTCATAAATTGCACTTGCAGCTGGTGGTAGGGACGATTTGGACATCGTTAAGAGTTGGATGGGGGGATGCGGTAGGAGATAGGGAGAGCGTCATAATAATAGATCAAGTTTCTTTTGAGTGCTTTTTGGCGATCTTCTGTAGGGAGAAGAAGAAGAAGAAGAAGAAGAAGAAGAAGAAGAAGAAGAAGAAGAAGAAGAAGAAGAAGAAGAAGAAGAAGAAGAAGAAGAAGAAGAAGAAGAAGAAGAAGAAGAAGAAGAAGAAGAAGAAGAAGAAGAAGAAGAAGAAGAAGAAGAAGAAGAAGAAGAAGAAGAAGAAGAAGAAGAAGAAGAAGAAGAAGAAGAAGAAGAAGAAGAAGAAGAAGAAGAAGAAGAAGAAGAAGAAGAAGAAGAAGAAGAAGAAGAAGAAGAAGAAGAAGAAGAAGAAGAAGAAGAAGAAGAAGAAGAAGAAGAAGAAGAAGAAGAAGAAGAAGAAGAAGAAGAAGAAGAAGAAGAAGAAGAAGAAGAAGAAGAAGAAGAAGAAGAAGAAGAAGAAGAAGAAGAAGAAGAAGAAGAAGAGAATACAAGGTTAAAATGAAAAGGTAGAAGGGTGAGGAGGAAGAAACAAGGGGGATGGAGAAAAACAAAAATAAGAAAAAAGAAGGATGAGGATGAGGAGGAAAACAAGAAGGAGAAGACGGAGAGGGGGAATGAAAAATGAGATGACAAGGAGGGAGAAGCCGATAAAATGAAAGAGAGAAAAAAAGGTGGAGAAAAAAGAACGAGCAAAAAAAAAAAAATATTAAGCGAGACGAAAGGAAAGAAAATAAAAAGAATGGATAAGGAAGATAGAGGAGAACTAAAGAAAAGAGGGGACAGGGGCTAGCATTAAGGGTCAAAAGAAAGGAATAGAGTAAAGAGAAAGGGGAATGAAAAAAAAATGAAATGGTGACAGGAATGATGTGGAAATACACCGAAGAAGAGTGGAAGAAGTTGAGACGAATCCGAACAAGAAGAGAAAAAAAAAAGAAAGGAAGGGGCTGAGAATGTGAAGAGAGCAAGAAAGAAAAAAAGAAGAAGAAGGAAAGCGGAATATGGCGAATGAGAAGAGAGGAAATTGAAAGAAAAACGAAGGAAAGAAAAATAAAGTGAAGAGAAAGAGGAGGAGAAATGAAAGGATGGAAAAAAAAAATTAAACTAGAGAAAAAATGTAGAACAGGAAAAGAATGAAAAAAGGAATGACAGGTCTCGTTATTCATTCGATAGAAACAGCCAGGTGAACAACATCTTTTGGTAGCATGCTGCGTTGGGGGTGATCAATTTAAGAATTGGAAAAAAGGGATGATCGATTTTTGCTGGGCGGTGATCACAAAAAAAATTGAATTTTCAAAGAAACAGGCATGAACACAGCCGGACTCAAATCAAGGGATCGATTTAGCATAAACTTACGTACATTGCAAATTGAACATCCCACTAAAAGAAACTATTGAAAAGGGACTTTTAAAAAAAGACATTTTTTCTAGACATGAGTATGAGTAAATTTTGAAAATTTCAGCCCTCAAGCTCCATTGACACGGTCTGAAAACGAGATATATACATAGATAGACAGTCAGACGGACCTACTTAAAGTCTGAAGACACCGATGTTGACAGATTTGGTGACAGTTTTGGTTGATGGTTTCTTAAAGAGAAAAAAAGAAAGGTAATAAGTGCAGCAATATGCATCTGCCAAAAAGCTGACAATGAATCTAATAACCATTTCATTTTTTTTTGTATGAGCGTGTATATAGTAATCTAGGTTACCTGGTCACGTTTTCCCCCTTTTCTGATCAGTTGCTACTGGCCTGATTAAATCAAAATGACTGGCGATAGGACAGTGATGTGGATTTCTTTTTTTTTTTTTTTTTTTTAATTGCTGCCTATCTTGAATAAAAATGGAAACGGATTTATTTTCACGCAGTGTGTTTATCTGCATTTCGTGAGTGTTTGGAAACGAGGATATTTGGAAGTATTCGGTAATGTATTATGCTCATTTGGTTTATAAGGAAAAAAAATTGAATTGAAAACGTCTTAGCTAACTTTACTAATCAGCATATTCATCATTTTGTTTCAGTGTTTATTAACTTCATTATTCCATCCTTTCGTAAATGCTTATATCTATGAACAAACATGTGCTTTAAGTTCATTCTGTAGTCTCCCGGGGGCGGGGGGGGGGGCTAAAATTATTTTTCCATTAAGAATATTCTTTAAAGATCGAGAAAAACGGTAATCTGACGGTGCAAAATCTGCTAAAGACGGCGAATTAGTGTGGTCTACCTTTATAATGATGGAATATTACGCACCTCCTCAAAGCTAACTTCGGACGGGCGCTTCCCGTCGATTTCTGCCTTCATTTAGTCTAATTAGGAGTAGTACTTGTTCGAATCAATCATTCCATTCTGTAGGAGGTATTCATTGTTGAGGACCCCTTTCCCACCATATACACTGCATTATCTTCTTGGGATGAAGACCGGGTTTCCGTACGGTTACTGGTAAATCTCCTGCGTTTCATATTGTTGTAAAGTATCCACTTTTCATCGCTCTTCACACTTTACCGAAAAAACAAAAACAAAACAAAACAAAACAAAAAATAGAACAGTTTTCTCCATTCAACTTATGTGGAAGTCTTACATCAGATGAACTAATATAATCAAGCTGGTGCAAAGAAATTGATACTTTGAACATGTTGGCTATCTTCCGCGTCGTGTAACGTTAATCATTCTAGATTGATGTCTCAATTTGACCGCCATCGTCCGGCGAGAAATCATCAAAACACAACTTTGCAAATCATTTTTGACATATTTGATCATTCAATTTTTTTTTCAGATATTGTCGGTTGTATTACTGTAGAGCCGGTTATACATATACAATAGTACAATTTTGCCAGTACCGTTAGTCCGAAGACCTAACCACTGCCAACCCTTTCTTTCTGATTTTAATGCGTCTCTACATATAAATCATTTTACAACTGATTCCCATAAAGATCATTTTCAATATACTTTCGTAGTCAAATAATTTGTCACGATATATATATATATATATATATATATATATATATATATATATATATATATATATATATATATATATATATGTAATTACCCATATTTTGAGAGTAACATGTGCCTCAATTCCTGATCCCTGACAATTATTTTTTCCCTGGTGAATGAATTTCTATAATGACTTTTTTAACAATGAATTTCTATATTGAAGTTATTTTCAATGCATTTCTGTAGGAAAATGATCAACAATGCATTTACATAACGCATACAATAATTCTTTTTCTGTCAGTAACGCTGGCATTCATTCCTGATCACTGAATATCCCTTTAATCCTGATTTACTATGGATTTCCATCGTAAATTCATTTCCAATGCATGAACGTTACATATATAATCGCCCTATTGTGTCAGTCATGCTTGCATTTATTCCCGGTAACGGACAACTTTTTTCCCCATTTACAATGCATTTATCTGGTAAATTTATTAGCATAACTTACATATTACAAATAATAATCCTCTTCTGTGAGTGACACTCGCCTTCATTCTTCACCACGGACAATCCCTTTCTTCCTAGTCTTAGAAGCACGATATACAGCTTGTTTGCTCAAACTTACTCAAACAAATATTAGTACGGATGGCATTATTCAGCACTTGATAACGGCCTTTTCTCCTATTGCCAGATCCGTCTGTTAATACAGAAGAAAGACTAAATCTTTGCAGAGAAAAGTCAAAAAAGCTATAAAGTAAACAAGTAGCCATACTAATCCTGTTTGTTTTTTACATGATGAATAATGCTGAAAACGATTTGGTAGATCCAATGTAAATAGAGACATAATTCGTTATTATCGGAGGTTTTTTCTTTTAACAATAATCGTATCTACTTAAAGCCAAAAGTTTGCCAATCTAAAAGCGATTCTTCGTGTTGATTTCTCCTTTTGAGGATTTCATTGAGATTCTTTGTCTTAGGTAAATGTAGTGGTCTTTCTTTAGCTCTCCTAATTCGAACGCTTTCTCTTGACATTATAACTTCAACGGAGACTATATCACGTCATTTCAGGGGCAATAAGTGAGATTAAGAAGTTGTGAAAATGAGTCCCACATTGAGTGGATAAAATACCCCAAGACACCGCCTGACCCCCGCCTCCCAGTGGACAGAATCTAAGCTTAGAGAATTGGGATATGAAGTCTTGCAGCACCCTCCAAATCCACCTGATTATCTCCCACAAATTTTCGTGCATTTGTGAGAACTTGACCTAGCGTATCATTGGAAAAAGGTTTTTAATTCAAATGGTCCATCATCATCATCATCATCATCATCATCATCATCATCATCCTTTTAGCGTCCTTCGTAGGATATATACCTTCCCCAAGATTCGCAAGACTTCTCTAACATGGACACTGAGAAGCCAGTAATTTCTGGATTTATCTAGCTAGTCAAGTCATCTTTCGATCGGTCACAATTTTGTATATGATCTCTGGGGGATCCACGTCGTGAGTCGTGATATCCAGTGGTAGTCTGACATTTTTGCAACATGTCCAGTCATTTCCATTTGAGATTTCTGACTGTTTCTATGATATCTCAGACCCCTGTCTTTTCTCTGATATACTGTCTTTTGATTTCTCCACGTAAGGTTGAGCGTGATTCTCACCTGTGCACGTTGCATGGTTCTCAGAATGAGGATCAGTCTCTTGGTTAGGTTCCATGTTTCAGCTCCGTAGGTGACTATGGGGAGGATGCATGGGTTGTAGACCTGTCTTTTTAGAACGAGTGAGATTTCCTTGTTCCTGGAAGTCGAGTTCGCTCTAGCGAAAGCTTGCGAACTTAGTGTGATTCTTCTCTGTTTTCTATTGTTTATATATTTCTTAAAGAATCATGCTCAACCTCACATAGATCAGAAGACAGCACAATATCGAAATGGGGGAAATAGGAGTCCGAGACATCGTAGAATCCACTAAAATAAACTCAGATGGCAATGGGCTGGTTGCAAGAATGGCCGACAACCAATGGACATTCACGACTCACAACATAGATCCCTAGGTATCACATGTGTAAGCGAGGCAGGCAGAATTTGAGATGGAAAGACGAACTGGACAGGTTCAGAAATTGCTGGCTCTTCGGCACCCATGTTAGAGAGATCTGGCGAATCCTTGGGAGGGTTTATATCTAATGTTGGTCGATAAAAGGATGATGATGATGATGATGATGACGACGACGACGACGACGACGATGATGATGATGATGATGATGATGATTGCTTAAAAACCAACATTCTGTATGTAACAACCTGATGAAGTACAGTTTAGGGTTAAAGATCGCTGGCTGAGCAGATTTTAAGAGTGTTTCCATTGCCAGAATTTGCTGTATTATACTAAATGCAAAAATCAGAATAAACAATTTGACGTATTTGTAAAAAAATAAATCCTACCCATCATATCATGAGTTGCCTAAACAGTCGGTAGTAAAAAGAATCTGTAACGCATTTCTATCGCACAATTATTTACAATGCAATCATATAATAAAACGTTTCTCATATAATCTTTAGAATGAGAGAAAGTTTTGCTTAATTCATTTGATAAATACCATCTATTATATGATCTTTCACAGCAACACGTAATGATCAATGAAAAGAACATTTATATGTTTTCAATCTGAAAATGTTTCATTGTTTTATACAAAAAAACAAAACAAGAACCACAAGTTCGTTGATGCGTCCGCTACACTTGCGTCTTTGATTAAAAGGATTCTGAAGGTAAGAGTATTAGTAGTAGAAGAAGAAGGGGAGGGGAGGTGAAAGAAGAGGAAAATCAGGATAGTCTGGACCCTGTTTCAAAATAATCCAGTATGATACAGCAGCAAAATTGATATTTACCGACCGATCGACCGAAAAGTGTCTTATAGAGATGCGTGGTCGAATCTAAAAAGAAAGAACTTATTTCCTCCAGTATCATTTTTTTTCAGAAAGCAATAGACACCAGACTGCTCTTCAGGATACTCAATGTCAAAATTGCATTATTTGTTGAATTATCGGGAGTGAAATGCGTCTTGCTGAAATAGCTTGTTCTTTTTTGTTCTTCTCTTTTCTCGTATCAGTCTTTATATAGATGTTAATTAGCTTTGATTCAAAGAGAAAATTGAAAAAGATTTATACTGAAATCGGTTCCCCAACGCCAAAAAGGATTCTGACGATGCCCAAATACAACTCATATCCTTTACGCAAATTTCAAAATAGATAAATAAATAAATGATATTCCGTATCGTCTCAGTTTTCTTTTCTCCTTCAGACTCATTTTCATTTCAATCATCTCCCAAGACAGTTCACTTGTCAGCAATTATTGAACACAGGTTGTTTGTCTACGAAAATATCTCTTCTTGTTTCGTTTTTCTTTTAGCTTGTATCCGAAATCAAATGCCTTTTCCTGACAATCGTTAATACAAAATACAAGTTGTTTGAGCAAATTTCCACGCTATAAATTGCCGAATCGAATGAAACATGGCTTTTTTTTTTCTCTCTCTCTCCTCCTCCTCCTCCTCTCTCTCTCTTCATGGTTTTTATATTTTTGTTTTTGTTTTGTTTCTACTTTAACTTTCGGCATCGAGGTCGCCAGACAAGAAGCCTTAACAACATTTTTCATTTCTTCTTATATGTATTTTTTTTTCTCGTCATTTGGAAGTGTTTTCTATTTTGTGGTTTAAGGAAGAATCGGATTTTGTTTTGTCAAAAAGACTAGAGCTTTGCATTCAGCTCGCTTGCCCACTGTAAAGAGTCTTTCATCTCTTTAGCATTTTGATAGAGATCGAGTTTTTCAGCGAAGCGAAGGTAAGGGGTCTAAAGTAGGCGAGTATCATGGGCGTCGATAGGGGCAAATTATAATGTTCATACATAAACAGCATAACGCCAAATTGAGTATTTGATGGAGATCCCAATGAAGTAAATTATAGAGATGGGTTGATTTTATCATCCCTATATAATCGATGATCTAGAAGAGGGAATCTAAGTAAAAGATTTAGGTTTATAGTTTGTGAGTTAATCAAGCAGACTTATAATACTATGTACTTGGTTTGGTCCTTAATGGGCACCTCTCAGTTGTGGCCCCTGTGATAAACTAAGGTTAGCTAATATATAAGGCATCACAGTTGGTGAGCGTATCTATTAGATCAGTTGAAGTACAGTTTTGTGAGTTCAACCTCCACAGGGCGTCCCACATACGTTGCTTTGTGTCAGCGTGATGCCGAGCTCAGTAAATACAGATAAACCTCCCAAACATTACGTTTTATCATTCCATTGTATTATCTGACGTTTATACTCATTTGACCATTTGGAATCTTTTCCCCCACCTTTGAATCCCGAATGTTTGGCAAAATTTGAACGATTCGCCAACCTTCAATGCCGTTCTGGCCTGAACATTCGATTTCGATTCTAATGCTTTCTAAGTGGAAAGCGTTTCCATAGCTGCCTTTGCCAGCCGTCGTCTCTCCTTGTGGACAGGTTATTATTCATTCATGTTGACTAAATGACGTCTGCAGAGTATCGTGTGGCAAGTCATGTTATCCTATTGTGTATAATCCATCGATTAGGAAATTCTAGGAAGACTTTAGCGGTCATTAATAAGTCATTTGGGAAACTTGAATCCTTTTTTTTTTACTCTTCTCGTCGATTTTGGGGGAGGCGATTATTTTTATTCTCTTTCTGCGAACAAGTAACAGAATGAGGCCAATAAAAATGATTTCGACTGATTTCTGATAGAAACAGCAATTTACAAAAAGTGAAAGGTCTGCGCTATTTTTATTTATTCATTAAAAAAAAAATCTTTATTATACTAGTCGTCTTTAAATTTTTCCACAATTTATTTTCTTTTTCCAAATTTACTTTCTTTTCTACGTTTTCCCTCGTTATTGGCATTTACTAAGTTTTCCTTTCAGTCTGCAAGTGAAAGGCAACCAGTGGGAATCGAACTCCCTACAGTAACAATTAACTACTAGACTAGCTTGCTTGTTGTAAACCCTCGGCAAGACGCCCTTGGTAGTTTTTATGCTTAGTTTGATCTAGTATAAACCACTAGTTTGAGTTAGTCGGCGAGGATCGAACTCCCTACAGCAGTAACGTTATGCAAGATTAGCTCGCTAATCATTGCTCGATGACAAGAGGATGAACTATATTCAATAGATTCAATTTAGTTTGGCACAAGGCCATAAGTGAGAGGCACATTAATGGTCAAATCAAACAGCCACTCCTAACGGTATTCCAGTCTATTGTGCATTCAGTTACGTCAGGTTGAAGCGCCCAGTCCAGCTTAAGACCACGTGTTGGGTGCGAAATGATGATCGGATAATAGATGATATTAACGGAAAAAGTGTTGCGCTTAAAACCTGACAAAGACGTCTATAATGAGTTTGGCATCAATTTAGGGTGGTTGCCACCCATCCTTTCCTGGCGACCGTGGGTTAAATTTACAATGTAAGCTTATGCTAAATCGGTCCCTGAGTTTGTGTCCGGCTTTCTGAATAACCAGGCACGTTCAGATTAGTTGCCTAGGCGGAAGAAGTGGCAACCACTCCAAATTAATTTTTATCATTTGTTTCATAGGTTTCGAAATTTAAGGAAAACCTCATTTTCACGACACCCTACTCAGCGCAATTCGTTTACTAACACACCAACCAATTTCCCACGATGATGTGCTCTAAGTATTCACTTAGATAAGATTTGCCCAGCATTAGGCCGCTGTGAAAGGGAACCTAGTGAGGCTGGAACTCACTATAGTGGTAATAGTCTCTCAGGGAACCTTACTGACCACTGCTCCACAGCGAGATGCCTTATCTAATATTTACATAACAGAATGAGGTAACAAGTTTCAGACCCAATATTTAACGAATTCACCTCAGGTATGATGGTCAGTGAGACGAGCTTGCTAACCACTGCACCACAGAGAGGACCATTAATAATTTAGCAAGTTCAGCCGGAGCCTCAGCAGTAATGATCTGCGTAGTAGTTTGCTAATCACTGCTTCATGATGAGGTACTCAGGTAGATATTTACTAAGATCTGTTATATATATATATATATATATATATATATACATACATACATATATATATATATATGTGTGTGTGTGTGTGTATGTGTTTGATTGAAAACGATGGACAAGGATTTTCTTCAATTTTCTCAGTCAAATTTTCTTGTTTACCTAGAAGATCCAATAGATATAGATATTGTTCAAACGTTTGTGATGTAGCACTTTCATCAATACATCTGGTGATTATCAAGATCAGAGAAAGAACCCGCATGTAATTCGTTTCTCACTTTTTGAATACTTTCAAACTCGTCGTTTACTGTCTCTGCGTTATGATGATATCGCGTACAGAGGCGAAATACAAGGGAATTCTTCACTAGGTCAAATGGATCTATCAGTTGTTTGCATTCACTTGAAATCCCAGTTCTCGAACTGAAGAATATCTACATTAGTTTGGGATTTTCTGTTTCTTTTATTGATTTCAATCCTGTTTTTATGATTAATGGTGTATAATGATAATTACGCAAGTGCAGCCAGAGCCTCAGCAGTAATGGTCTGCGTAGTAGTTTGCTAATCTTATGGAAAGACGAAGAAATCTCAAGCCAACGACAACAAGAAGAGAAAAGTTTGTAGCCACCAAATTAAACAAAACCATTAAAAAAAACCCGAAGAGAATAAAAGAAAAAAAGGACACACAACAGCTGGCATCAAAAGCGTTCTCGAAAAAAGTAGGGGCTTCAAAGGTATAAAAAATCCACTATCGACCTATTCAAAAAAGCCGGAAACAAGTCATACTATTCAACATACTTAAGACTCAGTGAAGGAAAATGCACATAACTGGTCTGTTGAAAGAAAATGGAGACCTAACAACGGATTGACACCGAATTGTCGAAAAGACAACAAAGGGAATATACAAGGTACGAGTAACCAGTTTGAAGAATTCCCAGACGTTTATCCCTGGGAGCTGAAACACGCCACCAAGCAAACGAAGAAAAGAACAGACTCTGGACCACATATTAACCAACAAGATATATATATGTATATATAGCAAACCCTCGTTCAATAGCAATATTGTTTCACAAGTCATGCATCTGGACTCAAGATTTATTAACGGCCAATCTCACCCTTTTTCGGTAATCATTGGAAACTTTCGTTCACAGAATCACCTTTAGAATAAAAAAATAAAAACAAATACATACAAATACTTCATTTTTTGTCTATTCTTTGTTTATGTCTCTTCCCTGCTTAAACTACACGGCCAATTAAGTTGATATTCTGTTGGCAGAGGAGGGGTCAACTTTCCACATAAGCTATGTGAGGCTGAAAACCACTATTTTGTAACTAGGATGCAGAAATTTAGCAAATGGGGACATTCTTACGGCGAAGATTGCTATCTATGAGGCCTCGACTTCATTCAAGATTTAGGAAAAAGATTTCGAAGTTTTTGGTCACGATTTTGAACCTATAAAGCTGAAATTAGTCATATGGCTATATCTTACAATGGAGGTAATATGCAAAAAGAAGTTGACCACAATAGTCATTTGAGGTTATTTCTACCCAATTTTCTAAATTATTATCCAAAACTTTGCATATATAAAACTGAAATTTAGCACGAGGTAAATCTTTACTTGCCAAAGGTCAATGGCGAGATGCAAGATTGACATCAGGAATCATTTGAAGTCACCTGAGATCAGTTTTATGCCAATATTCCAATATGTTAGCCACAATTTTGCACCCATGAAACTGAAATTTAACGTAGAGGTACATTCTTCCTCAGTCAAAATATTTAAACATGTGTTTTCACATCTGGGGTCATTCGAAGTCACCATGTGTTATTTGTTGGTCATTTCTAGTGCATTTTCCAAGTTACTGACAACAATTTTGTACTTAGGATGCAGAATGTTTGCTTAGGGGTACATCTTTAAATGGCGAAAGTTATAAGCAATGGGAAGCTGATGCTGAGCTCACCAGAGGTCAGCTGAGATAAGTTCTGGTTCATTCTTGCAATTCAAAGCAATTTATAGCATAATATTGAGTTTACTCAAGTACAACATGTTTTTGACCTCAAAAACAGTCGAGCAGATAAGGTCATATTCAATAGGATGGGTTGTATATTTCGACAAGTGTTTCATGTGGAATTATCCCAGAGATCAAATTTGGATGTGAACAATTTTCCAGTCAAATAGTCAAATAATTATATTCTTGAAGGGCTAATTTAAAGTACCTGGGGTCAACCATGGCAAAAACATAACAGATACTGGTTGCTACTTACAGGATTACAATTGATTGGAATTTCCAACCATATTGCAGCAAAAGACTTCTTGGGGGGAGATTTCGGTTTTAACTCGAACAGATTATAGCATAGATGGTACTGACCCCAACGTCATTGTATGTCAGCATCGGTCAATTAGGGATTGAAATGGCTTTCAAGCCAAACGAAATAACTTTGGGATCTAATTAAACTGATTATTTTCTCTCTTGTAAGTAAAACATTATGCCACACAGAGAAACGTATTTAGACAAAGATTCTAAAATTGTTAAAAAAAAAATTCTCTCAAGAACAATGCCCTTTACCTGAGTTTTCCACGTGTTTCCCATGGACAGTTCTATTTTGGTTGTTCTAGGGTTGGACCCCCAATCAACCTTTTCATACTGGCACTCAATGGGAGAAACACTTATGTCGTCTATCCAGAAACCCTGTCTAACGGCATAATTTATACTTTTCTGTGCGTCACAATATCTCTTCCGTCACATTCATGCTCTCGTGTGTTTTTTCTGTTGTCTTATGAAAGAAGGAACATAACAAAGAACGTATCTTTCCTGGTCATATTTTAGGTTATCCCTCCCCCGGGCAACACCTGGTACCCCTGCTAGCTGACAATATATCTTTTAGAAATTGAAAAATCAAAATGAATATCAAGTGCACCAATTATTTTTTGCTACTTGAACAATGAAGGCACTCACAGCAAAATTCTGGCGTTTTTTGTTTTTTTTTATACCAATGTGTTCTTGCAATAATATCGTAGTTTTTGTAATTCGATTTTATCAACCTTTCTATTTTTAAACTAAAAGACAAATCGGAAATTGATAATTAAAGATAATTAATGAACATAGATTATAGTTTTCTAAAAGTCGGTTCGTATACGGAGCTTTTGACTTGGGAAATATCAATTCGAATGTAGGTTAGGTTTTAGATGTTTTGGATGTCGGATTTATTCAACTTATAATCGGACTTACAGAGGGCTAAAAAAACGGACAGTGTCCGAAATCAGACGCATCTAGCAACCCTGGAAGAAATTAACTGTATGTGTCGGCCATAGAGGAGTGTTTGCTTCCGGAAGTGCCAGATAGATTACTGACTAGGTCACTTCAAAAATACAATTACTTCTCGGCATATAGAAGTAAACACACTTATAACGGTTTAGAAATTTTCAGTTGAGGAAGATATTAGTCGAGTATATCTTAATCTATTAACCTCATTTGTTAAATAACTTCATAGAATATGTATGTGTGTGTGTTTACTATGCTTAACTTGGTGTTGCACATGTGCGAGGCACTCAGTGGGGGGACGAATTCACTGCACTGTACCAATAGTCTGATGGATTAACGCATTACATTCCAGTGAGACGCCATCAACAGCTACTTAACTGAATGATACCAGACTATATGCACCTGACGAAAGTTTGAGGGAACATTCAGACTTCAACAACATCTATAACAACCAAGATGGGAACAATAGCCCGAATGAATCATTGCGTAATAACAACAATTCTACATCTCAATAATCTCATCTTCTCATCGTTTTTAATTTTTTTTCATTATTATCAGTGAATGTTTTCTTATTTTCTCAAGGCTTTATCTCTCTACCCTCTTTCCATCTAATTATTTCAATTTTCTTCACCCGTTCTCAAATTTCGATTCTTAATCTCTACAGTTCGTCTGCTTTTCATGTAGCTTATTTACTTCTCATTTCGAAACAGTTTGGGTCTTTTCTTTTTTCTTTTCTCTTTTCCAAATTTCTCTTGATTTCTTCCTTTCTTTCTTCGTTTTTTTTCTTCCTTTCTTTTTCTCTCTTGTTTTCTTTGTTTGCCTTCCTAACCTCTTTCGTTTGGAGATGAATCTTCATTAGCAATGGCCTTCATCTTCGGGAACGTGAAACGGGCCGGCTGTAATGGATTACGGAATACGAAGCAGACAACCTCTTCAATTTCTACGGAGCGCCAAATCGATCGCAATTTTCATAAATGTGCCACTTTTTATACTTTATAAATCGATGTTGCAACGGCGGCGTTCCTTTTCTTTCTCACCTATCGGCTCTGCTCGTTGGCGGTGACTCTCTCTCTCCCGGCCGACTTTGACCATTAACTGACCATATTTATCGGTGACAATAATTGGACGCACCTCTCAACAAATCCTCTCCTATTTCACAATCCATATGCACTCCCCAGCCACGTTTTCTGTGGACTCACCAGTTTCTACCCGATTCTGACTGACTGATATCTATCTATCTATCTATCCATCTATCTATCTATCCATGCATCCATGCATCTGCCTGTCTATCTATCTAGCTAGCTTCCTATCTATCTATCTATCTATCTATCTATCTATCAATCTATCTAGCTAGCTAGCTAGCTTCCTAACTATCCATCTATCTATCTATCAATCTATCTAGCTAGCTATGTGTGAGGCGAGCAGGCAATATCAATGTCGCTAAAAGTCTGGAAATTTAAACATTTACTACTTATATCTAGAATACTATGTTTTATTCGTGGGAAGTCCTATTTACAATGAATTGATTCCTTGGTGTTTTTCCAGCAGCGTTCATGCTTCCTTTTTTCGATGCGGCCTTTTTAGAGATCCAGCAAAAGGCGAGAGAAATAAATTATTCATTTATCACCTCTTTTTCGAATTAAATTTTTTTTCACCCCCAACATGGCATGCTGTCAAAGAATGTTGATCTCATGACGGTCTCTATTGAGTGACTAACCACAGCTATCTATTTTATGTATATTTGCCCATTTGAATAAGTCGATATGTCAGAAAGTAGAATAACAAAGTTTCATCTTTTCACACACACAAACATGCACTCCCCATATATATATATATATATATATATATATATATATATATATATATATATATATATATATATATATATATATATATATATACCCGAAACAGTTGCATAGTTAAGAACTGACAATCCCAACAAGGAAAAATCACACATAGTATCATGATATCGAATTCTGTGTGAAGTATTTGAAAAAAACTAAATAAATTGCATAAATCACACAGATATTGGGGAGTAATTGACTGAAATGACATAAATCTTTGGAAAAATATTTTTTTAATATATTTAGTGTTTAAAACTGAAAAGCTTTAGAAACTATATATATATATATATATATATATATATATATATATATATATATATATATATATTACCATGGGAGAATGAGAAGTGGGATTGTGTATCAGCATTTGACATCTTAGCTTCTTAGCTGGAAATATAAACCTGATATAATACTAAGAGAAATCAAATCTTTCATAACCCCATCTCGATAGCGGTCAGCCATTTTCTTGATCCTCATACATTTTTGTTTGTTTGTTTTTTGCTTCTTAGTGATAAAAAAAGTCATATGCCCATTATAATGGATTTTTTTCCCAACAATGAAACTCAGAAATGAGATCAAAAATCTCTTTTGTCCCCGTTCCGATAGCTGATCACAAATATTATTTAATAAACTAGTACATCAATAATTTTTATTTATTCTATTACACAATGTAGTAACACAACAAATTCTAGTGACAAGAGGAAAACAATATGAATCAATAATCACGGTTGTATTTTCAATGCCGGCTATATTTCAACTTGGGGTACAGAGGCAATGTTTTTGGCTTTTCCTATCTTATCAATACCTACTGAATTCGCTGCTACTCTATCAGTCCTGCACTCCGATTCAGTCATTTTTATAGTAATTGACAAGAATAAATGGGCGATTCGTTATAGCAAGTTTCAGCACATCCTCTGTGTTGTGCACTGAAAATAAGAAGACAAGGATTCCCTGATGTCAAGAATGAATGCTAACGTTACTAAGAGAATAAAGCTATTGTATCATACATATAATGATTTCTTTCTCTCGGTAACAGCGACATCATTTTCCGAACACTGTCAACCCTCTCTGCTTAATTTTTAACTAATTTCTATTGTAAAATAACTTACAGTGCAATTCTTTTGTACAATATTTTGTTGTGCTTCCCTATACCATGACATTTAGCAATGTATTAACATTATATTTATGATATTCTTATTCTATCTCTCATTGATGCAGGCTGATTATTTACAATACGATTGTGTTGTTAACTATCGTATTTGCGTTGTAAATGATTTTACTATAGAAACGATATGTGTAAAATAAGAATGAAAGTGAGTGTCTGTGATCAGGAATGATTGCCACTGTTACTGACATACGAAGCTACCTTGCGTATAATGTAAATGTATTGTTAATTGTTTTATTATAGAGAGGTGTTGTAAATGATTTTATTATAAGAATCATCATGAATGACATTACTGTAGAAAGTGAGGGATAGTCAGTGGCCATGAACTGATAAATCCATTGCTGACATCAGAATAAGTATATCATTTACTTATCGTTCAGGATTTTCTCACCATTTTTAACGTACGACTCGGAATTTGATCTTGTTGAAATCCGTCGGGGGATGTCTTTTCCAATTCTTTAAGTACATTCCTCTGAAGGTATTGTTATGAGCACGTAATTCTCTCGACTTGATGTAGGTTACCGACGTTGTAATAGCCTTCACGCATTGGTTGATATGGAAATCAAAAAGTTTCTCTCTGGGTGACCTCCAAAAATGCTGACTTCTCTGGCCCGAGCCAAAGAAATGATTCTCGTCACTGAATAGTTCTCGCCAGTCGTTGTTGTTTGAATTTCAGACCCCATTTATAGTTTTTTTTCTTTCATTACCTTTGGCAGGAGTTGTTTCTCAATTGGCCGCCTGGTTTTTCTGAACGACCTCTAAGAATTGTCTGCAAAGATTAGCAGATATTTTTCTACCTTTCTCTCCTGAATTTCGTTTTAATGTATCACTTGTTTATTTTTTTTAGGGTATTTTTTACCTCTTCGAACTGTGTGTGCATCGTCTCTTGTCTTGGTTTCCCCTTTTCTTACTCGTTTATCTTTGCCTTCGACTTTGGTGTTATAGACCCCGTCTCCTTCTTGAATTTGTTCACACGGCTGACTGTTTTGAGACAAACACCAGCTATATTTGCTATGTCCCTGTAGGTTTTCGTGTTTCATATGTGTTCGTGCAGAGTGGTAAAATCTTTCTGGTATCATGTCCATCGTCGAAAACGGTTTCGTCTCAATTAAACAGGAGTTGAAACCATGGGCTTACCTAGAAAAGAAATCTGATGAAAAAACGGCAGATGTAATGTGATATCATTGCATCTGTCATCGTTCAAATAATGATGAAATTTCTCATACATGATGATGTACAATTATTCACAGTACTTTCCCCATAAACTGCATAAATCTTTTTTGCATTTGAGTGGCATTTTAGTCTTTACTTAATAAGAAAAAATAATTAAAAGAAACACATGCCGACAATTTTGCTTATTTTTTCGTCTTCAACGTTTGAATCAGTAAAATAATACTCCGGTTTTGACATCTTTAGGAAACCCACATGACAGTTATCACAAAACAATCGAAAACGATTTTTGACTGATGTTAGAAGTAAACGCTCCAAATGTCATTAAACGACGAAAAACAAAAAAAATTTTCGTCCAACCCACTAGTGCATATAACTCTTTTCCCAATTATTCTGTTATCGTATGAACGGTTGATAAAAATCTCCAAAGATCAGGACCAGTGTTTCGAAGACAAATAGAGCAATACTGAACTTCAAAAGCATTTAGTGAAAGTCTCACTTACTCTCTGTGACTTGCACGACCAATTCGCTGACACCTGTAAAGCAACAGCTCTTACTCTACGATCGAACAATGAGATCATTTAGAAATTAAAGATCAAATCCAGGGCAGAACACATTCAGAGAGCAATTGTCTGTAATTCTGGAAAGAATCATCATTATTTTAAGGGTTACTCGGACACTTGAATTCATTCATTTTGTTATTTATGTTGTCCTTACAACGTTTTGGTCTACTCTTCGTCTTTCTTCAGGTATGTTATTGTTATTTATATTGGATGGGGGGATCTTTTTCCGGTAGTGCAAAGCAAAAAAAAGTAGCATTATCTATTGTTTTAAATTACAAAATGGTTCAGATAGGGTGATGGGAAGGTTGGGAGAAAGGTTAGTCATATATTCATTTTCAACATTATCTATTGTAATATCAGTATAGGTATGATATTCTTTGTTTAACAAAGAAAGTGATTGAGAATATTCTAACGTATACATTATGGGATAATACTGCAACTTATATTACAAGTATTGCTGTTAACGTTTGATTTTCCTGTTTGGAACATTTTTTTTTGTTCCGCACTACCGGATAAAACATACCCTCTATTTCCTTACGGATGGTGCACGCGAAGAGAGCCGTTGAATGAATCAGCCAGAACACTTTAGGGACGAAATAAACAACATAAAAATTCAACTTGCCCGAAAAAACAGCCAGGGAACGTTCAGAGAGGTGTGAGATTTAAAACATGTTTACATCTATCTTTAAATCAGGTAACCGAAATTTAAACTTTAGATCAATGATGATGACCAATACAACCAGCATACCTACCACAGCACTGCTACAATAATTTCTCTAAGAAGCGTGGCTTGTTATTGTGTGATAGTTAGCAAGCCGTTCTCACTGATCATTGCTATTGAATAATGAGTTCGATAATCACTGGTACTAAATGACTAAGTTAAGCTCGGATGTATTGTCGAGGACTAGTGAAGGATTTCTCGGACATTTCGTACACAAGGACCCCTGAGTCCGTGCGAAGAGAATTTGGCAACCTAAAAGATATGTTCATATGAGAAAAAACAAAACAAAACAAAATACATTTGTGTATATTTGAAGTCGATATTTTTTTTTTTGAAAAAGTCCCAATGCGGAAGCAGAAACCATATCAAACATTCACGAACAAAAATATATCAAGTAACAAATTTATGAATGAGTGTTTAACACGAAACAGATTTCATGTTAATACATATTTAATATATGAAATCGGAAGCTCAAAAAACTGCTACAGAGCAGATAAAGAAGACAAGGAACATGAGATTGGGTATGAAGCAGTTATTTATTATATATATATATATATATATATATATATATATATATATATATATATATATATATATATATATTTGACCTCGTTCAGGTTATTAAGCATAAAATCTCAATTAGTGGATAACAAACTTGTCTTGTAGACCATTATTTCTGTAGTTTGATCCTAACCTGGTACCCCATAATTATGGCCATGTACTGTACTAAACAAAGGTAAGTAAATACATGGATGTCTATAACAATCTAGTCTCAAAGGCTTATTCCCCTGAGTAGTATGTTCAGTTCAAGCGGATGCCCCACCCTGGATACTTTGTGCCAATCAACACTAGTCCTGTCTGTCGAGTTATATAGTTGTGTTTCTATCACTGGAGCAAGTGGTTAGTGTTCGAACCCAGGTAAAGGCAAGGATGTTGACTGTAAATTTTCTCGGCGGGAAAGTCCTTTTTGATTGGAGGATTGCTACAGTACGATTTTCATACACTTCGTACTATACCGAGCTGAGTTGAAAGTTAATATCGAGATCTCTAGTTCAAACAATATGTCAAATAAAGTATTTTTAGTCGATACTGTATCCATCAGGCGACTTCCAAGCTTGCTTATCCTACTGCCCTTGTCGTGTTATCATGGTGTGCCCTATTGAAAGGTTTGATGAGTTATAATTTGAGGACAGAAATGTAATACCGTGTAAACTGTTTTATCAAGGAACATTTATATTCGGTAATTAAGAAATCATATTTTATCGCAAGATCTAGACGTATAGTATATAGCATAGAACTATAACCAGCATATAGCATTTAACTATATGATGGAAATGGTGGCCAGAAAAATATGCCCGCACGAAAAAAGTCCCACTTAAAATACCCCCCCCCCCGCCAAAAAAAACGGAATAAAACCCATACGGGAAAAAACCAACATGGAAAGAACCCACACGAAAAAAAACCAACATGAAGAAAAGTCATCTGGGAGAAATCTCGCTCAAAAAATTGTTGTGTTACCTTTGATAACTCCTCACATGAATTCCGAGATAAATATGACGGAAACCAAAAGCTCTTTCTATAGAAGCGTTTTTACATAGGAATTTGGGGCAATAGGTTTAATCATTTTCGAAGAGTAGCGATCGAAGGGAAAGAAATCGTATTCTATGAGCAGTTCCATAGAAAATGCACACACGATAAAAGCCGTCAATTATTTTAAAAAGGTTACTTCAATCCTCATGAGATATTCCTCACGTTTAGTTGGGTGCCGTACTAAGAAATCATCAAGGTTGAGTAACATAGTTGGGAATCTATAATTGATACCAATGACCGGTGCTCAAGACCAAATAAAAAGCTAAGGATTTAAACGGCTGATTTTCAAGGCAAATACACCATTCTCGGTCGGAGGCTTGGCGTGGCACAATCTTTCTGGACGAATTTTCCCTTACTTGGTCTTGTACAGTAAGCTAAGCCGAGTAAATATTGATAACCCATCTTGTGAGGAGTTGGCCATTATGCAATTTCATGCCTGAACTGACAAAATGACTTAATCAAATAAGGAGTTGAAAAGACTTTTAAATAAATGATGGTACTCCGAGAAGACTGAAGCCTCACACGTGATTATCAGTTCACTTTTAATCAGAAATGATGATAATAATAATAAATGTCTTTTCCATCATTAAGCTAGAAACTTATGGATGTACTATATATATGTGTGTGTGTGTATGTATGTGTGCGTGTTTATGTATATATGTGTGTATATACGTATGCATGAATGTATACATGCCTATGTAAATATATAGGCGTATCTATGAATGCTTTTATATGTAAATATGTATATATATTTTTATATATATATATATATATATATATATATATATATATTCATGTATATATCATATATATGTACAATAGATACATACATATTGATATACATATATATATATATATATATATATATATATATATATATATATATATATTCATGTATATATCATATATATGTACAATAGATACATACATATTGATATACATATATATATATATATATATATACATATACATACATATATATATATATATATATATATATATATATATATATATATATATATATATATATATATATATATATAAATATATAATTAAATAGAAAAAATTCAAACATGTCAGAAGTCACCTCGCATGCCTGTACGGTTGTGACTCTCGTTAGAATAAAAAAAACAAAGCGTAATATGTGCAAAGCAACCTGTGGTGCTTTAGAACAAACACGTTTCATTGCAGCTGAAACAATCGCTTTTTAGAGCGCCAACGGGGGTCTGATGAATATTTCAATACATATGATACGATTTCCTATCTTTTAATGTGCCTAGAGTACCAGCAGGAAACATTGCTCGGGTCTCATTTAGCAAAAGATGTTAACACAATTGCTAGCGTTCATGATGCAATACCACCACCCCGTGCTCTTAACAAGTATGCAAAACCAAAAATAAACAAATAGATAAATAGAAAGAAGGAAAGTGAAAAAAAAAAGAAGAAGAACGAAAAACAACATTTTATTCACGGTGTAAGCTTTGATATAAACCAACAATAGCTGGAACAATCCCTGGTTCAATAACAACACAATAGACAGTCAAAGTACAACAGTGGCTTCTTCATTCATTTGTAATGTGTTTTCACAAAGAACATTCCTAAAATCACATTAATGCATACTCTCTTTCTTTTTTTTTTTCATTTCACATGTACACGTAGACACATACACATCCATAATTACATATACTGTCTGTGTCCTCAAAAACACTTCACTCGCTTTATGACCAAGTTTAATTTTTGTAGGCGAGAATTGGCCTGACAAATAGACAATAGCAGACTTATGTCTTGATAATGTACCCAAAATACAGAGGCGTACCTGCGGAATGAGGCGGAACTATTTGAAAACATCCCTTGCCCTTAATTTAGGTGACTCCAAAGCTTTATGAATAGTAGCTCAACTATTGCATTTTCTACTGACAAATCTCTCTAAATGTTCGAGGGGTTCCCCAAGGAATCAATCCCCGAGCCCATAAATCTCCATCTATGTCTGACACTGAAAATCTATTGGCTAGCAAATGATAGTGCAGAAATTTCACTTATTTGCTGTGAATGATGGCACTAAAAGATTGTATGTAAACAAAGATTTAAATCCTGCCATGCAGAGCCCGTATAAACCACTTTAGGTACCATATAGCGGGAATATGCAGAGAGTCATGTAATTTAGATAGGTTGATTTTCAATCGTTATTATTTTTTGTCAAACTTCCGTCCAAGTCGGGGGCTGGACTTGGTTTCTCCAACCTTTGTCTGTCCCATAACTTTAAAACAAACAGATATTTAAAATTGATTTTCCCCGACCAACCAAGTAATCGACAGGTAGATTTATTATCGACTGAGCCAAACTGACAAGTCATATATATCTATGAGAAGTTATGTTACAAATATGCGAATATTTGCTAGTTAATTTCAACTTTATAGATACATACATTTATTCTATCTATCTATCTATCTATCCATCTATACATACATATGTATCTGTCTATCTATCTATCTATCTAAG
The DNA here is from genome assembly GCA_963457665.1 of Thysanoteuthis rhombus. Taxonomy (NCBI): domain Eukaryota; kingdom Metazoa; phylum Mollusca; class Cephalopoda; order Oegopsida; family Thysanoteuthidae; genus Thysanoteuthis; species Thysanoteuthis major. The sequence continues at coordinate 46,133,169 of OY735204.1, read as the reverse complement.
CATATATATAATTGCTTATTTATTGTATTTTCAAAACAAAAGTTCCACTAATCATCTTCAGTCGGGATAGAATTACGAGTGGATCTTGACCCTGAAGCAGCTAGGATTGTTGACTAGTATTTTCATTCATCTTAATTTTAATTGCTTTCCATTTCAACGTCAATGTACGACAGCAAATGAACTGCACAGATTGGAATACATAGTGAGCTCTTGGTAAGACTTGAACTAGCGTCCCTTTTACTTGGGTGGGGGCATGTTTATGTACGAAAACTGCTCTACCAACTGAGCCTACAGGGCATAGTCCGTCATATGTGTTGAAAAAAGGGTCCTGTGGGACTTGAATGTTGACTTTTTAGGTGCTTTAGGGTATGCTACGAATTTCCTAGCCCTGCTGGGAGAGGTATAATTTTCAAGATGGCCGTCAAGTCCTTAAAACACCAATTACTCGTTCATTATTCATCTTTGTCAGTTTTGTTTCATGTTTTTTATTGTAGTACTAAGCATGTTTGAAAACGTATCAAAACGACAGTCTCACGACTGGAAAGGTATGATTTTCAAGACGGTGTCAATGATGGATGCAAAATTAATCACCTCACTTTACTCTCCAAAACGAATTCCAAGAGAAAGTTTCTCTATGTTTTTTGTAGTATCAGATGTGCTTAGAATATACTAAAAGGCCCCCACAGTCTGGTCACTGGAAATGTATAATTTTAAAGATAGCATTCAAAATGTCTGTCAAATCATCAAAATATCTACTATTCCTTCATTATTCATTCTAGACAGATTTTTCCAACCGTTTTTCGTAGTATCAAGTGTGTTAATAACGTATCAAAAGTTCATCACAATCTGACCACAGAAAAGATATGATTTTCAACATTGTGTCCCAAATCATCGAAATGCTCAGTACTCCTTCATTATTTATCCTTGATAAGTTTTATAACATTTCTTTGTAGAATCAGGTGTGCCTAAGAACATATCAGAAGTCGACCACAGCAGCAATCACCTGAGGGTGAAATAAGGACCATGTCATTCAAAGTGGAAACGTTACTAAACTCGTTTTTTCAGTTCAAAGTAAAATTTCAATCATCGAACATTGCTTTGCATAAGATGCACGGCAAACCATCGTCTTTGAACCCCCCCCCCCCGGCTCTGATCAAGTGATATAAAGTAGATCCCTCTCTCTCTCTCTCTCTCTCTCTCTCTGAGCTTCAAACAGGAACCCCCTACGATGTGGGACAAGATGACGGAGATGAAACTAAAAACCTTTGTATCTGTAGCAAAGGCCAATGAATGGAAACTTTTGGATAAGATTATTGGGCTGAAAAAAAAAGGGAACGAGCCTTGTTCACTCGGTCCCTTCTCATACTGAGAGTGCGTCCGGGGTTAATGGAATTATTCAAAGCCATTGGCGAATTCGGATTCACCGCTATTCCTAGGTTTCTCTTTTTTTTTAGTCGAAGGCCTAATGCTTATTACAGCAGACAGATCTACCTTGATGAATGAGACGAGACGGATAGTGAAAGAAGAAACATAGAAATTACTGGGCAAACTGTTACAGAGTAGTCGTTATTGAAACAATGAAAGATGAAAGTATGGAGAACATAGGACTACTCGCTGAAGGGTGTTGTGAACAAATTGAGAAGAAACTCCAAGAGGCTAATGAAGAGTTCTGTTTGATCGTTACACACAAGGATCACTTGGAGAGTAGATCCGGGGAAGGTGAATCAAGGGCATTGATCCTATCAAGTCACATGTGACAGAATCAATGAATGTCATCTTCGTCATGAGCCATTAGCGCGAGGACAGTTCTATCAAATAGCAATACTAAAGAACAACTGACAATTCTCGTTAAAGATGTTCTGATGAAAGGGTTTAAAGATAACAAAAATGATGTGTGGCAAGGGCTCTTTCAGTAAACCAAGATTGTTCAGTGATGATTTGAGAGAACGTGATCACGTCTAATACCCTTTCATTGTTTGGAAGATCTACGCCTGGTTGTAGCATGGTGGTCCGTTCAATTGATACAGGCGTTTATGTTCTATTACTCAAGATAAGACGTATGATTCGATGTGAACATCAGTTTTATATGATAGCAGGAAAAGGAAAGAAATCAACTTATTATCGACTTTGAGAAATGCTACAAAGCACTTGGTGCAACTTGACCAAAAACTCTTCTTGGATTACGTGCGTTTACATTGGCAGACTTCGGAGGAAAATTCCCAGGAATATCGTAATGTAAACGAGTACGGAGTTTCTTATTCTTGAAAGATCTTGGTCCAATTTTTACCACGCTTACTGTGATTGATCCGTCTCTTGAATTCCTGTTCTGTCGATATAATGAAAATCTAGAGAGATTTACATGTGTGGTTCATTTCAAAAAGGCAAAATCTCAATCCTCGACAGAGCTACAACGAAATCCTTCTCGCAAAGGAAAGGAAGGTGAGAGATTGCTTCCAACACAGGCAACGTTCATACTTCACGTATACGGAGCGAACCACGTTTGATATTCTCTTAAAGAACTGTCATCTCTCAATTCGAGCCTTGCCAGTTCCCGAAGGATATGGCTAGGTATCCCCAAAATGATTATTATGTACCGGTGCTATGTTTCAAAAAGTCTGTCCCAAATGAGATCTTGGAATTGATTAGATGTTGCCTGGCTGTGCAACAGGATTTTGTTAATGTCAAAAAAAAAAAAAAAAAAAAAAAAGGATCTGAAATATACACCGGTATGTTTTTTTGCGAAAACTGCAGCAACCAGGAATATCTTAGATGGCAATGAAATGAACAAAAAAATGACAGCAATACTGATTTGGGTCAATGTTTGTCGGCCATTCCTTGAAAGCCCTCCAATATTCCTGACAAAATAGGCTCACACTTACAAACTTTCTGCATTAACTTTGAATCGAAAGATATTTGTATTCATAACTTTCTCACGAAATTAACCCTTTCGTACCAAATCAAATTCAGTTTTCACAGTGTAAGACGCATTGCTTCTCAATCATTGTGCTGTTATCAGTTAATAAATATATCCTTATGATTCCTGCTATAAGTCTTTGTTCTTTCAATTGACTCTGCAAACATTGCAACAACACCTGGAAACTACTCATACTAATATTACATTGCTCAAAATTCATTGTTGGCATTCGATCAATTCACTTTGGTAATTAGATGGATATGAATATAGCTGACCACGATGCCTTTACATGTTTTTGAGATCATATCAAACCAATTGAAAACCATTTTTGCACATGCGTAGTGCAAGCAGTTATTGTTAGAAAATTTGAAGACTACTTTTTTTGAGTCCAGCATTTTATGTAGGAATGATAAATTAATTCTTTTAACACTGAAATCGAGAGTACGTTAAGTTTCAAAACGACATGGAAAATTCATTATTTTCTGTCTATGCTTATTATCATTAGCTAGTGTTGGAAAAATTGAAAAATATTCTTTATTATTATTCATTATACCTTAAAACCACTAGAAATGAAAAATTTGCTTCACACATCCAAATACAACATAGGATTTTTTTCATCAATTGATTTGACTGATTCAATGGTCATCTTCGATGCTATCTTGGAAATTATACCTTTCCCATGATAAGACTGCGATACACTTATAGCATGTTATTGAAAACACCTGAAACTAAAAAAAAACTCTTTAAAACCTTCTTCTGTAATTTCTTTTAGGAGTAAGGTGGGGTCAGACCGTGACTTGATGCTGAAACAAACAATTAAAAAACCTATCTTGGATGAATAATGAACGAGTAATGGGTACTTTAAGGAATTGGCGGCCATCTTGGACGTCATATTGAAAACTATACCTTTCCCAGAGCTAGAAAGCATCAAATGATATTCTTTCTGGTTATGCATACCTCAAAGTCCAAAAAAATAAAAAATAAAATCACTTTCAACATCAAAGTCCAGCGTAAATTTGTTGCTTTCTAAGCTTCATTTTTGAATATCAGGGAAATATCGTGAACATATGCTGGTTCAGAATAGATATCCTGACCTAAAATTTAAACATTGAACATTAGCAATGTTTAATAACCTTAACCATCGGACAGGCCTTGAAAATATTCATGGTTTGCTAACCAACTGGTTGGGGAACTTTTTTAAAACTGCTGCCTGGTCATCTAGCGTCTCCAGTGTCTCGCCCAATGTTTCAAACATCTCCCCAAATCACAACAGGAAATGAAGAAACTCATTTTCTATAAATTCATGCAGTAAGTACTCCGAAATTTTCGTTAAAATATGATATGCACTAATACACATACATACATACATACACACAGCTCACTTATTCATATATATATATATATATATATATATATATGTGTGTGTGTGTGTGTGTGTGTGTGTATATATATATAATACTATAAAGACAAAGAATGTTAGTTTCTGAATAGGTTGTTATTGACTCTTAAAAGACTGCATCATAAAAGTCGAAAACTCACGTATAAAGGTAACCTGGCCCCATGATGATCATCAGATAAGTGGCAATGAGCTCTAGACACTTCAAATTTAACGGACACAGCTGCACCTTGAAGGCTGCAAATCTGTATGAAAGGGTAACTTAAACCGAGGATGAACATAGGATAGGTTGCAATCACCAGTAAATGTCAATTATTCATTTTTCACGGGGATTAACTGATATATATATATATATATATACATATATATATATATATATATATATATATATATATATATATATATATATATATATGACACTTACACAATTGAAACCCTCTAAGAATAAACATACTCGTTATATCCAGGCACATATACGATCACAAATACATGTACGTACATACGTTGGCTTATGTAAAACTTGTCCTGTGTATCAATACTGTAATAAGACATCTGAAATGCTACAGTGAAAACCAGATGCATCCTTGAATATTTACGATATGTATTTTTCTCTTGCTTTGATTAGCTCAACGATATTTCCTGAAACAGGTTTTATGGCAAATCCTCTTCTCCAGACTCCAGTGATCATTTGAGATTTTCACAGGACTTCGAAATTGTTAATGTTGACTCGTAGTTTTATAGAATCTCCTATTTATCCCAGTAATTATCAAGAATGTTCCAGAAAGAATTCTCATTTTGTAACAAATTATTTCATTCGGTAGACTATTCCATATTCGCTCGATGAAACTATATTTTCGTATATCCAGCCTTTGCTGGAGCATTTTATAGTTGTTCACTGTCTCCTGTTTCTGTGTATTTTTCTTCCCATATCTTGATGAAGCTACCAACTCTCTTGTCATACTTTCCGTTCATGATCTCATAAACTTCTATCATGTTTCCTCTTACTCATCTACAACTAAGAGTTGGTAGCTTCAATTCACGAAGGCACTCTGTATAAGTTAGATTCGCCATTCCAGGTACTTGCTCTCCTTTGAACTCTTTCTATCAATTCAATGTGTTCTGTTTAATATCGTGCCCAGATTAAACTTGCATACTGTAGTTGAGGTCGAACTAAGGATTTGTACGGGGGTTCAAATGTTTTCTTATACTGACACAGGGTAATTTTTCTTATAACTCATCATTGAACTGGCTTTTTTAATTTTTCACAAATGTGTTTTTTCAATTCTGAATTCGTTATCTATAATTACTCCTATATCCTTCTCCCCCTCAACCATTTTAGTTCCTTCCCCAAAGGTTAGTACTTGATTTCAGTGTCTGGGTTATGTCGTCCAATATGCATACATTTACATTTATCAAGATCAAATTTAAAAAGCGTTCTACTCCAATGCGTTAATTTGTCTAAATCTCTCTGCAGTATGTCCATATTCTCCCTCGTCTTGCTCGAGTCAAAGACAAATTTGATAACGCAATATCACCGTGAATTATGGCGTACTTTATTACCTTCCTCGAGACACATTTCGTATTTAGATTTCAAATGAGCTATTCAAAGAGATTCACAGCCGTTTATGTCTGAACGAGCCTGATGACTGCAGGATCGGACTCCTCTCTTCCTTGCGTATCCGTGACACAAATTTTCGTAAATATGCAAGGCTTGTAATTTCGGCTCAGGCGATTAGAGAGTCGTCTACCAATCAGACGGTCGTGATTTCAAATCATAGTGAGGAGATGTTAATTTTTGTACAGCAGATTAGTTTGACGTGACTGGATAGACAAAGAGTGAAGAGTTTACTGCCGTAAATTAGGTGAAGATGGTTCTTGCTCTTGCTGTTACGGTGGAGAAACGAAGTCAACTCCAGCCTCTGACTTGGACTCGAGTTTAGCAAATATTGAAGTTGTACTAATTAGAAGTCACTGTGGTTGCAGCTTCAACATCGTAACGAGAATCAATGTATTGAATAAAACCGCGCAGCTTCTGCTGTGCCGTCCGTTGTAGATGATACTAATTAAACAGTATTTATCTGACAGGAAAATGTATTGCATACAGGGCGGTGGCCGAGGCTCATCTCGTAAAATGAATTGAGCTCAAAATCGTCACTTAAAAAACAGATAAACAAGCCTGATTAGTTTCTCAATAAGAAAAGTTACATGATCATCGTTTTTTGGCAGCATGTCGTCTTGGGGGGATCAATTAAAAAATGACAACTGGATGATCAATGAATAACTTACTTCCCAAGTCTTTTTTCTCGGATCACTGATTGTCCAATTTTCCAAAAACAAGCGTGAACACAAACTAAGAGTCCAATTTAAAATAAGCTTACGTTATGGGTTCAGTATAAAACACTTTTTAAAGACATAATATCAATTTTAATGGCCTTTACGCGAGAGATATCGATAGATACACATATAGATAGATAAATAGATAAATAGATATAGCAAGCCAGCCAGTCAAAAAATTGAAGATATTTATGTCGACGTTTTTCGTGACAGTTTTAGCTGACGGTTTCTAACAGGTTGCGAAGAGCTTAAGCTGATGGAAGGGCGAGCGAGAATGGTTGGGAAGAGGAACATGGACTCCATGTCTTGCACGTTTCGCTTTTAACCATGTATGGAAACTGATCGTAAAGATGTCTACATGCTCAGGACAGCAAACACACTCTCTCATCAAAGGATTCCAGACTATGTTAAAGAAGTCCGGAGAAATTGGATCAAGATGTCTGGTGATGGAAGAATAAACAAACGAGGACACTTAGAATTCAGTTTTTCCACAGGAATTCCATATGAAAAAAGGCCCACATACTAATATATATATATATATATATATATATATATATATATATATATATATATATATATATATATATATATATAGTCTAGAAAGCTTGGCAGCTTTAAACACAAAACACATTAAAAAAAACGTCTTTCAATTTTTTTTGTGTAACCTCAATCACTTATTTCTTAATATCTGTTAATGTATTTTACGTCATTTTCTTCGGTGTTTTTTTCATGTTTTACAAATACTTTGTTAATATGGTACCATGTGTAGATTTTTATTTTGTTGAGATATCAGTTGTTAACCATATAGCTGCTTCGGAGATTTAAAAAAAAACAAAAAAGTTATATTGATAAGGAACTCCAGTAGTTTTGATCAAACACCACCTCCCTTTCTGCTATGATTTTGATATATAACTTATGTCATACATGTAATTTATTTTATATAGGATATTATCAAAATGTATTGTATATGGATATTATTTCATACTATGCATCAATTGATTTTTGAAACCGGGCTTACTTAAGTAGGTTACCCAAAAGCATATTCAGCGATGAGGGATCAGTAAGTATAACAACGGACATGACTCGTTGTTCGTGTCATCAATGGGATGTTAAATCCGTTGTGTCGGTTTGAATTTCAGACTGCATGCAAAGCAACTTATGATATCATCTTTAAGAATGCTAATTATACAGAAAAACTTCTTTGTGCCGATTTTTTAACAATATATATTTGTGTATGTGTGTGTGTATGTGTGTGTGTGTGTGTGTGTGTGTGTGTGTGTGTGTGTTTGCGTAGGTGTTTGTATGTGCATAAATATACGCATATGGGTTAATATTTAACTGGCCCAACGATGCTCGTATATATATATATATATATATATATATATATATATATGTATATATGTGTGTGTGTGTGTGAGTGTATGTGTGTTAGTGTGACGAGTAGATTTAGATCCAACAGAATATTGCAGAAAGTTGACAATGTGGAAAGTTAAAGACTAATGTACATTTTTTAAAAAACCTGTTTCATAGAAATCTAAAAATATCTGTGAAAAAATTTACAGATATCCACTATATATATATATATATATATATACACACACACACACACACACATATATATATATATATATATATATATATATATATATATATATATATTAGTTTGTTTTTGCTTATCTGTGTAAAATATGAATAGTGCTTGATATTTTAGAGGAAGATCTTTACAGGCAAATCTTATTAATAATTCGCCAAATTTTCTATGGGTCCTGATTTGATCCCCGATAAGTGTTTTTAGCTAGTAAGTTTTTGAAAACCATCCACCGAAATATGTTTTTAGGGGTTTCAACTCAGGTACGGGAGTCTATTTATATGTTCATCCATCAATAGTACAAAATATTTTTCTCTCTTCCCAACTCAATCCAGGGAGATAAAAATGTATTCTTTATTCAGAAAGATGCAAAAACATTTTTTAACATTTATCATATCGTGATGCTTATTGGTTGTATATGGATTCCTTAAATAGCGATATTTTGATTAGTTGATGTTTGATGTAATTTGGTTAAGGTATAAATTTTTCAAAACACGAAATTTACAGATCAGAGGTTATTGTCGATCATATGGAGAAAAATTCAATTTTTCACTTTTAGGGGTCAAAATCTTGGGGAAATTTCTTTTTTGATTTCTTTTTTAGTGGTCGACATCGGAGAAGGAGATTTTTTTTCTTTCTCTTTTTTTTTCTTTCGAAGGTGGTAATTTTTTTTCTATTTTACGGGTCAAAAAGAAGGGGTAATTTTTCCTTTTTCTTTTACTTTTTGGGATTGAAGTCGAAAGGATTGGTAGCCATAATCTAAATGACGATTTTTTTCACTTTTAGAGATGGAAATCGAAAGGTAAATCTTTTAGTTTTAGGGGTCGAAATCGAGAGGAATTTCTTTTTTGTCTAATTTAGGAGTTAAAACCAGCCAAGATTTTTTTTTTCACTTTCAGGTGTCGAAATTGAGAAAGAATTTTCCGTATTTTCTGGAATCAAAAGACAAGGGAATTTCTTTCACTTTTATAGGTCAATATCGAAGGGATTTTTTTCTTTTTACTTTCAGAGTTGACTTCTGTTTATGGGTCAAAATCGAAAAAAAGATTTTTTTCTATCAAAAATTTCAAGGAATTTTAGGGGTCAAAATCTTTTTTCCGACTTTTACGTGTCGAAATCAAACAGCATTTTTTTTTCAACTTTCCGGGGTCACAATGGTGGGAGATTTTTTTTTCACTTTTGGAGGTCAAAATTGGGATCGGGAAGATTTTTTTTTCATCTGGGATTCAAAATTTAGAGATAATTTTTTTCCACTTTTAAGTGTGAAAATGCAATGGAATTTTTTTTCCTTTTGTGGGGTCCAAGTCAAGGGGATTTTTTTTTCTTCTGAATTAACCCCCTTTTTCTTAATATTAATTTCCTTCTCACATTGGCCCAACCAATTTTCACCACATCCTTTTTTAAGATAAGCACCCCAATTTTTCATCATTACCCCCTACACTTTTTTCCAACGGTATAAAAGTTGCTATTAATTCATTTTTTTTAAAACAATTACATTAAGCGCAATCTGATTTCGATTCATCAATCTTTCTATTACTTTTTTGGAGAGCAACTTGAACCGCCCGTTAGGGCTAGTATTTAGAGTAGTAAGAATAATTCGATAAAACAAAGCTTATAATAATTGATTATTTCATCGAATGGATCGCTACAACTTTGTCTGTTGTCTCAAAGCTGTTGCATATTCTCAAATGAACTCGTTTTGGACTTGTGTAAATCACAGATATGTTTGATTGGGATGATTTTTTAAAATTTTTAGTTGTTTTTTTTTCATAGATAATACTGAATTTGTTTATCGACAGGTGTGCATATTTTGAAACAAGTAGTAGACAGTATCTTTTCAGTAAAAATGAACCCCTACCCCTAGTGGGAGAGTCAAGGAAATCACATTGTTCAATATATATATATATATATATATATATATATATATATATATATATATATATATATATATATATATATATATATATGAGTAAAATCCATTCTTCTGGTGAGATGCTATAGACATCGAAATACTGGTCAGAGATCTGTTTCATTTTTTTGTGTGTTTTATTATATATATATATATATATATATATATATGTGTGTGTGTGTGTGTGTGTGTGTGGCTCCATCTTGTTTCAAGCCGCATATATAAGCGACAGGTGCTTGTATCAAATGACGGAAAAGGCGAAATTGACAAAGTTTGGAACAAGATATCAAGAGTAACTGAAGAATACCACGAAAAACGTACAACCAACTGACTATTCGGTAGAGAGCAGCATTGTTCCAGACGTAAAAACGGACAGAGTAGTCTTCGCGTAATAAAATATCAAAAGCGGGAAAGCCCTAGACGAAGATGGCATAATGATAAATATCTTAGAAGATGTGGGAAAGGTCTATCAAAAAGGACTAGCACAACTATTCACAAAATTCTTACAAAAAAGAAAGTGCCCCGAACTATTATCTAGCGACAATGATGCTACTACACAAGTAAAGCAAGGATGAAGACCAAGTCAGTTACGGCTTTATTACTTTAGCAACCAACATTTACAAACTATTCTCAAAGATTCTTAAAGATATACTAACGAACGCTTTGGATGAAAACCAACTCTGCGAATAGGCAGGCTTCAGTGGTGTCTATTCGACAGTAGATCACATACACACATTAAACCAGCTAACATAGATTTTTAAAAAAGCCTTCGATTCAATAGAACACAGGGCAATCTTCAACTCAATGCGAGAACAAGGAATAAATGAGAATTATATAAAAGTAATTCAGAATATATACGGAAATGTCGCTGCAATGATTAGAATTCACAAATATGATAACAAGATAATGATTGGAAAAGGAGTTATACGGGAGGATATGATAAAACCAAAATTCTTTACAACGAGCCTTGAAAGCACATCTCGAAAAACAGACTGGGAAAACGTGGGAGTAGACAGAGACAGGTATTATTTAAACAATCTAAGGTACCGTGATGATTATGAATTGATATAAGAAACTACAAAACTTGTTGAACGATCTTGATAGAGAGATCCAAAAATAAGATTAAAGATGAACGAAGCACAAATAGAAGCTATGTTCCATGACGAAGTTCCGTAAGAGGCCATAAGAATAGACGGCGAAGCCTTAGGAGAAACTAAGGAATACATGTACCTAGGCCAGTCGATAAATCTAGAGAAAGACCACAGAAATGGAATTATACAACCCAAAGCATTTGGTATACTCGAGAGCAAATTTCCAATATGCTCTAAACGCAAAGTAAACATTCAATGCATAATACCAACTATGACGCACGGGTGCGAGACATGGAAACTTCCAAAACAGCTCGAAAACGAACTCAGATTAGCACGAAAGGAATGGGAAGAGCAATCTTGGGAATATTCCTCAGCGATTGAAAGGGACCCATACGGATCTGAGAGAGGACCAGGGTGGAAGATATCGTACGAGACGTATGGAGTAAAAAGCTAACCGATTGGTGTGCGTGGAACAGTAAACGCAGTAAGAAACAAAAGACCAGGCACAAAATGGAGGAACGAGATTGAAATGGTAGCCGAAAAGACATGGCAGAGATTGGTACAATCACACTCGTCATAGAGGGAGATAGGGCGGACTTCTGTCCAGCAGGGTACTGATATCGGCCAATGATATTAGTATATATATATATATATATATATATATATATATATATATATATATATATATATATATATATATTGTGTCAACCAGAGACGGCTGTTTCGTTGTATTACAACTCTTCAGTGTGACCATAGACTATCCATTATCCCATCCAGTACCTTCACTTCAGACCCAGAGGCTAGCATCTTATCTCTGCCCCACGGAACTAGACGGTCAGTAATATTTAATTTAAGCGATATATTTACTCACACTTATATTCCCCATCCACAATAGTGCTCTATTCCTAAATTGGAAGAGCATATATATATATATATATATATATATATATATATATATATATATATATATATATAATTTAATACATCTAATGTGAATGTGTTTATATACATTTGTTTATATGCGTTTACATGTATGTTCTCTCTCTCTTTGAAAGACACACACACACACACACACACACACACATATATATATATATATATATATATATATATATATCGTCTGTCTTTTTGCAATATTTGAGCTCATTGGATTAAACAATACGAAAATTGGCTTTTACGAACACTACAACAACAGCTATACGCGCTGGAGCTTTTCCCGGTTTCGATGTGCCCACGAAAGTACTTTTCAGTATTTTCCAGTACACAATTGTGCATGTGTTAGTGTACACACATTTTTATCATATGCATATCAGTATGTGTGTGATGTAGTAAGAGATAACGTGTACGAGTTAGAGTTTATGTATGTGTGCGTGTGTGTGCATGTCACAATCTAGTCAATTCCCAAACAGGAATATTTCTTTAGCTCTAAATCACAACACGTCACCCTTGGCGTTTTTTTTTTTCAACGCGTTAAGGTTTTTCTTGGTCGGATACGTCAAGAGACAAAAAGGCGTTCTTTCTCTTTTTCAATTAAGATCAGAAGCCATTCGGTGACGGGAAAACTCGGGAGGTTCCTGTGGGCGGACCCAGTGTAACACATTTGTCAAGCTTAAACGATTTGAGCAGGTCACATTTCCTTTCTTGAGGATGGGATAATGTAGGACTGTTCGTAAGTAGTGCCCTTACACGGGCAACGTCTTCAATCGTCGCTGCTCGGGCTTCACATATCGAATTGCTGCTTACTCTGACCGTCTGCAATATGCGAAAGAGGCTTAAAGGCGAGAAGGATCCGTAGTGGCGTCACTCCAATCCCCCTGCGCTATGTAATCCTTGGCCGGTGGGAGGGAGGGATTCGTGCCTTTCTCAAAGGCGTTAGTACGAAGTGAACAAACACTGTCTCTACCAGAGCTTGGATTCGCCTCGCCGAGTCCATTCTTCGCTTCTCATCTCCGAACAAGACTCATGTGTCCCGTAGAAGTTAACGAAAATACAAAAAAAATATAGTACATGTGTTACAAATCAGGCTAGCAGTATAACATAATATAATAATAATATATCAATAATATAAAGCCACTTTTGATATGTAATGGATTTATTTCATAGAGTGTTCGGTACATACAACTTTTTACTATTGAAGTTAAGTTGTTTTAGAGTAGAGCAGGAAATAAATAGTAGAATGTGAATTTGCTACACAAACTAGCTCATGTTTCTCCCCTCTCCGGGCCTCATCAGGCGAATCGTTTATCCTTCTTTCTATCTATCTATCTATCTATCTATCTATCTATCTATCTATCAATCTATCTATATATATATATATATATATATATATATATATATATATGTTTGTGTGTATGTATGTGTGTGTGTTTGTGTGTGCACACGTGTCTGAGCGTCTTCGTTTATATGTATACTTGTCTATGTTGCAACAACCATGATTTAAAATGTATGCATGCGTTTACGTGTATGCGTGTATGTTCCCGGGCTTCTATCGATCAATGATTGTCAGCGAGCTACTGTTGTGAGATCAATCCTCACCGATTGCCCTTCTATTATGGCTTCGTGCCAGACTAAGCAACGCTTGCTAAATATCGATGTCGTGATATGGTTCCTTGTGCGTTTATTTGTGCCATAAACCTGTTCACACACTGTTCACAGTCTCTCTACACGGACCTTACGCAGGCATCTTTAACGATGCAAACAAGCGGCTTCCTATCTCATGGTGATGCCTCATGGTTTAATTAAAATTGATAATAAACAAGACTGGCTGCTTCGGGGTCATACTTCGCTCCGAATCCTCATGAAGCTCAAATAACTTTATAAGTTTTGAAAATATTTCAACTTTTGTGAAAACAATTTTCTGGTAACTGGAGAAAAATCTTTGATTCTTGATAAATGGCATGAAAACCTAGATAATTCTGGACATAAATGAGACAATTCTAGTTATAAACTGAAAAAGAAAGCTGATCTGGTGGAGGAAAGGGGATCAGATTACCCTAATTTTTGTTTGTAAATCTTCCAGTGGGTTTGAAATAAGGTTGCATGCCAAATTTCAGCCTCCGTAGTAACATTGAGTTCCAATTTTGATGTGGGTCATTGTCCTGGGCGTCCGCAGCTCCTTTTTCAGGTGAGTTCATGAGGACGTATTTTGGTGGGGGGACGCACACAAAAGACTATTTTCAGATGAGGTTCACTCTTTATTTCCGATTGCGTTATCATTAGGGTGATCAGTTCAGAACTTTCCGTAGGTTGTAGGATCCCGATTAACGCATTTCCTGAAAGAACACGGACTGGGAATCAGAAACCTTCAACAAACAAAAAAAAAAAAAAAGAAAAGAATTTTGATGGCCTAAACAAATTTTTATTCTTCTATAAGGAAGAGTTTGGGCCTTTTTTAGTATAGAAATAGACACAATTTATAGATTCTGGTAGTCTTATTTTTCTGAGGCGTCTTTTGAGATAGATTACTAATATTATTTTATTTTTATTATAAACACGGTGAGTGAATGAGTTGATAAAATGGGTCCTAGTGCTTTTCCAGGGAGTGTGCGACTGTAACCCCTTACGGACGCCCGTTGTCATTGTCATTGGTCGAGGGAAAATCAACTTCAGAATGGGAGTTTGACAACAATTGTTTGCTTTCGTTTACATAAAATTAACATGTACTGGACGCTTCTTTGGTGCATTGGATTTGGAAAGTCCACTCTCTCGATCACTTTCTTCTGTTCCCCCTTTCTTTTTGCAACTCCTTTTCGTCACTCCCCATTATCCCGGGGATCAGTACCTCCATCTCTCCGTAATTTCTCTGCTTCTTTCTTTCTTTCTTTCTTTTTTTCTTTCTTTCACGGTCTGTTCAATTCTTTCTATTTATCTAACTATACATCTATCTACTACGGTCTCTTTCATTCTCTCTCTCTCTCTCTCTCTCTCTCTCTCTCTCTATATATATATATATATATATATATATATATATATATATATATATATATACATATATATCACGGTCTGTTCATATCTATCTATCTATCTATCTATCTATCTATCTATCTATCTATCTATCTATCTATCTACCGCAGTCTGTTCAATTCTTTCTATCTCTCTATTTATCAATCAAAATCTGTTTATTTCCATCAACCAATCCCTCTATCTCAGTCTGATCATATTTATTGACCTCTTCATAGTTTTAGTATCATAAGATGACCTCCAAACTCTACAAGTCGATCTGTTTATCAATCTTGATGAATTTGTTCATCATCTACATTCACCGTCTATACGTGTGACTTGATCGGGCATTGTTACTGAGCTTGTCCCATTATTTCAGTTTTGTTGAATGCAAAATCTTAAATTGAACCAGTTATCTATCTCAGACTCGGAGACTGAGATAGATAGATAGATAGATAGATAGATAGATAGATAGATAGCCTGATACATGCATAAATACATACAAACAGGCTGAGATACATAGATATAAACTTTTTATAGATAGATAGATTGGTTGATAGCAATCTATCTATAAAAGTCTGTTTCCATCGATCTATCTATCGATTTCAGTCTCTTCGTCTATTTATCTTTTATCAGACTCTTGTCAAAGTGGGAGGCAGGTTTATTTTCCAACCGTAATAGTCTCTACAAGAACAAGAAACATTCCTCATCTAATCTAGGGGAGCAAACTATCCACTGTCTGTCTGATCATTTTAAACAAATCCGTTACGTAACATCAACATTCCCCGAATGTGATTTGAAACCAAATGGTCGGTGTGCTGTTTTTTTATCGACTGAGCCAAACTAGCAAATCTTACACGTCTTCGAAAAATTATGATAGAAATAAGCAATGGCTTATTTAATTCTGATGAAAAATACATTTATATAAAAAAAAAACTTTGAAAAAAAACATTTTCATGATTTTTAAATTCATCATATATACAATTCAAACGTTTCAGTATCATCTTCAGTCGGAATATGAGTGGAGTTTGCCCCTGCATCAGCCCAGCTTATTTATCTATCCATCAATCTCAATCTTTCCATACCTATCAAATCTAACAGCATTGATTTTTACTCTCTCTCTCTCTGTCCGTCAGTCTGTCTGTCTCTGTCTCTCTGTCTCTCTATCTATCTATCTATCTATCTATCCATCAATCAATCAATCTGTTTTTTTCTGTCTAAGTTTACTCTCCCTAACTTCTCATTCGAGTTCAGCAAAACCTAGGATATGTTTCCTTGTAGCACGGTTTCAAAGTACAAATTAATGTATCCAAGCATAAACTGGGGAAAAAAACACACATTTAATAATATTCCAACCCCCAACAGTGCAATTTCGAAAACAGTACGAAAAATGTAGGAACGAATTAACCGCACTAATCAAGGTATACCTGTATCTGGTTTTCTTTATCCCTTGTCGTCCATGTGAATATCTGTTTTTTTTTTTGTTTTGTCTTTTTCTTGTTTTGTTTTTTCTATCTTACGCATATATTTACAGTGGTCACGTCCAAAGAACGTACGAACCTTTGTGTAAGTGGATTGCACAGCCTTGCTCATATTTACGCCTACAGGAGGCCACCAAAAACCATTCACTTAGTAGAAGAATACTCAATCAGACGGTGAAAAAGTTGAATTTCAAAAATATTCCGGATCAGTCGGTCGATAAGTTATTTCAATTTCAGTTCAGAATCCACGAAAAACATTTAGAAGAAGAAGGAAAGGGAAAAAAATGGTGAATTAAAGAAAGAACAGATTGTGGCCCAAGAATCTGCAGCATGAAATGATGGCTTTGATGACTTCTTCTTCTTCTTCTTCTTCTTCTTCTTCTTCTTCTTCTTCTTCTTCTTCTTCTTCTTCTTCTTCTTCTTCTTCTTCTTCTTCTTCTTCTTGTTTATCCCCTCTCACTCATTCTCCCCTACCTCTTCCTCTCAGTACTATTTTTTGTCGTTGTTGTTGCTACTCTTTTACTTTTTCTTCCTCTTTTTCTTCTTCTTCTTGTTTACTCCTTCTTACTCATTCTCCTCTCCCTCTTTCTCTTAATATCATTTTTGTTGTTGTTGTCGTTGTTGTAGTTGTTGCTGCTGCTCTTCTTCTTCTTCTTCTTCTTCTTCTCCTCCTCCTCCTCCTCCTGTTCTGCTGCTGCTGCTGTGGCTATTTCTAGGGATTGTGGGAAGGAAAGAAAGGATAGAGGCGGAACTTTAATTGGCTTGTTACTGAGCAGCAAGGTTTGACATGCGGAGGAAATTGGATTTCAACAAGAAAAGAGACAGCTTAGGACACACAGACACACCGATTTACGGCGAGAGACAAAAGAAGGAATGACATGACGGTTGCAGGGATGTACACACACACACATATATATATATATATATATATATATATATATATATATATATAGAGAGAGAGAGAGAGAGAGAGAGAGAGAGAGGGGGTGAGTGGGGGATAGATATGAACGGAATGTGATCGGTATTTAGATAGATGGTTTAGGCACCAGTGTAGATATGAACGGAATATGATGGATAGATAGATGTTTAGGTACCTGTGTGGATAGGTAGATATAGATATCGATAGTTTTGTAAATGTTGGTATGAATGCATCTATAGACACTCACGTGGTGGTTTTCAAAAGCTGTTTACGTTTCCCTGTGTGCTTGGTAGAAAAAAGTTCTTGTGTCCATTTAAAGTAAGCTTAATCTCTATCAATTTATCTATCAGTTCACAAGCACAATTATAAAGGATTGCAAGCTGGTTCCAAGAGCTATTGATTATGAGTTCAATGAAATCCGTGCGGTTGACAAATATGACGTGTGAGGGTAAGGCAAAATCTATCCATCTATCTATCTATCGGTCCTCTGATCATACAATTCATAATACTAATATTTCGTAAGTAGACATATTGGCATTCGAAGCATAGACTTCTGTTAGGAAACCAGGCACCAGGAACAAACAGGGAACCGATATGCCCGCCAAAGCACACTCGAAATTAACATATCTAGTCTCGTCAGATCAGGTCCCTTATCAGGGTGTATATTTCAATGGTCCCTTCCCCGTTAAGTGTGTTAAATATGATATATTGGAAATTAAATGTGTATTCTTCGCTCCTTCCCACCCACTCTCCCTTGTCTTCTAACGCCCCCGATTGCTACTTTGCCTTCCAGCACCGTCACTATTCCAGTGTTCCCTGCCGCCCATTTGACTTCCAACGCCCTCTTACTACCCTTTTGACATCCAGTACCCCTTGAGTTTTCCAGCTACTCCAAGGTGTGGGGGGTAGCATTCGTTTTGAGGGTCATAGAATCCTAGAAACTCCTGAAGAGTATGATTGCAACGAGAGAAAACAACTGCATAGTGACCAATTCCTTGCAACAGATCGTAATTTATGACAGCTGGTGCCGAAAAACAATTCACTGGTGAAGAGGTCGCATAAGAAACTCTTTGGTGAATCGAAAGGTCAAAGGGGTGGGGAGAGAAGGAGAGAGGGGAGAAATGATTAAAGGTGGAAGGCGATAGACCGATGGACATAACGAAAAGAGATAGAAAAGGAGGTCTGGTTGGTCTTTCAATAGAAGCAGTCACACGATCAATGTCTTTTTGCTGCATGCCGCGTTAGAGGCGATCAATTCAAAATCGGAAAAAGGAGGGATCAATGAATAAGTTACGAATTTTCAATAAATAAACGTAAATGCTGCCGGATACAAACTACGTGATCGATTCAGTACAAACTTACGTTGCAGATTGAACCTCCACTACCTAATTAGTGGTGGAGATTTTTTTTAAAAGTAGAAAAAGCATTTATTCAAGACAAAATGAGGAGTAAATCGTCAAATTCAGCCCTCTTTAGCTCCATCAGTGCAGCCTATACGTGAGACATACTTATATAGCCCACTATCCAGCCATCCCGCCAGATCTACTTAAAAACTGAAGGAATGTTGACAATTTTCGTTGCCGGTTTCTAACCGTCAAGTGAACGTTATATGGTATATAGAGAGGGACACATATCGATAAACCGTATGAGAAAGACTGACAGCAGAAGAAACAGGAAAGGAGTTGATTATCTCGATCATGGTATTACACACTGTGACTTCGTCCAACCGTACAACTTATATATACATATTACTTTGAAACACTATTGAAGTGATCTCCCGTCGTTACACGGTGAATATATCATTTGTCTTGGACACCGTAATTTGAATGAACGATTGAAGAAAATGAGGCTGCTACAGGAATCGAACCTGGCACCGATAACTTCACGTTTTAACGTAGTGCCACTCTTACCATTGAGCTAAACAGCCCAGCGGAAACTTGAAGGCCCAAAAATCTGCTTTATATATCTATACCCACACTCTCTTCTTATTCATTCATTGTCCATATTTGCTCCATAGTTTCTTTACGCAGAACATTGTATTATTAAGATACGGATATGACCCGACAGAAATAATTATAAATGAGTTATATTATTTTTGAATGGCTTACAGTTAATTGTTTATTTTATTTATGCTGTTTATACCTAATGGTGTATCCAACTGGTGTATGCAAGTGTATGCGAGTGTGTTTTATTGTTTTTACCTCTGTTTACTTGAGAGGGTATGCGTACACATACATACGCGCTCACACATACGTAAGCCTTTTTCCTGGAGTTCCGTTTCTCAAGCAACATCTCCCCATTGTGTTAAAGGTGACAATGACTTGACGCCTCCGACAAAAGCTGATAGGAGTGAACAATTTCTGGATACATCAATCATCCAAAACTAAGTGGGTCCCAACATTAGGAAAAGACTGTGCAGTTTTGAACCGTACGGGACATTTTGAAACGAATTAACTGCACCATTCAATGTGAATGTATAATCATTAAACGTCACTAAATATAACAACAAAATGGAATTGTCAAACTTTAGTTCGAGTCGGAGTCTGGAGTTAACAACAAGAACAATCCTAACTTTATTTAGGGAAGGTAAATTCTTTTCTGTTTGTCTGTCTCATCACGCTAAACCAAACCGATGTATAAAATCAGCATTGCTCTACTGTGATTTGAAATCACGACCAAGGCGATCGCTAGGCAACTGTCTCTCTTACTGTCTGGGCCAATGAGAGAAGTCTAACATGAAAATCTATTTTTCAAATACGGCTGGGTTCATATCATTCTAATAAATACATTTACATTAAAAATGTTTTTAAAATATTTTGTTTAAAAATGTATTGTAAGTGCAGTACTGAAGTAGTAATCATTTTCAGTCGGGATAGAGTTGAGTTTTAAACTACTGCTGTCAGGCTTATTATTAGTCTGAAATTCTAAGAAAAAACTGCTATACATTGATTCATTCGTTTTCTTATCTTTTTTTTTTTTTACAATGAAATGTTTAATCCGGACGAGATTTTTTTCCAAATACAACAGAAACTGGTTCGAATGGATCAATGTATAGTTGTAAGGATACCAAACTTCAGAATTCCAGACAAAAATTGCTAAATTAGTTTCAGTAAAGCCTTGAACAGAAAAAAGTTGGCTAATATACGAGCCAGCTACTGATCACCCACTTTTTCTGAGGGAAAAGAGTCCCCCTCTCTTTTCTGACGAACTGAACTGGGCTGTATCACTTACTGACTGGG
This sequence comes from Thysanoteuthis rhombus, assembly GCA_963457665.1. Taxonomy (NCBI): domain Eukaryota; kingdom Metazoa; phylum Mollusca; class Cephalopoda; order Oegopsida; family Thysanoteuthidae; genus Thysanoteuthis; species Thysanoteuthis major. The sequence goes on along the minus strand of OY735204.1, from coordinate 46,112,359 downwards.
CCAATGAGAGAAGTCTAACATATCTATGAAAATCAATGTTTCAAATACGGCTGGGCTTATTTCATCCGAATAAATACACCAGCGGAAACGTTGTACTAACAAAATACACAACAACATAAGCCACAACATCAATGAATTCAATGGCCCGAACAGCTCCAGGATAACGACTCGAAATTACAGACAATCTGCAAATCGTTTTTTTTAACACTTTATTCATGCATCGGTCTACGGTCCCTAATCCTAACCCTAACCTTTTTCGCGCTTTCTCATTCGGTTTTCACAAAGTGTTGCCTTTCGTGATCGGTTTATAAGGGCCGGTAGATAATGATTTGCATGCATCAGAATTTGTTAGAGCTTCTGAGAGACAAGCAGATGTCGGAATGACGAAGGTTGAGTGATCTCCAGAAAAGGAATAGATTTCTGTTCATCTCTCCTTTAGAATAGAAGGGACACTGAATTGATGAGAGTGAAATACATGAGCTGGAATGTTAATGTAAATACGAAGCCTGTTGATTGGAAGAAATAAGAACTTATTACTGGCATCTCGCTGTGGAGCAACGATTTTAGCAAGATAGTCCTTCAGACTATTACAACAGTGATGAGTTCTCGCCTCACTCTGTGCTCAATAATCACTGTCTTGGGCCAAGATAAGCCATTCAGTAATGATTAACAAGCTAATCTTGCAGAACGTTACTATTGTGCTTCGTTAAAATTTCAATAAGGGCCGAACACTATTGGCCGTCTGCCACACTAACATAAGCTCATAAAATAATTAAAAACTTGGTATATATCAAAATCCCTGCAATTACTATCAACTGAGCACCTAGCCCCTGAGTAATGGTATTGCAGGCTATTATTACTTAAATGTGTTTGATTCTCTCCAGAAGCCCCAAACATTTGTCCTTGTACCTCACTATCCTTAGCTTGAATAGATATGAATTATTCACCTTGCTGTAGAGCGGTGGTTAGTAAGCTAGTCTCGCAGATCATTATGTCATAAGTTCGAATGGTACCGGATGCCTCAGATTTGAGGTTTTGTGCCCAGGGGCGTGGCTGAACGAGAAAGTGGAGGACCATTTTAAATCCCCGAGGTCGTCTATGGAGAGGTTTCCCCAAATCTTTAGAATAGTACTGCACCTATTGTATTTCTGCTGACATTATTCAATAACAAATCTCACCCAGCACGGGACCATATGCACCATCCCCTGCGGTGAGGCTCTGGCACATTCGACGGGGTCATAGACTGAAATAATGATGAATGAATTTCTATCTGTACGTATTTGCCTGTTTGACAAGTGAACAGGAACCTTTTGAAGGGGCCATGACCCCCAAAGGGTTGTGATTGGCATTTATAGACCACCACAGCAATAGTAAATCAGATCCCCACTCTATACCCCACACTTGAAGCCTCGTGACGTGCAAGACTCATTTTAGTAGATACCAATCAAATCGCTATTACTACTATTGTGTCACGTCGTTGAACAATGATTTGCGGGCTAATCTTGCAGACAATTTGATGGTACGGGAATTCAATCTTCTTAGGGTGTTCAGCACTTATGGCCTTGTGCCAGACTGTGCTGAGCTGAACATTTTACCGGTTAGCAAACTAGGTTCTCAGATTATTACTAGTGCGTAGTGATCGATCCTGGAAGTAACACATTTGCAGTCTTGTTCGAAACTAATCTAAGCTTAGAGGCGTGTCTGCAAGTTTGCTATTCGAACGTTTAATGGATGAGGGAAGAAATAAAAAAACAGGTCTGTTTAGTCACTCAATAAAAAAGCATTACGTAACTTATGCCTTTTGGTAGCATGCCATGTTGGGGGATATCAATTAAAAATTGAAAAAAAAGGTGATACTGGATAAATTACTTCTCTCGACTTTTGTGGGGCGGTGATCATCAAAAAAGCCCATATTTTCGAAAAACAAACGTGAAGGCTGCAGGGTGTAGATTTAGAGACAAGCTTAAATTACATTGTAAATTGAACCCCCTCAAAATATTATTTAGAGGGAGATATAAAAAAATAAACAGAAAAAAGGTTGTTTTCTTAAATTTTTTTTAGGTATAATGAGGAGTTGATGTACAAAATTTCAGTCCTCTAGTTCCATTCGAGCAGCCTGTACGTGTAACTATGACAAGTAGATAAATTAATCGATGGATTGATAGATAGATAAATAGATAGATAGATAGATAGCAAGCCAGAATAACTTAAAAATTACAATAATCTATGTTGACCTATGTTGACAGATTTTGTTGACGCTTTCTAATATTCTCTATCACCATCAATAATATATCGCACCGAGCACAAAGGCTTGGCGCTAAGCAACGAGATGCAGGGAGACGAAACCGAGGATGAAAACAAGAGAATTTTCTACGCTGAGCGAATAGGAACTTGTAGATGAGAAAATAACATGCAGAAAGATAGAACAAGAGAATACGTTCATCGTCTGTATTCTATTCATTAATCTTTCCTCCTTAATAGCGTTAATTTGAGGCTTATTCCTTCTTTCTTCATATTCTTTCTCTTGGCTTTCATCCATCTATCTATCTATCTATCTATCTATCTATCTAGAAGTCTGTCTGTCTGTCTGTCTGTATGTCTGGCTGGCTCTTTATCTATCTATATGAATGACTAACAGGAATATACTCATAATTTTTTTTGTTTTAAATCGATTTAAAAATTATCAAGCTCACTGATAGCTATCCTTTTGGGTCTAACTCTTCGGTAGGTGTCTCATTAAATCCAAGAGAGAAGCTATCGTATCGGCGTTTTCCCCCAACATATCTCATGCATGTGAGCAACTGTTCTTGGGTTTAAGGGAATATATTTGAATAATGCAGTTTGCACATATTTTTTTACGAGAACTAAGCAAACATCAGACGGCAGAGTAGTTTGGGGCTTTTGTCAAACTTCATTGAAAGTTGAAGGCATGAGTTGACTTTGTTTTCTTAGCGTAACAACAGAAACAACGCTCGCCTAATTTTGGGGAGAAAACACTTCACTGTTTCTTTGCAATCACTACCAAATAATCGGTAGGTGGCTCTCTTACCGATTGTCGTGTCTTGCATATCTACAAAAATTTATGTTATAAATACGGAGTTTGACCCTGCAGCTACTATGCATATTCGCCTACTGTAAATCTTAGTAACAACCGTCACCTGAAACAGCACTCGATGGAAGATCAACAATCCTCCCGTTCTACCTTTTACTATGCACACAAGAACCTTATCGTAGTGATCATAATCGTCATAATTATAATCATCATCATCAGCAGCAGCAGCCTTTCAAGTCTGTCTCTATCATGGGCGCGCGGAGCCAGTATTTTCTGAACTTGTCTACTTCGTTTCAGCATCTTATTTTTTGCCAGGCATATAACTTTTTGGATCCAGGCTGTGATTGATGATTTTCTGCGATTGTATGACATTCTAGCAACATGACCGACCCATTGACATTTGAATTTATTAATCGTTTGTATGATATCTCTGACTCCTGTTTTTTCTCTAATGTACTGTGCTGTCTTGTGATCTCTCCGTATAATTCTCTTCAGTTAACGCTGCATGTTTTTTCTTTCCAGTTTGAGGGGCAATCTTTTGCTAGGATTCCACGCCTCTGCTCTATATATGAATAACGGGAGAAAACATTGGTTGTAGATTCTTCTTTCTAGAACAAATGAGATTTGTTTATGAAGGTTGGGCTCGCTATACCGAAGGCTCTCCTATCTAGTGTGATTCTTCGCTTGATTTCTTATTCTTTTGAGGATTTCATGGAGATTCATTGTCTTAGGTAAATGTAATGTTCCTTTTTTTTCTTTTTTCTTTTTTTTTTTTTTAACTTTGCGTTTTCGATGTTGATCGAGTCCTTACTCTCAGTATGTTTGTTGTACATGACATTTGTTTTGCTGAAGAACATGAGAAGACCATCTTTTTTGCTTTTTTCATTCGGTTTGTCTCACATTATTTGGAGATCATTAAGGTTCACAGAAAAGAAAAAAAAGATCTTGTCAACAAATCTGAGGTTAGATTAGGAGGGGAAAAAAAGGAATCTAAATAAATGGTGAATGCCCGAGGTTACTCAGGCATTTGCCGTTTATTCAGACTCCTTTATTTTCCCAATCTAATTTCCGGAAGATCACCCCGCGGCAGGCTGTAAAGGGTTAAGGTGAACTGGTTTTGCTTTGTCTTAGCTCTTTTTCGTCTGGGAGGGGCTCGGTGTCTTTATGTGTCCTGATAAAAGACCTGTTGTGTCAGTTGTATCATGGCATCAATGACTTGGGGTATCTCCACCGAGTCGAAAGCCTTTCTTGAAGTCAACTAATGCTATAGCGAGTGGCAAATGGGCTTTATACAATTAAAAGAGTGAAAAGCCACTCAAGAGACCAGCAGTTATCGGTTTTTGTATCCTGGGTTCGAGATAATGAGGCTCACCTGATGTGGCGCGACATGAAATGAAACCACCATCTATTTTAGTCGACAGGTCTGTGACGTGCCAAGTATGCATTTGCAGTATTAATAGTTGCGCTGGTTATCTGGTAATGAACAGGGAGACAGCATCGGTGAATCGCAAACGCCGTTGGGGGTTCTGAACGCTGGAAACAAGGAAATGGTATAGAAGGCGAAATTGACAGAGACACAAAGGTATACTGAAAATGCGGAACCAGGGAATAAAGACTGGCGGAAACAGTTGGGATATAACGCTAATGGAAATAAAACCCAAGGAACGCCAGGAATCGCAAAGGGAAGTAGGACCAACGGAAGGACTCGAAGAAACATAGACTAGGACGAAATCAAGTCAGTCATAATAAAAGAAGCAAGAGAGTGATAACACTGGTCTGTGTTTGATATTTGTATTTCTGCTGTTGGGTGTTTGTCAGCTGAATAGATAGATAGATAGATAGATAGATAGAATTTGGTCGTGCTGAATTGGAAAATGACGCCAGTTTTGCTTAATCAGGTCAGGTTTATTTTATAACTAGTGCCGATTTTAGTAAAACCTTCTTTAAAGTTAAAACTCTCAGTTTTTTTATTGGACAAAGAAGCAATGAAGCTATAACACGTTAATAAGTTGGGTAAACTATTTAGAATTGTTTTTAATAAACATCGAAAATCAGCAGAAATATACATTAGTGCGAAAGAAAACATCTTTTTTGACGATTTCAGATTAAGTTTTTCAGGAGTAAAGTCATGTTTAAACACCAACAATCGTAAGCTATTTATTATAATGAATAAACCAAGCAGTCGTTGTGAAGGTACTGAGTTTATTAAGCTGGGTTATAGAGGTACTCCAGTTCTCTAGCTTCGTTGTTTAGGTAATAAGCTTAATTTGATTAGTTATATAGGTACTAAGCTCATTAAGATTGGTTTCACTGGCAATAAGCTTACTATGATCAGTTCTATTGATACTAAGCTCATTAAGACTGGTTTTATTGGTACTAAGGTTACTAAACCTGGTTGGAGGGGTACTAAGATTACGAGGTTTGTTTGCTGGGAGACTAAGCTTACCGAGATGTGACATATTAGAACCAAGCTTATTCAGCTTACTAAGCTTGGTCGTAGAAATACCAAGCATACTAAGCTTTGCTGTATAGGTACAAAGCATATTATAATTTGTTGTATAGGAAGTAAGCTTACTTCAATTGGTTGCACAGGTACAAACTAAGTTTGGTTGTGGAGTTACTAAACTTACAAATCTTCGATTTATAGTTGCAGGCTCACTAAGATTTGTTGTACGGGTGCAAACTTACTAAGCTTGTTTGAATAGGTACTAAGCTTACTGGGTTTAGTTGTATTGGTACTAAACTTACTATGCATAAAAAGTCGAAGTATTTAGGCTCCTTGCTTGGTCGTTCACGCACTAAGCTTACTATGATTTGTTGTGCAAATACTAAGCTTAGAATCGTTGGTTATATAGGTATTAAGCTTACCATGATTTCTGAATGGGTAATAGACTTATCTGCTGGATTATTTCGTTAAACATGTTTAACCCCCAACGACAAGGCGCTTGGTAATTATTTATCTAGGTAATCTTTGTATGATACTTGGCCATAGGAATGGAGCACTCGGTGAGAATCAAACTCCTTGCTCAATGATAATGATCTGAGAGACGCGCTCACTAACCCTTATCCAACGGCGAGGCACACGAAGTTTGATTTGATGTGTCGAACGAGTATAAAATGTGAGGGTAAATGGAGAGAGAGTTGGACGATCAAAAACGCTCGTCTGGTAGAACTACAGGGAGGATGAATAAATGCAGTACCAGATTTACATAATCTGAGGGGGCTCCAGCCTCCTGCACCCCCCCAAAAAACAAAAATAGAAAAACAAAAAAAGCAAAAAACAAACAAAAAGGACTCTCAAGAAAACAAATTTAAGAATCCACCATTAATTTTTACTTCATGTACACACGATATATGATATATAAGCATATTAAGTTTCACGGTGTTTATTACAGGAATAAAAATGATGATAAAATGTGACAAAAACGTAATTTACTTATAAAAAAAGATTACTGAACAGCATTGAGTCATTCTCACAATAAGCATCAGATGGGATCCACCATTGTATAGAGATGATAGAATAACAGCAGTTACATTTTTGTTCTATGGGGGGGGGGGGAATTATATTTCTGTGGACCCCAATAATCTTTACAAGAGCACCGGAGGGATCCCGATCCCTACTTTGAGAAGCCCCGACCTAGCCCGGAGGCCTCCGGTTGCTTTAAACTGACACTGGGTAAACGAATATGGATAAGCGACAGACAGGAAGAGACTTGTGTGCCAAACAGATTTATCGACAGAATCACCGAACAGACAGTGTGCGTGTGTGTGCGCGAGAGAGAGAGAGAGAGAGAGAGAGAGAGAGAGAGAGAGCAGGGAGAGAGAGAGAGCAGAGAGAGAGAGACAAGCCCAGCTGTCTCTCGCTAGACAGGCCTGAAACGAGTCGCAAGTGCAGGGGCACTGAAAGACAAAGGCAGTGAGAAAAGCAGGAAATGAATATAACAAAGGAAAATATCAGAGAAACACAGGAAGAAACGGAAATAAAGTGAATCGGATGAAAAGAAAAATAGAGGCGAAGAGTTGAAAGAAATCGATGCCATGAGAAAGTTAAAAAGGGGAAGATGTGTAACGAGTGGCTGGGTTGTTCGGAAGCATCGCTTTATAAGTGATGAATATATCGAGGTGTGAGGTGAGCTTATAAGTGTGACGATTGTTTATAACTATGTAAAGGCGTTATTTAGTGTCTCTGAAGCTTAATGCCTTTTTGTCCATGTGTTATACATACGTTTTGTTTTTGTTTCGTGCTTACGTATTCGTGTGTGTGTGTGTGTGTGTGTGTGTGTGTGTGTGTGTGTGTGTGTGTGTGCGTGAGTAGAATCATATGATATACAGAGGCACCTTGATTATCCGATTTCGGATTATCCGAACAAGATTGCAAGTCCCCCGGGAACATTTTATTTCATGACTCTGACTCAACTACATATCTGTTTGCCAGTGATGGATTTTACAGATATTCTTATGTATCAGTCCACTTTATCTAATTACGTCTTGTTTCCAGGAATTTTAGCTCCAGATTTTCCGTTATCTAAACAATGCATAACATGATTTTATTTGTAGAATGAAATATCGCGAGTCTTCGAGCAATATCCCTAGATTGTACACATTCTGTCGATTGAATGAAATCAAACTCTTTAAACATGCCTTTTATTACGTACTTGTGTTCATTATGGATTTCTATTTTATGATCGGATCAATTATCCGAACCAAATACTCCCTGCTAGTCACATTCGGACAATCGAAGTTTGTCCGTAGTTCTGAGCTTAGTCTTACACAAGGCTAAGATAACAGAGCCCCTTTCCGATTCAGACCCAGTTTATTAACGATTGGTCACGAGTAAAATTCTAAGATGGTTTTACAGCAAGCGTCTGGTACAGGCATTCACGATTATTAGCTTTGCATATATACTCACACACACACACACACACACACACACACACACATATATATATATATATATGTATATTTATATATATATATATATGCTTAGCTTAGTCTTGTACTCTCGCGAAATAAGAATTGAATTCACTGGCAATCGGTTTTGAGATTTGTGCAAAAATCGTTCTTTTCAGAAACACAGGAAGCCGCTTATTATCATCAGGTATAATGTAATCAGTTGGAATAAAACTGGTTAATATCGCTAGACGACGGTTGTTCAGTAATAGATATTTACTTAGCTTAACGTCGTTTGGTACAGGGCTGAGATAGCAGAGCACCCAGTCAGACTTGAGGCTATTGGCAATGAATTCAGAGAATAGTCGAAATCTGCTCAATGGTAAGCGCCTAATACAGTCATTCACTAATGTTATATCAGTCTGGCACAAGGCCACCATAACTTGGTATTTAATGAACAATGGACATGTGTCAAGCATTGATATTTATTAAAGTTACTTTAATCTGATACATGGCCTAGAACCTAGAGAAAAATCAAGCTCACTGGTAATTGGTTACGAGATTAACTTGTTAACTATCACTCTACGGCAGGCACCCAGCACAGGTATTTACAAAGTTTAGCTTAGTCTTATACAAGGCTGAAGTAACAGATTATCTATTGAGAATTGAAATTGGCTATGCATTTCGATACTTGTACTGCCAACACCACTTTACGACAGGTTTCCCCAATAGTTACAATTAAGTGACAGTTTGGCACGAGGTCTCACTTGTGAAGTACACTGTGAGAGTCAAACAGACAGCATTTGCCTTAGTGTTTGAAATGGGTTGGCTATTCATCGCTCTACAGCAGACGTCAGCACTAATTTAGGGGGGATATCTTCACTGTTTGCCTGTCCTGTCGGTAGGTGGTTTTCTTACCGATTGAACCAAACTGATAAGTCTTACATATCTGTTGTAATTTATATAGGTCTGTGTTGAAGCCAAGGAAAAGGCGATTTTAAATGCTGATTTTTCAAGCAGGTCGCCCTCTCTTGGAGATTGACATAACATAATGTTCCAACACCCTTTTACTCCAATTGGCCCTGTGAGTGTATTGCATTGGGACCCAGACGACCGGGTAAGGCGGGTGGGCTTAAGAGAGTTAAAGGATGTCCTACAGTTAAAACTTCTAAATCGATAAGAAGTGTCCATTAATATAATCGGTTGGCTACCGTTTACCGGTGGGTGAATATAGTCTGGCGTGCTAAAAGGGTTAAAGCAAATAAAACAAGATGGCTAAAAAGCAAACCAGAGTTTTATTGTGTGTGTTTATGTGTCTGCTGATGGGTGTTGAAAAAGGCTTTGCACTGCCTTATAATGTTCCTCTCGGTGGCCCTGTCAGAATGCAGAACAGTCTTGTCTTGTTTATGGAATTACAGTACAGATAGGACGCCCTCTAAAGAACGATGGTATGAACGCTTGTCCTGCAAACCATTTTGCTTGTCAGTTTGATTCTCACTGGTTGTCTGACCACTTTGACCTTGTATATGATCAAGATAAGCTCAGTCGATAATTAAATAGATATAAAGAGATCACTCTGTTAAAAGCAGATAAAACAGGATGGCTAAAGGACTAGGTTAGGAATCTGGCCTTGCAGAAATTTACTCCTGAGTAGCTTATTCGATTCTCACTGGCTGCCCCACACGTAGTTTTGCATTCTGGCCATTTTATGGTCAAATTGAACAAATCTGGCCTTTTTGAAAAGCAATTGGCTATGAACATTTCGGTTGGGCCATATTGAATTCTTGGCCATTTTGACTTCAGCAGTATTTTTCGTAAATTCTTATTTTGGGTGTTTGTCAAGTTTCACAATGTTTTATAAATAATCAATGTTATTTTTCATACAATTATTTACCTTCTTAATTTTTCAGTTGCTTTTTATTGCAACTCCACTCAAGCCGTTATCGTAGTGTAAGGTGTGACAGAAGAGCACCTGGAAAATTGAGATGAAGGTAAATAATAGGACAATTTTGTTTAATCAATGATGGTAATTTACAATACTTAATCTGATAGAAATAAAGTAATTGCTTTTATAAACAATTTTGGCCATTTTTGTATGTTTGAGGACAGAAGTTTTTTCAATTATCTGGCAACGTGTAGCCTTGTGTTAAAACTAAGCTATACATTGTGAATAACTACAGATATAGACACAAGCTCGTCTCACAGATCAGTTGGCTTGTGCAGAGAGTTTGTGAGTGCTCAACTACCAAGGCCTTGTGTCAGACTAAGCTGATCCATTGGTTGAAATAGATATTTGATTTCCCACAAATGTCCAGCCAGAAAACGATATCAAAAGATGCTTTTAAGTAAGAATTCCTCCTCCATAAATGCAATTGGCGCAATGCAATCTTTGTCCATTTATTCTTGTGCCTTATTATGCTAAGCTTAGTAAATAATTAATAAGTGAAAAGAGATGATACAATGTTCGTTTGAAAGCCATTAATAAAAGGTTAATAAGTAAATATGCCTTCGTGATAAAATTGCAGACAAACCGCTCAATATAATCAGGTATTATGCTATCAGTTGGTTATTGTAATCAAAATCAGTCACTCTGAAATACTTCTTTTAAAGGGATCACAACAAGTGGCTTCCTTTATATATCCTTTCTTAAGTGTTATCAACGGGTTATTGTGAACTGAAAGAGCATGCGAAAACTGATCCCAGTAAGCGGTTTCCTTTGCATTTTGAAAGAAATATTTAGAGAGCAACTCAAACGACTCCAAGGAAATTTCAACGTGCACATTACTTTTTGCTCATATTCTTGCTACACTCCCATGCTACATTCATTGACTGTTCTGTTTTGCTGTTACCAAAAATTGAGTGCAAAGCCTGAGCTGGAATTTGATTTCTTTTATTGTGCAAATAACCGAATATTATTAAACTAGAGTGTTACTCTTTATATGATGGTGTTTGTATGTTGGGAATATATTGTTGTCGTTGAGGGTGAAATAGGCTTTTATCATTTCAGCTGTCCAATGGGACTTTCATAAATTTAAGCGGGCTTTCATCACCTATTGCTTAAGGAAGGATGAATGAGCATTCGCTTGACTTTTGAACTGAGCTGAAAGGTAACAGGTAATCACAGTAAAGTACAACATCAAAATACAGCATTTTTTTTCAGAATCTGGTTGTGTAATCACTATACTCACCACATTTCGTCGAATCCAATATTTTAACAATGGCTGCTTTATTTTTGGAATTTTTCTGAATATCGTGATCAATTTTTTTTCTGTCGACTGACATTAATCCTGTGTAATCGAAATAATTTTGAATATCAAAACAATCTAAAACCTGCCTTAACTATGAAAGAGTAATTTTCATTTTTACGACTAACTTCAAACTGTATTTTTTGCAATTAAAACCAAAATTAAAACTACAAAGAACATATTTGAATTATTGCAATAAATTTTGATCTTTGTAAAAGAACGTCTATGATCATTGCTAAGAGTTGTTACGTATCTGGTACCTACCAAGTCAAAATGAGCAAAATATGTAATACTATCTTATGCGGAACGCTTTCAGGGTTATGTATGCAAAATATGGAATGTGTATCAGGTCTACACTCTTAGATGTGAACGTAAACACAGTGTGATGCGTTTCGCGCGTTACAAAGCGATAGACACTGGCTTTAATACGTGAAGATGAAGTAAGCGTCAAGGCTCCTCTTGGTTACTTGGCTTAGTGTCACTTTATACAACCGTCTGATTTCTACCTTTCACCCTCACATACCCTTCTCTTTCATCTTCACTCTCTTTCATACATTCTACACTTCTTCCTCTTTTTTCTCCTTTTTACTCATTCATTTACGGTCATAATGTCAACTCAATGAAGAAACACATACACACACATCCTGACTAAAGTGGTATAGAGTAGTATATATGCACTATCAAGATCATCCAGTGATATCAGTCTTTGATTTTAGGTTTGTGCTCTCAGATTCATATTGAAGTGAGTTTGGAGAATTGACGTTTACGGTGAGTAAATTAGTCTGACTCGTGGCCACTGAACTAGCAAGCACAAGTGAGACTGCTTTGCCAAATGTAGCTCTACAACAGGCGCCTTAGAGCATACGCAAAGGTACACAAGTCTTGGATATGGTAGAAACATTTTTAGTTAATGTTCAAAAAGAAAAAAGGACCGTGGAATTGAATTACAGAGGCTGTAGTGGTTAGAATTACGGGGGAGACAACGGGAAGACGGTCTTGTAAAGCGAAAAGGTACACAGGTTGATAAAAAAACAAAAAAACATATGAGATGAGAGGAAACAAAACAACAAAACGAAACGAAACATTTGAAAAAAAAATAATGATAGTAATAATAAAAAGGAGAGAAAAAATAAGGAGGGGCTGAGAAATAAAAAAAAAAATAGAAAAAAAAATTGCAAAGACTTTGAGGAATGTACTACGAAATAAAAAGTGAAGTTGCTTTCATAAGAAAATGTACTGCAAAGTGTTGAGAACAGTATATGTGACAAGGGACGTATGAGTGGATGAAAAATGTATGGAGTGAAAGTGGCAGGGACAAAAAAAGGCAGGAGAGTGCCTCCCTTGAAAAAAAAACCCAGGTCTGGTTAGTTACATAATGGAAACAGTCAAGTAGCCAGCGTCTTTTGTCAGCATGTCACAAAAAGTGTGATCAATGAATAAGTTATTTCTCTCACTTTTTGGGGGGACAGGGATCACTAAAGTAGTCACTAAATTTTCAAAAAAAAGGAGAAGGAGAGGTGAATGCTACTAGAAACAGGGTAAATGATCGATTTAGCATGAACTTATATTCTAAATTGACAACCTCTAAAAAAAACTCATTTGGATGGGATTTAAAGTAAACAAAAACATTTTTCCAAGACATTATAGAGTATAAATGTTTAAATTTTCAGTTTTCTAGCTCCATGGGTTTGTATACACATGATACATACATACATACATACATACATACATACATATATTCATACATACATGGCCAGGCAGACCAAATTAAAAGCCTAAGAAACCTGTGCCAACAATTTTGGTGATAGTTTTGGTTGACGGTTTCTAACAGATGGAACAAATTGTAGGCACTAAGAGAAAAGAGTCCAAGAGAAAGTAAAAGTGAAAGTAGAAAATTGAAGAAAAAAGTCACAGCAGTGTACGTCAGAGACTGTATTATTTCATTTTGCCATGAGGCTGGAGTAAAAAAAATTTACTCATCCGTCTCTCAGTAAGAGCCGTACACATGCAGTTTCCTAAGATCTTAGTAAAATGCTTACATTTGATTTTGTAGTAGCAGTAGCCGAGGGCGAATGTAAGACATTAAGTGTTGAAATCATATTGGCTCGAGGTTCGGGTCTCGCCGGGGGTAACGGTTAGTGAACTAGTCAAGATTATTTCTACTATAAAGTAAGTTCAATTCTCACTCGGTGCACAGGATGTGATTTCAGCCAAGTAAATCTCTAAAGAGGTTCTAAGTTCTTATACAGAAATAAACATGTTTATATCATTTAAAATATTCACACACATATTTTGTATCAAGCTTATATATATATATATATATATATATATATATATATATATATATATATATATATATATATATATATATATATATATATATATATATATATATATATATATATATATATATATATATATATATATATATATATATATATATATATATATATATATATATATATATATATATATATATATATATATATATATATATATATATATATATATATATATATATATATATATATATATATATATATATATATATATATATATATATATATATATATATATATATATGGGTGTGTACTCTATTTTAAAATGATCCCCCATTATTTCACAGTGAATGTATCATTTGGCGTAGGCAATCAAAGAAAATGGGTTTTCTGCTGGAAAGGAAGCTGTGACATATCCATTTTCTTTAAATGTTTGATCTATTTACGTTTTCTAAGCCGAATGATATATTCACGGTGTTATATCGGTAGATAATTCCAAATAGAGTTCTAAAACAATTTAATGCAATTTATAATTACTTCTGTCTGATTGTATATCCATTTCTTGTTATATTTCATCTATATATATATATATATATATATATATATATAGAGAGAGAGAGAGAGAGAGAGAGAGTGCGAGAGAGAGAGAGCAGATATTAACATACATACAGACAAATTGTTAATGTTAAGCAGGATTCTATTTGGCATTGAAAATCTGGCCAGTGTGTATCAAGCACAGGTACAAGTGAATAATTTGTCATCAACTATGCTGCAAATGCAAAAACACAAAAATCCAACTGTAAGCTTCGGGAAGACTGTGTGGCACCAATCATTCACAAATTAATAGATTAATGCAAAACCAATAACAGAAGCTTGAAATCTAATCTTGTCTCGGTGGATACACATATTGTTCTCTGATAAAAGAAGTTGCTCATCGATGCGGTAAGAGAACGTGACCCTTCGACTAATGTTATTGTTCCCAACAGCTTCACTTGAGCTGCTATGCCTGGGCACTCAGTATGGAGGAAGTGTTGCAACTAACTTCTAATCCCCTCTCTGGACCATGCTGAGAATTTCCGAAGGAAAGAAGTGCTCGATGCATTCGGAGATCAGCATGGCTGCAGGAGATATCTCTGCAGCAGGTGTTTCCAGGCGGTCACTCATCCAGGTTCTGACCAGGCTTGAAGTTCCTTAACCTTGGTGATCGTACGAGAAATGGTGTGTCCATTTCGATTTGGCCGTAAGTAACGTCCAAAAATAGATGTGCAGTAAACGAAAGAGCAAGATGGCATGGTTGAGAGAAGAATATATAAGGAAACATATAAGTAAAGAATAGTATAAGATTTTATGTAAGTAAATGCAAATGACACTTTCTAGTTGTGCCTTCGTGAGAGCTTTTTACTAAGCTAATCGGTTAGGGAACTGCCACGGTATATCAAGCTCAAGGGATGCGAGTTCAAATCTCACTAAAAATTGAATCTGATGTTTAGTACAACTTGAGGGCTGGAGTTGATTTTATTTTCCCACCGTAACAATAAGAGCAACACTAATCACCAGCTAATTCAGGGTGAGCCAATCTTCACTACCTGTCAGTCCTGTTACCTTAGATTAAACATATATAAAATCACCATTTCCTGACCACAATTTGGAATCACGACTAAATGATCAGTCGGTGGCACTTTTACTGACTGAGCAAAACTGACATGCCTTGCGTATCTACGAGAATTCGCTCTGCAAATGTTTTAAATGATTACACATATTCAAAAAAAAAAAAAGCCTATTAACTTGGTATTAGCAAGTTGAATTTATCCTAATAGATAAATACATTTATACAACAAATCTATGTATTCATATATTCTTTTTATTTACTGTATATACAATACAAAAATTGCAGTGATCGGATGGGAATCGAAGTAGGAGTTCAATTTGACCCTGCAGCAATCAGGCTAGTTTTTTTTAAATTTCTGATCCATACTGCTTACTTAAAAATCGTAGATGTGAATCAACAGAATAAGATTAAGGAAATCCTAGTCACGTATTATTGATAATCATAATGCTTTATCAAAGATTTAAGGACCTACTTTATCGTGTTCACACACACAAACACACACACACACACACACACACACACATATATATATATATATATAATCATTATCATCAGCAGCAGTCATAAGTCCACTACTGGACAAAAGCCTTTCCCATCTCCTTCTATTACGAGTGTAATTGCAGTTATCTCTGTTATGTCTTACCAACAGTTTTCTATCTCATCTTTCAATCATCACACATACACACAATATATATACATACACACACACAATATATACACACACACATATATATATATACATATATATATATATATATACATATATATATATATATATATATATATACATATATATATATATATATATATATATACATATATATATATATATATATATATATACATATATATATATATATATATATATATATATATATATATATATATATATATATATATATATATATATAGGGACTATCCATTTAAAGTCGCTGTTAGCTCCCTAAAACCATGACTTCAACTGATACAACGTTGAGTGTAACTGATTTTACCCGTAATCTCAATTATATAGGGAAGTGTTATTCAACTCGTTTTTGTGTATGAATTTTACATTAACTTATATCAATTCAGAAGTATCGCAATTCGCAATTCCACCCACAATATTTTATCTTGTTGTGTATTATATCTTTTTTTTCTTTTCCTTTGTATTGAGAGAGAGGGGGAGGGAGAAAGGAAGAAAACAACTTTTATGTATATAGGACTCCTATCAAAACAATAAGCCTTTTGGAGTGAGATATCTTTATCCAATGAATTTCTAATTCAAATGCACATAGAAATGCGAGTATCACCATATATCAACAAAAAGATGTACAATATATGCCGATTAATTACCAGTGAAAATATTCATAGATTCATCTTCCCCTTCT